>SJXQ01005742.1:230279-240810 GCA_006408695.1 Aepyceros melampus
ATGGGCTCCTCTAATGAACCATTTTGATATATACTCATCTGTACAATACTGAGCAAAGAAAAAAATTTTTATTAAGATATGGACATGACAATTTTTAGTATATAAATTATCTGTTTATCAAACTACAGAGGGTAATTTCTCATTTTTAAATCTTACTTCCAATTTTTTACCACTGTATCTCTCCTTCAGTTCCTGATATTAAAGAACTGAAGTGAATATTCAGATAAAGAAAATTTAGATTACTATTTGCCTGGGTAAACTTGTTATACAGGTCATTCTGGTATTCATCAAAATGAAATAGTAGGCCTTCCCTGGTGGTACAGTGGATAAGAATCTGCCTGCTAACGCAGGAGACATAGGTTCAGTCCCTATGGGAAGATTCTATATGCAGCAGAGGAGTTAAGACCACACACCACAACAATGGAGCCTGTATTCTAGAGCCTGCAAGGCGCAACTACTGAGCCTGTGCGCTTCAGCTACTGAAGTCTGCTCAAGAGCCTGTGCTCTACAGCAAGAGAAGCTACCGCAATGCACTGCAAGAAGAGTAGCCCCTGCTTGTCACAACGAGGGCAAGCCCACACACAGCAACGAAGACCCAGTGCAACCAAAAATAAACGGTAAAAAATAAGTAAATAAATAAAAACATGCGTTTAAAAGTGAAATCATAAATTTTTGTCAAAATGCAAGCTAACTTTTAAAACAATAGCTACAATGTATTAAACATCCTCTAGGTATATACACACACACCACACACATACATGAAATTATCACAATTAAAGAGAATTGAGAATTAGAAAGCTTTAGTTAGAAACTTGCCCAAAGTCATACATTAAGAAAGGTCTGGAGTCAGTATACCTGCATCCATTCATCTCACAAACATTCAGAATGTTTATTATATAACAGGAGTGGGATTTACACCCCTCTGATCAAGTCAGAGACTGGAGGCCAAAGCTATTTTAATTAGAGCCCAAAGGTCCTTATAATGAAGGCCATCTTTTGTGTGTTCTAGTAACTCAGCAAGGGTTTTATTTATTTTGAAACTCCATTCTTAATTTCTCATCTTTTCATGATACCCATGAGTGTTCTAGTAAGGAACTTTGAGAACAATGTTTTCCTAGAGCTCAGAGCAGCTAGCAATAGCCTGGATGGGTCTCCATCATTTGCATATATTCAAATCCTAGACTTCTGTGAAGAGAAATGAAGGTGGTAAGAAGATAGATTGGAAATGGGAAATCAGTCAGTCAGGAAATTGTGTCAAATTTAATACTAACAGTACAATTGTGTCCTTGGTAACATCACAAATAGAGATTCCATGCTGACAGAACAGGCCAGCACAAATGGCATCAGAAGCAGGGGAAAGCCAGTACGTATGCATGGGGTGGAAGGTTGAGGAGTAGAAGAAGGGANCAAATTTAATACTAACAGTACAATTGTGCCTTGGTAACATCACAAATAGAGATTCCATGCTGACAGAACAGGCCAGCACAAATGGCATCAGAAGCAGGGGAAAGCCAGTACGTATGCATGGGGTGGAAGGTTGAGGAGTAGAAGAAGGGATCTAGGGAGGATTCCAAAATAATTCCCACAGTAAGACTAAACCCGGGTGCATGCTAGGATTCTCACTTTTCCACCTTGACCTGTAGTACGCTATACTTTGCTCCTCACCTCCACCTCCTGTGTCATGAAGGCGGCTCATCTGTTGGCATTAGGTATATAATCTAATTTGATTATTAGGTTATAATAATCCATTCAGATAAAGTTGCCCTTTTAAAAGGATCAGCGATGAGTAATGCATTACCAAAAGAATAAATATCAAATGATAGAAACTTGTGAGAGAAAAAAAAAAATATTAGGGTTTCCCTCTCTCAAATCATCTCAATTACTGCCTGCCTAGAGGGTTTGCTCAGATCACCTCTGTACCTGACCCCAAATTTTGATGAAATGTTTGATGTCCAGACTGGATTTCAGTGTGCAATGTGAAATCAGGGAGCTGACCAAAACATGATGAATGGGTCTTGCTGAGGCCATCCTGAATTCTACAAAAAATCTTTTCAATTCAGTTTCACAAATAGGAAAGGGCAGATAAACTGCCCTAAAGCCTCTCTGAAATCAACACACATCTTTAACAGTTAATTAATATTATATTGTCCTCCAACATCTGTAGCATGGTTACCATGGGATCATTTGGTTCTCATGAGTAGAAACCTTGTCCAGATCAGAGAGTAAATGAAAAAGCCCTAGCGGAGACCAGGAGGTGATGGAGAATGGGATGGAAAAGAGAATTTTCACCAAAAAAGAAAAGGAAGGAGGAAGGGGAGAAGGGGAAAAGGTGAAGTGATAGAAACATTCATCAGACATTAATTTGTTCAAATGCTGAGATATGTATTTTCACATCCACTGTTTAATTTCATCCTCACAACAGTCCTGCAAAAGTCTTCATTATCCTCATTTTTCCCAAGAAAGAAACTAAATTCAGAGAGACTGAGTACCTCACCCAAGATCATATGACCTGTATGGTCCTCATTTGTGATGACATGCTACTGAAGAGAGACCCGTACTGCTTAGAAAGTGGTCTAAACAGAGTTCAGGTTCACATATGCTTGATTGTACTGCTCTCCCTCTGCATTCAGTGGGTGTTTAAGAAAGGTGGCCCACTTTCAGATAGGAATAACCTTTAGCTGCAAACTGTATTGCAGATGGAAATCCTTCCTGGAAAGTGGTTGAGCTGACCCCAATTGACCACTCTCACCCACCTTCCAATCAGGACCAACCTCTTTAGGAGCCTCCACTTGGATGAATTCTTCATAAATTTTCTTTGCTGTCTCCGCCATCTTGACAGGGGACTTGATCTTCTTGTAATCTTCACAGGCCATCCAGAACTCAAGATTCTCCTCACTGAATTCAGACTTCAGGAAACTTTTGAAGCTGGCAAGTCCATCTAGCAAGGAAAAAGTTTATTTGAGGAAATGCATTCCATCTGTCTATCATCTGTCTATCACTATATCCCATTTTGTAGCTTAGGTTTATTTATAACACATTTCTGTTATTTGTGTGATAATCTGACTAAAGTTAACTCATTTGTGAATCATTACAAGCCTAAGAGGCAGAGGCTGCTATATCCTATTTCACAAGTGAGGTCAGAGAGATCAAGTAACTTTCTGTTAGTTAACCAGCTGGAAAGTGGCAGAGCTGGGATTCAAATACAGACAGTCTATATTTGGGTGATAAAGGTTTAACCGTACGTAGCATTGAGGAACACTATGAGCACTAATGCCATTCTGGATATTTATCAGTTACCAAAAAGAAAAAAATACACTTAAAACTTGATTTGGTAGTGTAAGTAATATTAGTGTTTATTCTCATGTATCAGCTACTTAGTTTTTTTCTTTCTAAAGTCGATTTTTGGAGCAAACATTATGTTCCAGGAATTATGGTAAGTAAAATAGACATGCTACCTGCCCCAGTGAAGATTCTGGGGAATAGAAAAGAAAATGATGAAACATACACAAAAAATGTATACACAGTGAAAGAAAGCAATATGAAAGATATCAAGAGTAACAAAGGGGTTCTAACTTGATTTTACATTTAAAGAAGGCCTATATGAGAAAGTGAGACAGGAGACCTGAAGGAGGAGTGATAGGGGCCTGACGAAGGGGGCCCACGAGTAGAGCAGTTACTACACCCATCAGTGAAACATCAGTCTTTAACACATGTTAAATTAAATGTAAGTATGAGTGTTGTGGTTCTGTTTTCAGAGTACTGTTGCTCATGTAGAATATATTTCAGTTTGTAAATCCACGACTCCTGCATTGAGGGCAGATTCTTTACTGTCTGAGCCACCAGGGAAGCATATATATACATATATATATATATATATATGTATGTATATATATGATGCAAATATGTATATTAGAGATTCTTGGCTCTGATCCTTTTGTTTTCTTTTTCTTTCTTCTAAGCTTGTTCTGCAGCTCTAAGCTCCAAAGTGGTAGATAAACTGAAGGCAAGGTCAGGAATTAGGAAGGTAATGAAGAGGAACAAAGGAAAAATCATTTTATATCTTCAATGTTTTCCTCCTTTTAAAGCTGACATATAGATAGTTAGATATATATCTAGCTAAATAGAGAGATATAGATAGATAATTGATAGATAGATATACATTTTTTAACCCCAATTCTAACAAATCTGTATGTACTGAAAGAGAATCCATGCACATTTATTATGAAAGGTAAGTGGACTTCTAAAGGAAGGAGGGGAATTTTTAGCTCCCCACAGACTATACCAGAGTTACACGCAAGCCTGGCCTGGTGTTTGCCTCCCAGGCTGAAGGCTGGACTGACTGGAACCTCAAGGCCTACATTTCCTCTAACTTGTTCCTCATCAGAAGACACTTCTTAATTCATTATTTTACTTGGAGAACATAGTCATGTACTGAATTCATTTCCTTTGACCTAATTTCTATTTCCATTCTTCTTGAACATTTCTCCCTACTTCTTTTTATGATTCTAATTTTCATTCATTAGTCATTGCCCAATACATCAACTTCAAACAATATGCACAAAATATCATGATTAAGTCAGAAATATAGCATTGTCATTTTTCAGTTTTCCTTCTATACATTTTGTCTTTATATCCCTCACAGTTCCCAGCAATTGAACTCAATTTTAAAGAAACAGAATTGCTAAATTATAATTAAATTGGATTAGGGTCACTGACATTTCTGAATCCAAACAAGAAACTTTGCATTTTCTGTACTTAATATAAAAACATTTTTTTTAATGGAGGAACACCTAAAAATACATTGGGGAGTGATGGTAGGTATCATAAACAGTTTTCTCTAATAACCGACCTAGAAGAATTGCTTTAAAACCACTTGATAATGTTCACCAGAATAAGATCAGATGTATTTTCCCTCACTCCTGCCCATATTTCCAGCACTATGTGATTTCATAAGCCTTTCAGGTATGTCCTAAATCAAATCCCTTATAATTATACAGTGGAAGTGACAAATAGATTCAAGAGACGAGATCTGATACACAGAGTACCTGAAAAACTATGGACAGAGGTTCGTGACCTTGTACAGAAAGCAGAGATCAAGACCATCTCCAAGACAAAGAAATGCAAAAAGGCAAAATGCTTATCCAAGGAGGCCTTACAAATAGCTGAGAAAAGGCAAGATAGGAAAGGCAACGGAGGAAAGGAAAGATATACCCATTTGAATGCAGAGTTCCAAAGAATAGCAAGGAGAGATAAGAAAGCCTTTCTCAGTGATCAATGCAAAGAAAAGAGGAAAACAATAGAATGGGAAAGACGAGAGATAATCTCAAGAAAATTAGAGATACCAAGGGAACATTTCATGCAAAGATGGGAAAACAAAGGAAAGAAATGGTATGGACCTAAAAGAATCAGAAGATATTGAGAAAAGGTGGCAAGAATACACAGAAAACCTCTACAAAAAAGATCTTCATGACCCAAATAACCATGATGGTGTGATCACTCACCTAGAGACAGACATCCTGGAATGCAAAGTCAAGTGGGCCTTAGGTAGCATCACTGTGAACAAAGCTAGTGGAGGTGCTAGATTCCAGCTGAGCCATTTCAAATCCTAAAAGATGATGCTGTGAAAGTGCTGCACTCAATATGCTAGCAAATTTGGAAAACTCAGCAGTGGCCACAGGACTGGAAAAAGTCAGTTTTCATTCCAATCTCAAAGAAAGCAGTGCCAAAGAATGTTCAAACTACCACACAATTGCAGTCATCTCACACCCTAGCAAAGTAATGCTCAAAATTCTCCAAGCCAGGCTTCAGCAATACATGAACCGGGAACTTCCAGATGTTCAGATTTAGAAAAGGCAGAGGAACCAGTGATCCAGTTGCCAACATCCATTGGATCATCAAAAATGCAAGAGTTTCAGAAATATATCTACTTCTGCTTCATTGATTACACTAAAGCCTTTCACTGTGTGGATCACAACAAACTGGAAAATTCTGAAAGTGATGGGAATACCAGACCACCTGACCTGCCTCCTGAGAAATCTGTATGCAGATCAAGAAGCAACAGTTAGAGCTGGACATGGAACAATAGACTGGTTCCAAATCGGGAAAGGAGTATGTCAAGGCTGTATATTGTCACTTTGCTTATTTAAATTATATGCAGAGCACATCATGAGAAACGTTGGGCTGGATGAAGCACAAGCTGGAATCAAGATTGCCAGGAGAAATATCAATAACCTCAGATATGCAGATGACACCACCCTTAGGGCAGAAAGTGAAAAAGAACTAAAGAGTCTCTTGATGAAAGTGAAAGAGGAGAGTGAAAAAGTGGGCTTAAAACTCAATATTCAAAAGCCTGTTCTATACATCTGTGTCTCTTTTGCTGTCTCGCATACAGGGTTTTCGTTTCCATCTTTCTAAATTCCATATATATGCGTTAGTATACTGTATTGATGTTTTTGTTTCAGGGTTCAGGATGGGGAACACTTGTATGCCTGTGGTGGATTCACGATGATGTATGGCAAAACCAATACAATATTATAAAGTAATTAACCTCCAATTAAAATAAAAAGGAAAAGAAAAGAAAAAAAAAGAAAACCCTCAACATTCAGAAAACTAGATCATGGCATCTGGTCACATCACTTCATGGCAAATAGATGGGGAAACAATGGAAATAGTGACAGACTTTATTTTGGGGGCTCCAAAATCACTGCAGATGGTGACTGCAGCCATGAAATTAAAAGACACTTGCTCCTTGGAAGAAAAGTTATCACCAACCTAGTCACCATGTTAAAAAGCAGCAACATTACTTTGCCAGCAAAAGTCCGTCTAGTCAAAGCTATGGTTTTTCCAGTAGTTGTGTATGGATGTGAGAGTTGGACTATAAAGAAAACTGAGTGCCAAAGAACTGATGGTTTTGAATTGTGGTGTTGGAGAAGACTCTTGAAAGTCCCTTGGACTGCAAGGATATCCAGCCAGTCCTTCCTAAAGGAAATCAGTCCTGAATATTCACTGGAAGAACTGATACTGAAGCTGAAACTCCAATACTTTGCCCACCTGATGCAAAGAACTGACTTATTGGAAAAGACCATGATGCTGGGAAAGATTGAAGGCAGGACAAGGAAGGGACAGCAGAGGAGGAGATGGTTGGATGGCATCACCAACTCGTGGACATGAGTTTGAGTAAGCTCCAGGAGTTGGCGATGAACAGGGAAGCCTGTTGTGCTGCAGTCTATTGGGTGGCAAAGAGTCGCACACAACTGAGCGACTGAACTGAATGAACTGAACTCATGTGTTATCATTTAGTGGCACAGGAATCAATAGTACATGCCGAAAGAAGAAATAAAGACTGAGTTCTCTCTCTGTCATCCTTAAAGTTTTTATTGTTTCTTAAACAAAAGGTGTCAGCTAGTCTCTCGGAGAAGGCAATGGCACCCCACGCCAGTACTCTTGCCTGGAAAATCCCATGGATGGAGGAGCCTGGTTGGCTGCAGTCCATGGGGTCACTGAGAGTTGGACATGACTCAGTCACTTCACTTTCACTTTTCACTTCCCTGCATTGGAGAAGGAAATGGCAACCCACTCCAGTGTTCTTGCCTGGAGAATCCCAGGGACAGCAGAGCCTGGTGGGCTGCCATCTATGGGGCTGCACAGAGTCAGACACGAATGAAGCGACTTGGCAGCAGCAGCAGCCTCATGTTAGTCTCTGCTGAAATGAAAAAATTCCCAGGCACTTTTTAGCTGCTGGGAAATGATGATAGGAATGAAGTTTTATGAGCTCCCATACTGTCAGGTGTAAGACTGCAGAGGAAGCAATAACTTCACAGAATAAATGTAGGGCTAATTAGCTCTCATTAGCCTCATGTCCCCATAACATAGTGATTCAGGCATTCTGAATCACCCTTTCCACATCTTTGAAAAAGGTAGAGCTAAAACTCTAGTCCTCCAAAACATTGTTATTTATGACCTGAGGATACATTTCAGGATGCTAAAGCAATAACATTTACCACATTACCAAAACATCCTAGACAGGGAATGAGCTCAGAAAATAACTTCCCAGTGTATTGAATCCATTTCCTGGATTCACATAAGAGAAGTGATCACTCCCCTCCCCCTACAATGGGATTATTTGCTGCTGCTAAGTCGCTTCACTCATGTCCGACTCTGTGCGACCCCATAAACGGAAGCCCCCAGGCTCCCCCATCCCTGGGATTCTCCAGGCAAGAACACTGGAGTGGGTTGCCATTTCCTTCTCCAATGCATGAAAGTGAAAAGTGAAAGGGAAGTCGCTCAGTCATGTCCGACTCTTAGTGACCCCATGGACTGCTAACTCTTTTTCCCAGGATACTGTCGATTATCTGAGTTCAAGGTTCGAGTTTGATTTATCTTTGCCCCTCTTTTAAAAGCATCCCACCTCTTAGTGTAAATCTGTGGATCTAATATTTAATAAAGGTTTAAACTGAATTAAATAAGACTCACTGAGATAAACATTTCCTCCTATGTCTCAAAACTGATGAGCACAAACATTAAGGAAAAATAAATTTGTTGATTTTGCTATTACTGCAGTATTTTATTTCATGGGCAAGTTACCTAAACTCTCTGTCTCAGTTGCTTTTTCTGAAAAATACAAATTGTTTGCATATCTAAGTGCTAAAATTATTGAAATCATTAGATAACCTCATATATGCAAAATGTATAGAACAGTGACTGGCACATGATGAATAATAACTGTAAGCTATTGCTTTTTTATAACTATTGCTTTAAAGAAAGTTGTGACTACTAGTGAGTAAGATGACGATAAAGGACAACCAGACAAAAGAAGGGATAAAATTGTAAATCAAAGAAGAGAACTAGAGGAAAATGCAAAGACAGAAACAAAAAGAGGAGCCCAGATCCAGGCTACTCCATTCCCCATGCAAGAGTCCAAATCTTAAATATGTTTCAAGAAAATGTTCTGACCTTTTGGAATTCCTGGGGCAAAGAGATTCACATAAAAACTGTACACTGGGACAACCCAAAGGGATGATATGGGGAGGGAGGCGGGAGGGGGGTTCAGGATGGGGAACGTGTATACATGTGGCAGATTCATGATGATGTATGGCAAAACCAATACAATACTGTAAAGTAATTAACCTCCAATTAAAATAAATTTTTTAAAAAATGAAAATGCTCAGTAAAAAAAAAAAAAAAAAACTGTGGGGCTACTGGATTATGTTTCATTCTTCCTCTGCTCTTAAAAATAGTCACATGGAAGAGTTTAATGTCACTGTCTCATTTAAACTCCCACATGCAATCTGTTTTTGTATTTAAAAAGCAGTGTATCAGTTATGTGCCCCACGGACCTTCAAAAAGAAAACAGATGGTTTTGTATATAAAACTGAAGACGAAAACATAAGAAAATGGTGTTTTTTCAGAACAGTCAAATATACTGGGCAATTAAAAAGATTGTGAATAAGTATTAGGTAAGGCCTATTAGGTTTTCATAGGCTTAATATAATCAGTAAAAAATAAATAATTATTCTGTATACAACACAGTATTATAAATCAATTATATATCAATAAAGAATATTTTCTTAAAGAAAAAAGAAATAATCTTGTGGAAAAAATTGAGCAGCAGCTTAATGGTCTTATTTTTTTAAAGTTTGGTACCAATTGATGTCATTTTCACTCAAAAAAATTTTAGTAAAACATGGATTTAAGGAAGGCTTGAGGGACTGTATCAATGATGAGAATCAATATCCTATATTAGCGTAAGAGAATGTTAAATGTTCCTCATAAGTCAACAAATGTCTCTCTGAGGTTAAATGATTTAATTTATCAATCAAACATGCAAGAAGGAACCATGATGTTTCAGTGCATGCTTTTCAAATGTATCTTTCTTTATTACCTGTTCTGAACCAGTCATAGCTAATGTCAGAGCCATCATAGTTCTGGTTATAGACCATTAGTTTTTGCAGATTCAAAGAATATCTCATAAGAACTGTGTTGTCAAAATTTGGCCTAGTTATTCACAAGGCATGAAAGTTAGTGTTAGGGGAAATATGTCAAAAACTGTTTCTTTTAGGTTGACGGTGTTGGGGTAGAATTATTTGGGCGCGCCTATCATTTCACTGGTCCTTCTTTAGAAATAAACAGAGTTGAGCTGCATAAGCTGCTTGTATATTTTTGAGATTAGTTGTTTGTCAGTTGCTTCATTTGCTATTATTTTCTCCCATTCAGAAGGCTGTCTTTTCACCTTGCTTATAGTTTCCTTTGTTGTGCAGAAGCTTTTAATTTTAATTAGATCTCATTTGTTTATTTTTGCTTTTATTTCCAGTATTCTGGGAGGTGGATCATAGAGGATCCTGCTGTGATTTATGTCAGAGAGTGTTTTGCCTATGTTCTCCTCTAAGAGTTTTATAGTTTCTTGTCTTACATTTAGATCTTTAATCCATTTTGAGTTTATTTTTGTGTATGGTGTTAGAAAGTGATCTAATTTCATTCTTTTACAAGTGGTTGACCAGTTTTCCCAGCACCACTTGTTAAAAAGATTGTCTTT
>SJXQ01005742.1:241592-335774 GCA_006408695.1 Aepyceros melampus
TCCGTGGCTGATTCATGTCAATGTATAGCAAAACGAATACAGTATTGTAAAGCAAAACAAACTAAAAAAAAAAAAATTAATTAAAACAAATAAAACAAATACTACTTTAAAAAATAAAGTAATGTATAATTTGTAAGATGGAAAAAAAATAAAAATAAAATATAATTTCTGAAATAAAAAAATAAGAAATAGAAGCAGAGACAAAGGGGCAAGAGAGAGAGTGTCATAGAAGCAGAGATGGACGGGAAAATGGAAAGGCAGAGAAGAGGGAGATAGAAACACGGGAGAAGTGAAGGCGAGGAGGGAGGGGCTGTCCTGCGCCCGGGCACCGCCTTCTGTAGGTCTGGCTCTTTCTCATCTCTGTGAGATCTCTGTATCCATACCAGAAGCGTTTTTTATTATTTGTGCTGGTTTGAATGGATAAATACCCTTTCAAAGAAAGATTTTTGACTGGAACAGTTATCAGATGTTTTCCTAATTATTACTCGGGGAAATTGCCCAAACCTTAAAGGTATTAATACTTAAGAAGATAATGATGTGGAACTTAATATTATACACACACATATATACTCAAGACACATATATAGCATATATACTTTTAAAATATTATATCTAATTAAATAAAATGTGAATATTACATATGTATTTGCACACACATGTATATGCATATACATATTTCCCCTTTAAGAAGCAGAAAACATTACTGCAAGAATATCGGATCTCAAGCTCACACCATGGAAGTCAACTATTTGAAAGCTGAAAAACTTCAGTCCCAAAATGCTAGGTGTTAATACTAAGTGCCTCTGGCTTAATTTATTCTAATAGTTCTCTATCTCCTAAAAGCCTGAAACATAAAAACATGTAGCCTTAAGGATTAGTGTGATTGCAAAGGATTGTGAATGGGCATATAAATTTATATCTTTCTCCTTAATAGCTTTAAAAACATGACATCAGTTCTTCTAATTTTGTTTATTGATAGTAGCAATAAATACCTGTACCCAGGATATGCATAATTCATTTGTCAGGTATTGGCCCTAAAACCACAGGTAACACAATTAATAAGTCAATTGATAAACAGAAATATTTTTCTCTTAGTTGACTTCATGAAACTTCTGTGTCCAAGAAGGATAATGAAGTCATTCATTAACTCAGTTATTCAATAAACGTTTGTTGAACACTGTATGCATCAGGGCTGAGTATTCTGTTTAGCATAAGAAATAAAAAGAAAATCAAGTAAGTGAATCACTTTGTAGTACAGCAGTAACACAACATTATCAATCACTATACTTCAATAAACATTTTTTAAAAGAAAATCAAAAGTTGATAATATTGAGAAAGTTTCAAATTAATGGCTTTGGTGTTCTGCCTCCAGATATTAGATATTGATTCTATCACAGGTAAACAGAAGATGACCTCACCAAAAACAAGACAAAAAATGTTGTTTGTATACATTTCATCATACATTCTTTGCCACCTATTCTATATCTATGAATCTTGATGGCCCTGTGGGAAATATTTTTTAAATTCTTATTTTTGCAAAGCATGGGACAAAGTTTCATATTCAATTTTTCTAGTGAAAATGGAAAAGTGTGTTAGATAATTTACATAAATACTATTTTTCGGGAGACCAATTTAACATTTTTGTATTACTGTGCACTTCCTGTTGTGAAATTATCCAGAAGAAAAAGACTAACTCCTGGTTGTCAAAGAGTTTATTATAGTCTGTTATAGGAGGAAGATGCTGTGATCAGAGCACGATGCAGCGAATAACAAGTGGCTGAAAAATGTGCAAACAAACTGCTCCGGAAACTCAGAGGGAGCATAAATCATTCTGGATGGTCAAGGAAAACTAGGCATTTAGTATTTAGATTCGCTCTAGTGGGAGAGGAGAATTTCAACTGCTAGAGATATGAATACAAAATATTTTAGTCAAAGGGATGACACATAGAAACGGAGGAGAGAACAGTTCAGTTTGACTGCAGACCAGCAATAATAGTTACTATGGAGAATTTTAAGAACTAGAAATTTAAGCTTGATACTTCAGACCTTTAGAGTCAGTAGGGATTTTGGATCGGGAAAAGGCAAATAGCGCTCAGGTGTGTTGGTATTAGCTTGGAGAGGAGTTCTTGCTTTCACTTTTGTCATGTCTTGAATGAAGATATAAAAGGCATGCTGCCAGAAGAGGAAAATAAGGTTCGAGAGGTTAACAACCGGTGGCTGGTTACAAAAGCAATTAATAGCAATTTGGAATACCACCCAACCCATGCCTCAGAGTTTAGTGATATGTACACTGATACACTCAACCATATCAAGCCATTATGAAGCCAAGCTGGAAGATGCAGTGTCTCTATTTCACTGATGAAAATTTTAAGACGAACAGAGGTCAAACTACTAGCTCTGCACATTCAAGTAAGCAGGACAGATGGAAATACAACTTGTACTCAGGAGCCCTCCAGACAACTCATTTTCACATTGTCCCAAAGTGAGCTAGATAATCATACTCCCTTGACATCCCTCCAAAGTTGAAGAAATATCAAAATTTGAGAAGACGACACCGGCAACCTAAAGCTGCCCTATTTTGGGGCTCTTTCCCCTGATCTTTATAAAAATAATTCAAATTTACGGTTGTTCTTTTTCCCCAAACTTACAATTGTTCTGCAGGAGCTTGTCCAGGGAATCACGCCATTGCAGGGCCTCGTCCAGCAAGGGTCTAAATTAAGCATTAGGAAAGAAAAAGGAGACAGAAAAAGTGCATTAGAAGAAAGTTAACCACATACACCAACAATGACTTGGGCCTGCTTTTCTTTGAAATATTATAGTTGATGACATTCTCAGAAAAAGAGAGTTACAGTTGTTTTATTCTGATCAAGTGAGTTTGATGAGCTGGGTTTGATTTCCTATATCTATCTTGCACATTTTCATCTTTGTTGAACAATTTGGTTAGGGTTGTCCCTTTTCAAAATCACAGTGTATTCGTCATGAAGCTGTGTCTTGATATTCTTGGGTATCTCATGACAGTGTCTCCAATTGTGGTCTTTTCTTTCCAAATGTAACTGAATAAAATCCAGTTCTCCTACTATGGGTCTTGAACTCATGTTCCCTAATTCATCAGGGCTAAACTTTAAACACCAATTTAATCCACAGAGAGCATTTTATTTCTGATCGTTGCAGGATTTATTCATTTCACACATGTCTTTTCTCCCTGGCTTACAAAGAAATCTGTTTATTAAAGCTACAGAATTCCCAGTGGGAGATTATATGCTGACAACCACGATTTTAGAATCCAATAAAAAATAAATAAAACTAAATCTCAAATAATACAAACAATCATCGATATAAACTAAAGCATGCATTTAGGAAGAAGTTTGTACTGCATGTTTATAACCAGGGACCCATAAGGCTCAGCCTTAGTCTGAGGTCACTCAAAGAGCATTTCTTTCACATTGACAGCCAATTTCCATCTCATTGGGGCTGATGGAAGATGCAAGGTGTGAAGCTGCCTCCTGGGGGGAATAGTACCACAGCAGGTCTACATGGAAAAAAATCTGGAATTAAAAAAAAAAAAATGTGGGAGGTACTTCTCTGGTGGTCTAGTGGTTAAGACTCTGTGCTTCCAGGGCAGGGAATGCAGTCCAATTCCTAGCCAGGGGATGTGCTTCGATCCCTACTAAGGTCCCATATGCCGCATATCATGGGCAAAATTTTTCTTAAAACCCAGCTGCATTTTCTTGCCCAACAGAACAGGATAATGTGTTTTTCTTTCTTTCTTTCTTTTTTTTTTTTCAAGATTTACTCCTTCTGGGAAGAAAAGTGGTGAGACTGTGAATCAGTTCAGTTCAGTCCCTCAGTCGTGTCTGACTCTTTGTGACCCCGTGAACTGCAGCACACCAGGCTTCCCTGTCCATCACCAACTCCCAGAGTCCACCCAAACTCATATCCATCGAGTCAGTGATGCCATCCAGCCATCTCATCCTCTTTTGTCCCCTTCTCCTCCTGCCCCCAATCCCTCTCATAATCAGGGTCAACTCTTCGCATGATGTTGCCAAAGTATCAGAGTTTCAGCTTCAGCATCTGTCCTTCCAATGAACACCCAGGTTTGATCTCATTTAGATTGGACCAGTTGTATCTCCTTGCAATTCAAGGGACTCTCAAGAGTCTTCTTCAACACCACAGTTCAAAAGCATCAATTCTTTGGTGCTCAGCTTTCTTCACAGTCCAACTCTCACATCCATACATGACCACAGGAAAAACCATAGCCTTGACTAGACAGACCTTTGTTGGCAAAGTAATCTCTCTGCTTTTGAATATGCTATCTAGGTTGGTCATAAATTTCCTTCCAAGGAGTAAGTGTATTTTAATTTCCTGACTGAAATCACCATCTGCAGTGATTTCGGAACCCCCCAAAAACGTCTGACACTATTTCCACTGTTTAAAGGGACTCTCAAGAGTCTTCTTCAACACCACAGTTCAAAAGCATCAATTCTTTGGTGCTCAGCTTTCTTCACAGTCCAACTCTCACATCCATACATGACCACAGGAAAAACCATAGCCTTGACTAGACAGACCTTTGTTGGCAAAGTAATCTCTCTGCTTTTGAATATGCTATCTAGGTTGGTCATAAATTTCCTTCCAAGGAGTAAGTGTATTTTAATTTCCTGACTGAAATCACCATCTGCAGTGATTTCGGAACCCCCCAAAAACGTCTGACACTATTTCCACTGTTTCCCCCATCCATTTCCCATGAAGTGATGGGACCAGATGCCATGATCTTCGTTTTCTGAATGTTGAGCCTTAAGACAACTTTTTCACTCTCCTCTTTCACTTTCATCAAGAGCCTTTTTAGTTCCTCTTCACTTTCTGCCATAAAGGTGGTGTCATCTGCATATCTGAGGTTATTGATATTTCTCCCGGCAATCTTGATTCCAGCTTGTGCTTCTTCCAGCCCAGCGTTTCTCATGATGTACTCTGCATATAAGTTAAATAAACAGGGTGACAATATACAGCCTTGACGTACTCCTTTTCCTATTTGGAACCAGTCTGTTGTTCTATGTCCAGTTCTAACTGTTGCTTCCTGACCTGCATATAGGTTTCTCAAGAGGCAGGTCAGGTGGTCTGGTATTCCCATCTCTTTCAGAATTTTCCACAGTTTACTGTGATCCACACAGTCAAAGGCTTTGGCATAGTCAATAAAGCAGAAATAGATGTTTTTCTGGAACTCTCTTGCTTTTTCCATGATCCAGCGGATGTTGGCAATTTGATCTCTGGTTCCTCTGCCTTTTCTAAAACCAGCTTGAACATCAGGGAGTTCACGGTTCACATATTGCTGAAGTCTGGCTTGGAGAATTTTGAGCATTACTTTACTAGCATGTGAGATGAGTGCAATTGTGCGGTAGTTGGAGCATTCTTTGGCATTGCCTTTCTTTGGAATTGGGATGAAAACTGACCTTTTCCAGTCCTGTGGCCACTGCTGAGTTTTCCAGATTTGCTGGCAAATTGAGTGCAGCACTTTCACAGCATCATCTTTCAGGATTTGAAACAGCTCAACGGGAATTCCATCACCTCCACTAGCTTTGTTCGTAGTGATGCTTTCTAAGGCCCACTTGACTTCACATTCCAAGATGTCTGGCTCTAGATTAGTCAACACATCATCATGATTATCTGGGTCATGAAGATCTTTTTTGTACAGTTCTTCTGTGTATTCTTGCCACCTCTTCTTAATATCTTCTGCTTCTGTTAGGTCCAGACCATTTCTGTCCTTTATCAAGCCCATCTTTGCATGAAATGTTCCCTTGGTAGCTCTAATTTTCTTGAAGAGATCTTTAGTCTTTCCCATTCTGTTGTTTTCCTCTATTTCTTTGCATTGATGGCTGAGGAAGGCTTTCTTATTTCTTCTTGCTATTCTTTGGAACTCTGCATTCAGATGTTTATATCTTTCATTTTCTCCTTGATTTTGGCTTCTCTTCTTTTCACAGCTATTTGTAAGGCCTCCTCAGACAGCCCTTTTTCTTTTTTTCTTTTTTTGCATTTCTTTTCCATGGGGATGGTCTTGATCTCTGTCTCCTGTGCAATGTCACAAACCTCCGTGCATAGTTCATCAGGCACTCTGTTTATCAAATCAAGTCCCTTAAATCTTTTTCTCACTTCCACTGTATAATCATAAGGGATTTGATTTAGGTCATACCTGAATGGTCTAGTGGTTTCCCCTTCTTTCTTCAATTTGAGTCTGAATTTCACAATAAGGAGTTCATGATCTGAGCCACAGTCAGCTCCCAGTCTTGTTTTTGCTGACACTGTAAAGCTTCTCCATCTTTGGCTGCAAAGAATATAATCAACCTGATTTCATTGTTGACCATCTTGTGATGCCCATGTGTGGAGTCTTCTCTTGTGTTGTTGCAAGAGGATGTTTGCTATGACCAATGCATTTTTTTGGCATAGGAACGTTGTATACAAACATTCTGGATACTAATTCAAGGGAGAAGTAATCGTCAACATACAATTTCCCTTAGGCTGTTTTTATTTTAGCCTTTATATTTGCAGAAATTCTGCAGCTACTTTGTTTTACCTACCAATTTTTCTCTCACAGCAGGATTGTGTCAAGTTGGGGAGGTATCACCTGGGGAAAATGGCTGACTGTGCTCTCCCTGGGCTCACCGGCTCTAACTCTTGTGTTATGATGTGAGTTTTTCATTGTCAGATCAAAATAGACTAACAAGGCATTTATTAAAACATTAAGGCCAATATAGGTGTTTTTCCTAAATTGAAATTCCTTTAATTCTTAATTGTTTAGCAATTGTTTGAATAACCCAGGAAGATTGCTGCATCATAAAAATAATATCTTAGGGTTTTAATTACTTAGAATAGAAGTGACGTTGATAAGACAATTGCTGATTCTACATTTTGTTTGAGCCTCTCCAGGCTCAGAGTTAGCCTTGATATATCTAAAGAGTGCAAGATGGCAGTAGAGTTTTTGACTAAAATATTGGGAACTTCCTTCATTTCTCTACTCCTCATTGCAGAACATATGTTGATTTTGAGTCTTAATTATATGATTTTTCATAATTTTTCATTTTTATGTTTTTACTATTTGAAGGTTCAGTTCAGTTCAGTTCAGTTTCTCAGTCGTGTCCGACTCTTTGCAACACCATGAATCACAGCGTGCCAGGCCTCCTGTCCATCACCAACTCCCGGAGTTCACTCAGACTCACATCCATCGAGTCCGTGATGCCATCCAGCCATCTCATCCTCTGTTGTCCCCTTCTCCTTCTGCCCCCTAATCCCTCCCAGCATCAGAGTCTTTTCCAATGAGTCAACTCTTCGCATAAGGTGGCCAAAGTACTGGAGTTTTGGCTTTAGCATCATTCCCTCCAAAGAAATCCCAGGGTTGATCTCCTTCAGAATGGACTGGTTGGATCTCCTTGTAGTCCAAGGGACTCTCAAGAGTCTTCTCCAACACCACAGTTCAAAAGCATCAATTCTTCGGCGCTCAGCCTTCTTCACAGTCCAACTCTCACATCCATACATGACCACTGGAAAAACCATAGCCTTGACTAGACAGACCTTTGTGGGCAAAGTAATATCTCTGCTTTTGAATATACTATCTAGGTTGGTCATAAATTTCCTTCCAAGGAGTAAGCGTCTTTTAATTTCATGGCTGCAGTCACCATCTGCAGTGATTTTGGAGCCCAGAAAAATAAAATCCGACAGTTTCCACTGTTTCCCCATCTATTTCCCATGAAGTGATGGGACCAGATGCCACGATCTTCGTTTTCTGAATGTTGAGGTTTAAGACAACTTTTTCACTCTCCACTTTCACTTTCCTCAAGAGGCTTTTTAGTTCCTCTTCACTTTCTATCATAAGGGTGGTGTCATCTGCATATCTGAGGTTATTGATATTTCTCCCAGCAATCTTGATTCCAGCTTGTGTTTGTTTTAGCCCAGCATTTCTCATGATATACTCTGCATATAAGTTAAATAAGCAGGGTGACAATATACAGCCTTGACATACTCCTTTTCCGATATCGAACCAGTCTGTTGTAAATAATCCAAAAATGGGAGTAACAGACTTGATTAAATAATCTTTAGTGGTTTCATTTTCCTGACTAGAAACATCGATGTAATGAATCAAAAACTCAACAAGAATTCCTTGGAAATTTATTTTTAACAAGAAACTACCTTCTCACCTCCCTTTTTCTTTTGGTTAAAGGAACACAGGGAGGAGAGAGGAGAAATGACATGAGGAAGGAATTACAAGCATGCCCCTACATTTTTCTGCCTCATTTTATTTCTAACCAGAAAAGGAGCTATTTTCCACAGGTCAATAACTCCGCTGGGCTCTTCTATATTACCTCATACTGAGAATTTCTCCTTTGCATATACTATTTTGTACCTACATTTTTTTCACATATAGCCTCTCCATCTTAGTTTTTTCACTACAAACTACCTTCTCACCTCCCTTTTTCTTTTGGTTAAAGGAACACAGGGAGGAGAGAGGAGAAATGACATGAGGAAGGAATTACAAGCATGCCCCTACATTTTTCTGCCTCATTTTATTTCTAACCAGAAAAGGAGCTATTTTCCACAGGTCAATAACTCCGCTGGGCTCTTCTATATTACCTCATACTGAGAATTTCTCCTTTGCATATACTATTTTGTACCTACATTTTTTTCACATATAGCCTCTCCATCTTAGTTTTTTCACTACACTGGGTTTAGTATATACATATGACACCCACCAAGTCTTTATTGATTGCTGACAGAAACAAGAAGGCATTAAATAATTGAATAAAAGAAACAGAGCAAAGGGAAGACTGAATTGCCTTCTGATTTTATAAATACCTTTGTAAAATGAAGTCACCTTCCTGTCCTCCATCTCCTCAGGCTAGTGTGGAGGGGCCCAGGGAGAAGAAATGGCAAGAGCAGGCACACCAAACTCAGGCATGTTACCACATCCAGTTTGTCTCAAATCTTGCTAGAATGAGACTAATGGTCACTATCAGCAGCACATCACAGCCAAGATTAAATTCCTGAAAACGATGTGTGCAGAACTTGCTTGGGGGTAATATTAGTCCAAATTGATTCAAGGACACAGTCAAGCAGAACACATCCCCCACAGCATGAAGCCTAGTACTCTGATTACCATCCTAGGAGGTGCCACAGGTTCATCCTGTCCTGATTCTCAGAATTTGCCACTAAATCTGACTTCTTTGAATAGGTGCAGATCTCAATGACCAGTAAGTATCCTGGTTTACAAGGTCATTGCTGACCACAGAGAGTAGGCATGCAGTTTCTGTCTGTGGATGTGGAGGAGAGGAGGAAACCAGTCCAAATGAAAGGCAAGATAAACATTTACAGAGATGCTTAACTGTTTTATAATAGCCAGTGTAAATGCCACTTGGTCCAGGAAGTGATGATCTCAACTGGAAGAGCTCTCCCCCTCTACTGAGTTCTTATCATGTTTACTTTTTGAATCTCCTACAAGGCAATGATACTCACTGCCTAGATGAGCATACTCACTGCCTAGATGCCATAGTGTGGCATCACAGAGAGATTTTTCCATTCTACTTGTCTGATGGTGCATTCCTTGAAGCATTAATCTACCCTGCAATATGCATGTCAGATTAATGCGTAAATTAATAATGGTTCAGTTTGCCCAAGTTTAGTCTAATTTATGAAAGCTACAAATTACCCCAAAACTTAAAGTACAAGTATTTTAGCCCCATGAACCGTGACTATAACTATAAGCAACTCTGGCACTTCTTTAACTAGAACCATGGGAGAGTATTTTATTCTCTCTAAGCAGTGATGGTTTTCTTTTTTATTTTCTTCATAAAAAAAAAATCTACATAGTCTCTGGCACATATATAAACTTGCTTGATAATGTTCTCGCTCTTGATAAGAAAAATGAAATCCAAGTTATTTATTGGCATTTAAGTGCCTGTTCAGCTCTCCCTTCTTTCCTGCAATATGTCTGCTCATGTCTAGCCTCAATTTCATAGACATTTATTGAGGTTTCACCCCAGGACCATCAGTGACCTGAGCACTGTGGATGGGGATACAAATAAACACACCTGCAACTTTTTGATGTCTATTCACGGGTCAGACATTGTGCATCGAGCTTTAATCCTCACAACAAAGCTCACTCTGTAGTTTACCAGGCTGGAGTATGTGTAGGACAGCACTTTCTAATTGTTCCCCTCTATACAAGTCTAGGGACTTTTAAGCTCTCCCTTCTTTCCTGCAATATGTCTGCTCATGTCTAGCCTCAATTTCATAGACATTTATTGAGGTTTCACCCCAGGACCATCAGTGACCTGAGCACTGTGGATGGGGATACAAATAAACACACCTGCAACTTTTTGATGTCTATTCACGGGTCAGACATTGTGCATCGAGCTTTAATCCTCACAACAAAGCTCACTCTGTAGTTTACCAGGCTGGAGTATGTGTAGGACAACACTTTCTAATTGTTCCCCTCTATACAAGTCTAGGGACTTTTACATGTACAGGTCATTCTAGAATTATAAAGTGGTAAAACAATAACAAAAAAGTAGGTAAAAATTAGTGACCTTGACAGAGAGAAAAGGAACATCTAGAATATAAAATAAACTATAAAAATATCTACATCATCTCCTGAGCATTTTGCAATTGATTATTTCATGAGCCATGATAACAGTTATCATAAACTATACTTTCATGGTTTTGTGACATGTTTATTGTTCATTATGAGGACCTATAGTGGAGTCTTAGGGAATGCTCACATATAGAGGGAGGGCAAAAGTGGGAGCCCTTAGAGAGAGAGAGGGCAGGGGGAGAATTTAAAGTTAGAAGTTAAGGAGGAGAGATTTAAGATGGCCAGCTGGTGAGCAGAGTCATATTCAGCCCACAAGTCAGGAGTTAGCCCTTAATGATAACAGTTTCAGTGAAGTAGTAATGTTTAGACCTGATAAAGGAGTTAAAGAAGAAATGGAAAGCAGTGAGTTTCCATTCCTAGAGTTATCCAATGAAAGCAAAAGGAAGGAATAGGAATAGAAGAGGTGAAGTGCTTGTGGCTGGGGGTGGCAGGGTGCACGTTTTTCAGAGTAGAGCATGGGAGTTGTTTGTTCTAGTGGAAAACAATCCAGAGGGGAAAAAAAGCAGTCAAGAGTACTAAAATGGTAACAGAGGCTGACCTTGGGCAGGAGGGATATAGGCAACTTTTTTTTCTATTTTTTCCAATGGTTCAATTTTTTTTTTATTTTTCTAATGAGAGGAATGAAATTATATTTAAAAAGAGAAAATACTTTTTTTTTTTAAGAGACTGCTTTTTTAAAAGATGAGAGGAGTTAAAAATACCTTCCATCTGGAGAAAGTCTATTTTCTCCTCTGAGATTTATTTTCTTCTCCTTGAGAAGAACGTGGGTAAAAAGAAAAAAAAAATACAGAGAATCTTGACAGTGAGGAGAACAGAGATCAGTTGAACTCATGCAGAACACAGTCTTCTCCTGCTAGTTAAAAGGCATGGAAATGTGCCAAATATAAGGTGGTGAAAGGGGTTTAGGAGTCTGGCAGAAGATGGGAAAGCTTTGTAGTGGTCACTGTTAAAAATGCAGTAAGAGACACACAAATATTCTCTAGGGATAAGGATTTTTCCAAAACAATTCAAACTTCTGGAAGAAAAAGGGGGCTGGAAGACAAAAGAAGAAAATAATCCAGTAAACGTCAGCCTCAGGTTTTCTTCCAAAACTGCTTCTCCTTGAATCCCTGTTCAGCCAAATAATTCAAGTATTTATGTGGGTATTAAAGCTGAGAATCAAAGCAGAAAATGTAGCACTATATTTATTTTTTAAAAGTTAATTCCAACAGATCAATAACCTCCACATTGTTTATTTTGAAACAGACTTTTTTGATCTTCTGCTATAATGAAATATGGTTCTTATTCTCTCCCAGTGCCTGGTTCCTGCTCTCCACATTAAATTAACTTCCCTTTTTCTAAATGCAGAAAATTCAATTATGCCTCACTTCCGGTTTGGGATCACTTTGAAGTAATAAAAGGAGGAGAGTGGAAATATCCACTTAGATTGATGAAAAAAAAATTTGAAAGAAATAACCCATCTCTCTAGCTCCCAACCAATCCAGCTACATTAGTGTAAAGGTCATTTGGAGAAAAGATTGGCCAATTTATACAAATGTTAAATTTTAAAAGAAATGGAGGTTCAAAGGCATTCCTTTATTTTACCACACTTCTGTGATCTCTGCAAAGCTTTTAGGTAGTAAGGTGAAGGGTCTTGAATACATTTAGCTCTCCTTCTCACTTTCCTTTCTTGATTTTAGGGGTATCACTGTTTTAAAGAAAAGATGGAGTGTATTTGTCTAGCCAGTCATCGGCTGTGTAGTTAGTGGACCAACAGTAAACATCATGAATACTGTGAGCAGTGATATTAAGTTACAGTAATGCCAATGAAATTGTGGCTTAGGTTCACTACCATAACATCTTGAATCTTTGGAATTATAGTTTCCCTCCATGCCTAAATATATGGGGTGGTGAGCGAAGACTGCAGAAGTCCTATAGAAATATTAATTTACGGACTAGGGAAGAGCTGTTTGATGTGCTTTAAATAGAAGCATCTGGTCAAGTGTTCATTCCTGCACCAAAGAACAGTCTTTATTTCCTCTGTGGGACCTTGAAGGGACAATGAGTTGGAGAAGAAACTATTAGACTTAATTGCCTGTCTTGATGCCAGCCTCTTCTTGAGGGAACTGTTCCCACTTATGTCTCCCTGCTGAGGAAGCAGTCTTGGATATTTCCTGACCAGGTGAGCATCTGGTCATCGTAATTAATTGGATCAAGAATGCTCATCTCACCCAAGGACAGCAAGTGAACAGGTATTTTTAACCATACTTTTGTGTCAGAAGTAACTGATGAGGTGACTGATGTCATTTTATAAGATATGGCCCATCTCTCCAATGATGTCCTAAGATGGGGTCTTATCTTTTTTGTTTAAGCATCCTGCCAGTAAGCATTATTATGCTCCATATACAGGAGAGTGTAAAAAAAAAAAATTCTGTTTATCAATACAAACCCACTCTCTGAGGACTGTTATGCTCCTTGGTGAGTCACTGAAGGGAGTAGTTCTACAGAGGGATGGTTCTCTCCACTTGAAGAATAGCCATCCTCCAGAGGTAGAGAGTGGAATCATAATCATGACTCACTTCTGGGTCTTGGCTGGCTTCTCCGGCTTCTCATTGTATGGAATGACAAGGTCAATGGCAGATTCCGGCTTCTGGAGGAGAATTCCCAACTTGATCTTAATCTCCTTGGCCCTGAAAAAAGAGACATATGAGGGGAAAAGGACACTGCATGAGCATAGAGATCTACAAAAGAGATTTCTTTCCATGTCAGAGAAACAAAAATGAAGAAAAAACCATTTCACTGTGGTGGTGGAAAGAATACTAAAATAGAAATTGGGATACATAAGTCCTAATAACACTTATCAAGCTCTTAATACATCCCTGGATAATACGTGATATCTCATTTTAATCTCGATTGTTTCATATATATTTTTTCACATTATATATAGCAGATACTATAGTATTCCCATTTTGCAGATGAATAAAATAATGACAGAGAATTCGAATAACTTAAGATAATCCAGCCAGTAGGTGATAGAAACAGACCTGACCCCAAGCTGTCTGACTTTAAATTCACAAGTGCAACTCACTGTATTGCCTACCAGTCTTCTGAGGGCTCTGGTTCTAGCTCCGCCACTAATGAAACATGTAACATTTGGAAAAAGGTAATCTTTTTTCTTTCTTTTTTTTTTTTTTTTAATTGCCAGACCTCAGTTCCCTCATCTGTAAAATGACAGTTAACCTAGATGTTTCCTTTAACCATTTCTAGCCATAAAGTTAAATTATTCTGCTTTATGATTAATTCTCTATAAAATGTTCCTTTATATGCATTTGATTTTTTGCACCCCCTTGCCCATTGTTCCACAATGGTTCTTGTAGCAGTATCCTCTATGCAGTAAGCCTTCAGTAGATGAGTATTAACTATCAATGGACTGACTGTAACAGCATTATACTACTCCTTTCTGTCTTCAACATTTTAGTGAATATATGTGATCAGAAGTCTGGGCACTTCTCCATCCTAGGATACAATTCTTTTTATGCCCAGTTTCAAAACTAACTTCCTAAATTACTCATTATTTTCTCAGAAGTCTGAATTCATAAAGTGCCAAGCAGATCTTAAAAATTAATCCATATGACAAGCCATTGTATATTGAGAGACCCAAAAAGCTGCCCTTTCACTGCTACCTGAGCGCTTCACTCATGCTTTTAAGATATGGTTTATCATATTGCAGGACTTCCTGGTGGCTCACTGGTGAAGAATCTGCCTGCTGGTATAGGAAATGCAGACTTGATCCCTGTCTGGGAAGATCCCCTGGAGAAGGAAATGGCAAGCCACTTCGGTATTCTTGTCTGGGAAAATCCTATGGACAAGAGGATCATGGCAGGCTACAGTACACGAGATTGCAAAGAGATACGCATGACTTAGCGGCTGACAAGTATCATATTGCATTGTGGTTACTGACATATGTCTGCTTCCCAAGCTGGATATAAGACTTCTTTGCAGGAGGGAATTGAGTCTTAAATACCTTTTAACTCCTGTGTACAGCATGAAGCTTGGCAGCATAGTCAACTTTCAAAAATATTTGCTAAAGTGAACTGAATGTATCTTGATCTTTGTTCCTTACAAATTTCCTAACATTTATCTCCCAGTCAATGCTGATCATAATCAAAGTTCTCAGAGAGCTGTAATGGGATTGTGATGTCATGTTGTGGTCTGATAGAATTGTGTTAGTATAAACACACTTTCTTCATTCATTCACATGAAGATGTTGCTGAGGCAATTAAAAAATATAAAATACACGAGATTAGCAATTATGGACACTAGGGAGAAAAAGGAAATATAGTATATAACTTTATAAAATCATAGATCTTCAATCATATCATAGGTTCCTTTAGTATAGGAAAAAGAATACGTCAAGGCTGTATATTGTCACCCTGCTTATTTAACTTATATGCAGAGTACATCATGAGAATTGCTGGGCTGGAAGAAGCACAAGCTGGAATCAAGATTGCCAGGAGAAATATTCAATAACCTCAGATATGCAGATGACACCACCTTTATGGCAGAAAGCGAAGAGGAACTAAAAAGCCTCTTGGTGAAAAGTGAAAGTGGAGAGTGAAAGAGTTGGCTTAAAGCTCAACACTCAGAAAATGAAGATCATGGCATCTGGTCCCATCACTTCATGGGAAATGGATGGGGAAACAGTGGAAACAGTGTCAGACTTTTTTGGGGGGTTCCGAAATCATTGCAGATGGTGACTGCAGCCAGGAAATTAAAAGATGCTTACTCCTTGGAAAGAAAGTTATGACTAACCTAGATAGCATATTCAAAAGAGAGACATTACTTTGCTGACTAAAGTCCGTCTAGTCAAGGCTATGGTTTTTCCAGTGTCATGTATGGATGCGAGAGTTGGACTGTGAAGAAGGCTGAACACTAAAGAATTGATGCTTTTGACTGTGGTGTTGGAGAAGACTCTTGAGAGTCCCTTGGACTGCAAGGAGATCCAACCAATCCATTCTGAAGGAGATCAGCCCTGGGATTTCTTTGGAAGGAATGATGCTGAAGCTAAAGCTCCAGTACTTTGGCCACCTCATGCGAAGAGTTGACTCATTGGAACAGACCCTGATGCTGGGAGGGATTGGGGGCAGGAGGAGAAGGGGACGACAGAGGATGAGATGGCTGGATGGCGTCACTGACTCGATGGAGGTGAGTCTGAGTGAACTCCGGGAGTTGGTGATGGTCATGGAGGCCTGGCGTGCTGCGGTTCATGGGGTTGCAAAGAGTCAGACATGACTGAGCGACTGAACTGAACAGTGTCTTTTCCTTTCCAGTTCTTCCTGCTTCTCTTCTTTCTCTGGGACCCATTGTCTGGCATTAACCAACTCAGATACCACACTATAGCAGATTGAACTCAGCTGTGCACAACATTATGGCTGAACTGAGAATATTCTACTAAGTGAGCTTATATAAAACATGAGAAGAAGAATAAGCATCAGTTTGATTACAGACTTTACAAGTTGCCTAAATTATCTAATGTTTAGTTTTTTGCCTAGAAATTGGGACTTATAAAATAGTACATTCTCATAGAATTTTGTGATGATTTAATACACTAATGAATGTGAATCACTTAGAGCTGCATTTGGCATGTAATACTGCTTCTTCAAAGTTAGTTCTAACTACACAATCATTCTTTTCCAGCCAAATTCAAGCCATGTTCCCTAGCTTTGAGTACCAAAGTAAAACATTCAGAAACTTCCCACATGTTACTAAGAATTAATACAACCACTTCCTCCCATATTCTACCTCTAGAGACAAGAACTGCCAGTTTTAAATTTATCTGAAGGAAGAAAACAGTATTTGGCTGTGAAAATGCAGGCTGTGTGTGTGTGGCTACCCTCTGCTGGCCAGTGTGCAGAACTACAACCAGAAACACTAGGCTCACCTTTTCCATCAAGACAGGATAACCTACCTAGACCTGAAGAGTTTCATCCAAGATACCTCTCCTCCTGGTCCCATATGCCTCTCACTTCCTGACCATAGGAGAAGGCATGAAGCAATTGTTTCACTCGACCCAATAGTTCACTCACCAATGTTTAGATAAAGATTATCTGTGCTGTGCTTATTTGTGTCCGACTCTCTGCAACCTCATGGACTACAGCCCAACCAGGCTTCTCTGTCCATGGGGTTCTCCAGGCAAGAATACTGGAGTGGGTTGCCATGCCCTCCTCCAGGGGATCTTCCCAATCAAATCGAGGTCTTCTGCATTGCAGGTCGCTTCATTACCATCTGAACCACCAGGGAATGTTTCTCATGTTTTGCTTTTTCCTCCCTCTCAACTTTTATTTCTTTTTCTCTTTTGCTCCACTTGCCTTTGTAAAAGGCAGAGAGATATTTGTGTGTGATTGCCTAGTGAAAGAGTAAATTGGACACGAAGAGGTTATTAGAATGAAGGTGTTGAACATTTTAAAATTTCGTTTATTCATTACTGCTTTGTTCCTTGATCGTGTTTACTGTGTCATCAGTATGCAGAAAACAAACACTCAAGAGAGTTTTGCCTTTACCTGCAAGGTGTTAACAGCCTATTGATGTCTCAAGCTTGTGAACAAGCACAGCGGCTGTTCAAGAAGAGGGCAGCAGAGCACTGCTGGAGGAGCCCAGTGCTCACAAGGAGGAGCCAGGAGGGCTTCTCAGAAAAGGTAAGAGTGGAATAGCAGTCAGCAAGGTGGACAAGAAAAGGGTGGGACTTCCGGGGTAGGAAGAGAATGTTCATATCATTTGAAAGCGTTAGTCGCTCAGTCGTGTTCGACTCTTTGTGACCCCATGAACTGTAGCCCTCCAGGCTCCTCTGTCCACGGAATTCTCCAGGCAAGAATACTGGAGTGGGTTGCCATTCGCTTCTCCAGGGGATCTTCCTGACCCAGGGGCTGAGCCTGAGTCTCCCACGTTGCAGGCTGACTCTTTCCCGAGCCACTAGGGAAGTCCATTTGAAGGGATGCAAAGCGCTTCTGCATTGCCTGAGTGTAAATTAATTGGAGAGAGCAGAAAGCGATATTGATGAAGTCTGTTCACTCTGTCTCCCCTTTCTGATAGAAGGATGGATGAGGGAGGAACCTCTGTATAGTATGCAGCTTTCAGCAAATTCCATATGAAAGGCTGAAAAGAGGTAAAATTATTGCAATTTGCCTTCAAAGAGGAGGCATCCTATCTTATAAACCTGTTTCAAATTTTTCTTTGCTAACTCTTTCAGATGCATTTACTCATTTAAAAATACTGTTTATAAATGGTGGTTAAATTCTCCAAGACATCCTACAAAAGCCTTTTAAAACCAGAGTGAATCAGAACCTTTGTATAATTTTATCTATATCATTATTTAAACTTGTCTCTTTGAAAGATAATATAGAAATCAACTGCCATTTATAATATTGCCTATAGAAAATCACATTTCACTTCCTCAAAGTAGAGAAACACGTGAGAACATGGGATTACTCTTTACCTCATCCTTGCCCTGGGGATGTAAGGGAGAAGGAAATGCAGTGCTTCAGAAAATTCTTCTTTCTATGGTTTAGTGTAGGTTCAAATGTATGACGTTAAAATGTCAGTGTACTTGAGAAGTCCATTTGATTATATTACTGTTTCTCTTATAAAACAATAAAAGTTTAAAAGCTGAACAGTTTAACTGATGCTGAGGTAGAAACCACTTGAAATACCTTACTGTTTTTGGAAGAATAAACAGCATTACTACAACAACAACAACTGGAAAATCAAGCAAAAAAACAAAACAAAAAAAAGCTCAAATCTTTCTATTTATTTTCCCCCTTAAAAACACAAGGCTTCCCTGTGGCTCAGCCGGTCAAGAATCCCCCTGTAATGCGGGAGACCTGGGTTTGATCCCTAGATTGGGAAGATCCTCTGGAGAAGGGAAAGGTTACCCACTCCAGTATTTGGCCTGGAGAATTCCATGGACTGGATAGTTCATGGGTTTGCAAAGAGTCAGATATGACTGAGCAACTTTCACTTCACTTAAAAACAAGCTTGAATGTATCTGACATTCATTTAATGTTAAAACAACTCCATCCAGAGAAGGAAACTTTTCTAATGTGACTTCAAGTCAGTCCTTGGCTCTATTTGACCGCCCACCAGGCAGTTTTCCCAGCTTCATTACTTTAAGGCTTGTTAACAGGAACCGAGTCATATCTCCTCTCGTCTCACCCCCAACCTTGCTATCCTTTGGTTTTACAAAGAAAAACTTGTTTTGAAATAAAATCATTGGAAATGCCTCGGTGAAAATTTTAATTAAGGGTTCAGAGGAAGATAATCTTTTCCCTAGATGACTCACATTAGTGATTTCAAACTGGAAAGGGTTTGAATAATTGTATGGTTGTGAAATTTTAAATCCGTCCCTTGTGTGGGTGGGTATGTTTTCAAAAGGTCCTGGGCCGCCTCAGTCCTTCCGACTAATTGGTGAATTGAGGGAAAGCTGTTACCTTTTAAGGTGAATAAGTGTGGAACTCTCTATTGTGCATTTGTGGTCTTTGTCAATTTACATTATATCTCTGCATATTTATTTGAGTACTGTCTGTCCCTCTCCCACTAGAATGTCAGGTCCCAAGAAGAGGGTTAATATCTGTTTTGTTCACAACTTCAGGTTCAGTACTTAGCCCAGGGCCAGGCGCTTAACAGGCACGTGATAAGGATTTGCTGTGTAAACTGATGAATCAGCAAATGAATGAATGAATTGCTAGGTTAGAGTAAAACTGCATTGTGGAGTGGGTGGGTGAAATACTGGGATGAAGCACAGAGTAAGTCATCAAGGACTAGGCTGTCTCTGCTTTGGTTAACTGGGGAGAAGTTAGAGTCATTAAATGACTTAAAGGACTCTCACTGAATTCAATTTCTACCTGAGAAGTTGGAAACAGACAAGTGAGGGCTCAAACTGAGTCTGCTCTTCAGTCCCTCACACCAGGTAGAAAAGGCAGGCAGGGTAATTACAGTCATTAGCAGTCTGATTAGAATCCATTATGAGGCCAACATTTATCAGGTTTTACTTAAACAGAAGTAGCCCCCGAGGCACGGACTAGTTCTGAGGTCGGACCTATGTTTTGAACAGCCAGGGAAGAAGACAGGATGGAAGAAAATCGGGAGGTATAGGGCAGGATTTTACAACACATTTCCAAAAGAAGTGTTCTAATCTGTCCCCTGCCAAGGACAATCCAATTTAAAGCCAATCCAATGTAGATCTGCGTTGCTGGCCGGGAAGGTGTACACATCAGCGAAGCGCATCTGTTCCAGGCTGCTGCCTCCTGGAGAAGCACTACAAACCTTGTTTCCACAGGGGCAAAAAGGACATGACCTTTCTTGGCTCCAAAAAAGAAATGTAATAAATGCCCATGAAAGATAAATAAAAGTTCCTAAAGCACTTGTTTTCAATAAGACCACAGCTGGAGAGTACTGGCAACTGGATCTGAAAAGCAGAGGAATAAAGGCGCTCTGAGTTCTTGCTGCCGATATCCAAGTCATGTAGACAGAACCCAGCAGAAGCTGGTGGAGAAAAGGGGGCCCAGGCTGTGTGTGTTCACTGTGCTGGACCCACCTAGAGAGATTCATCTGGTTTAAGACTGGACAAGCCTTCTTGTTGGCTGTTCATTGAAAACTTGATATCAGTAGAGTTTGTCTCTCGTGAGAGACAAGGGTGATCTTGAAAAACCTCAGAAGAACATAAGGAAACATCACTGGAAAGTCAGGTCAATTCTCAAACTCCCCAGGATCCCCCTTAAAATCAAGATGGATTCTCACATGCAAGGCGAAGGCCCTCTAGGGTCATTTTGGTGGAGAGAGAATGCATAAATTTGGCATCATGTGTGTTCACTGTGCTGGACCCACCTAGAGAGATTCATCTGGTTCAAGACTGGACAAGCCTTCTTGTTGGCTGTTCATTGAAAACTTGATATCAGTAGAGTTTGTCTCTCGTGAGAGACAAGGTGATCTTGAAAAACCTCAGAAGAACATAAGGAAACATCACTGGAAAGTCAGGTCAATTCTCAAACTCCCCAGGATCCCCCTTAAAATCAAGATTGATTCTCACATGCAGGGCGAAGGCCCTCTAGGGTCATTTTGGTGGAGAGAGAATGCATAAATTTGGCATCTACCATTTTCCTGAAATAGCCTTCTTCTATCTGAACTAAAAAAAAAATCCCCTCATTGCTTATCAGAAAATGGAAGAGTAATTTACTAATGCACTGAGATACCATGTTAAAGCATGCATTTATTTTTTTTAACCTGACATATATTATTAATATAATACATGATGGAAAATGACTCTAGGTTACTTAATATGAAATACTCCTTAGTGGTCCAAATGATAGAATGAGGAAGAAAATGATAAAGCATGCACAGTATTATTATTACTCATGCATTAGGATATAACTCCAAATCCTGAAATAACCTTCTTCTATCTGAACTAAAGAAAATCCCCTCATTGCTTATCAGAAAATGGTAGAGTAATTTACTAATGCACTGAGATACCATGTTAAAGCATGCATTTATTTTTTTTACCTGACATATATTATTAATATGATACATGATGGAAAATGACTCTAGGTTACTTAATATGAAATCCTTAGTGGTCCAAATGATAGAATGAGGAAGAAAATGATAAAGCATGCACAGTATTATTATTACTCATGCATTAGGATATAACTCCAAAGTGACAGCTCCGTTTCCAGACACAACTGAATGATCCCTGGTAGCGCTTTAAGTTTTCGCTTATATTAAATGAATTAAATAGCCAGCACTGTCACACTATACGATGGCTAAAAAAAAATTGAATTGACAATGTCAGTTGTGCCCAATGGATGCATGGATGCATAGAAGTTATATTTGTCTGTTGTAACCTCTCAATATTTAATGTTTTCTGATTTCTTCATTTGGACTTCCCAAGTGGCTCAAGAGGTAAAGAATCCTCCTGATAATGCAGGGGTCCCAAGACATTGGTTCAATCCTTGGGTGGGGAAGATCCCCTGGAGAAGGAAATAGCAATCCACTCCAGTAATTCTTGCCTTGAAAAATCCCATGGACAGAGGAGCGTGACTGGCTACAGTCCATGGGGTCACAGAGAGTCGGACACGACAGCACACACATGCACACAACCTCTCCTTTCAGTAAATTCCTGTAATAACAGCTACTTTCATTCTTATGTTAAAATTCTTAACTGCCCCAGATTAACTCAGCATTGGGGCCCTAGTCAGGCAACCTGCAGTAAAAGACTATGGATCTCATCTACAAGCCAACTGAATTTATTTCATAGATTCACAGTGAGATAGAAAAGACTGGCCCTAGTAGCTTCTCCTTTTGCTCACTTATTTATTCAACAAATTAAAGTATGTTTATTAAACGCTCGCCATGTGCCATAGACGATGACGGGTTTTGAAATTCTTGTGAAACACAAAGACAAGATCTTCTCACAGAGTTTACATCTCAGTTGGGGGAGACAAACACAAAATCAGGAATCCAAACAGTGAAATGAAAACTTTCAGCTGCTTGTAATTGCTACCGTGTGACACTGTGTAAGCATTACCTTCGACTGTTTGCCCTAATCACAGTGGTCAGCAGGCTTGTGAAAAAGACCACAGTAGAGGGGTGGCTGCTATAGGTGCCTTAGCTGTCCTTACAGAGGGCAGGCCCCACCCGATGCCTTGTCAATTACAAGAGCACATTAGAAGTGAGTTTTTACTCATAGATTTGTTCATTAGAGAATGGGCTCTCTACAGTCACAATGATAGTCAAGTCATTTGTACTGGTGATACTATTGTGGAAACTCACATCCACCCCATAGAAAGGTTATAAGAATGTAAATAGCTCTTCACTCTTAGAAATGGCACCTGTGACTTCATTCCTAAGTAGTCCTATAGATTCAGAGGTTTCTTGAAGTCACAATGATAGTCAAGTCATTTGTACTGGTGATACTATTGTGGAAACTCACATCCACCCCATAGAAAGGTTATAAGAATGTAAATAGCTCTTCACTCTTAGAAATGGCACCTGTGACTTCATTCCTAAGTAGTCCTATAGATTCAGAGGTTTCTTGTTGACTGATACCAGCTACAAAGGTATTAGAATCCCACCTCAGGGGCTTCCCTTGGTAGCTCAGGGGTAAAGAATCCACCAGCCAATGCAGGAGACACAGGTTAAATCCCTGGTCTGGGAAGATCCCATATGTTGAGGAGCAACTAAGCCTGTGTGCTACCAATACTGAACCCGTGCTCTAGAGCCGTGGAGCTCCTATGCCACAGCTCCTGAAGCCTGCGCACCCAGAGCCCATGCTCCACAACAGGAGAAGCCGCTGTGATGAGACGCCTACGCGCCACAACTAAAGAGAAGCCTGTGCAGCAATGAGGGCCCAGCACGGCCAAAAATAAACTTTAAAAAAAAAAAAGAATCCCAGCTCAGAATTTTATTGTCAGAGTGAAATTTTCCTGCAAGTTATAGTCAGCGCACAAAGAATAAGCCTTTATTAAAAGTACAGAACAAGTTGTATAAATATTTTGCACCAATGTTAAAAATTATATGCCTGAGTAAGTATGGAACATTGGGTTTCATTATACATATGGTGATCTTGCTTTNCAATCTATGGCATTGCAGGCAAGTTATATAATGTCTCTTGGCCTCAGTTACAACATCTGTAAAATGAGGAAAGCATTGCTGCGTGTGTGCTGTAAAGTTTCCACGTGGTGTGTGTGAAGTGATGCATGCAAAAGGTAGCCCAGTGCCTAACACGTAAATGGCAGGCAGAGCATGGTAGCCATCATCACCATCTTCACTTATTTAACACCCATCTTGTTTCACCTAGTGTTACAGTTTATAGCAATAACAATAAAACAATAAAGTCACTCAGTCGTGTCCAACCTCTTTGTGACCCCATGGACTGCAGCCCACCAGACTCCTCAGTCCATGAGATTCTCCAAGCAAGAATACTGGAGTGGGTTGCCATTTCCTTCTCCAGGGGATCTTCCCGACCCAGGGATTGAACCTGGGTCTCCCACATTAGAGGCAGACGCTTTAACCTCTGAGCCACCAGGGAAGTCCCTACAGTTTATAGCAGTTACTCTTAACTTCTAGGATATTAGCATTTGATTTCATTACGCTCATTTTCTCTAATAAAGTCACTCAGTCGTGTCCAACCTCTTTGTGACCCCATGGACTGCAGCCCACCAGACTCCTCAGTCCATGAGATTCTCCAAGCAAGAATACTGGAGTGGGTTGCCATTTCCTTCTCCAGGGGATCTTCCCGACCCAGGGATTGAACCTGGGTCTCCCACATTAGAGGCAGACGCTTTAACCTCTGAGCCACCAGGGAAGTCCCTACAGTTTATAGCAGTTACTCTTAACTTCTAGGATATTAGCATTTGATTTCATTACGCTCATTTTCTCTTCATGGGAGGAGTGAATTATAAGCCATAAACACTACTTTCCTGGTGAAATCACAAAGATACTAAAGCGTGAGGACTGGGAAAAGTCAGAAGCAATTTCTGGTGACTCTATACTGGGAAAGATAGAAGGAAAGCTCCATGTTGAAAGCCAGGAAGATATATGGGCTGCAAAGCAATGATGAAAACAGAAAGTGAGGCCCTCACTCACTCAAAGGCAGTTGGGGAAAGTCCATCTTTGCAGCTCCTTTGTTTGCTCCCTGTGTGTCAAATACAGGCTGGGCATGGGAAGATCGATAGAGCCTGATGATGTGTTCTCTTCCTCTGTCACTTAGGGAGAAACACACTCTGTCTCTCCATACCCCTGATATTTCCAAGTGTCACTGGACTTTCATTCTAATCACATGATCCCTGAATCTAGGTGCAAAGACCCTAGCTGTGGGCAAGAGTTCCCTCCTCACAATACACAGGCAGAGAACAAGTGGCCTGCAGCAACTCTTAAAAATAATAAGGATAACATATAAAATATTAATGAATTGAGGCGTTAGTTCATGCTTTTCTACACTAATAGTTTTTCTTCTGACTTTCAAGAAGGTAGGTAGGGATTTGTGCTTTCTTACTTCTGAAGGAACTGTGCTGTAAGGCCAAAAGCAGGTATTGATTGAAGATAATATCTCATTTCTAGCTTTTGTTTTCCAAGACCCTAAACTTGCTGGGGAGATACACTGGCTTGATCCTCAAGTGAAATGTTGCTTTTGATGAGTGATAAAGAAAGAGGCAGAGAAACAGAGGGGAAAAGACAGAACCTCTGAGACAAGTGGTTTAGGGTTCTCTAGCTAATCAACACCTTTACTCTATCCTACCACACACACACATTTGTGGGACTCCAGGGAAATGCCAGGATCACAGAGAGAGACAGCTATATGGTGCTCATAATGAGACTTGACCTTTTTAGTCCTGGAGCTCCCGGCTTCACTCAATCCTAATACCCAGACACAAGCAAGGATTCTTGGAATGCCTTCAATGCGTGATGCTTCAAAAAAGAAAGATATAAATAACGATGTTGTTGTTGTTCAGCCACTAAACTGTGTCTGACTCTTTTCAACCCCATGGACTGTAGCATGCCAGACAGACTCCTCTATCCTCCACTGTCTCCCAGAGTTTGCTCATGTCCACTGAATCGTGAATAATGATATCTGCCTTTTGAAAATTGTTCAAAAGTCATCCTTCTATAAGTGAAAAAAACCCTTAAAAAAAAACCAAGGAGTGTTCAAGAGAACTTACTCACCATATGGTTGATGAAACCATGGAAACTGAACTAAATGTGGCCAACTTTCCATTGCTGAAGAAAATTCACCAAGAAAAGACAAAACCAGCTGTTTTGGATAAGCTCTAAGTCGTATGACATCTGGATCGGTCCAGATGATTTCATAAGATACTTTCCAGATCTCGAGTTCTTTATTGTAGTCACAAGTAACATATTGGATTTTGTTCAATCTTTCCCCTGCCGTTGGCAGAGAAAATACCCAACTCCTAACTGTGGCAAAACTCCCACCTCAGGTTATATAACTGAAAGAATTTGCCAAGAAGTAGGATCCAGGGACGGGGGAGCCTGGTGGGCTGTTGTCTATGGGGTCGCATAGAGTCGGACAAGACTGAAGCAACTTACCAGCAGCAGCAGCAGCAGCAGCAGGATACAGGTCAAAGAGGCTGTTCTGAGAGAGAAAGTGAAGTGAAACTCTTCCCAGGAGAATCTGGCTAATGCCAAAATTAAGTAAAGGCAGAGAAAATACCCAACTCCTAACTGTGGCAAAACTCCCACCTCAGGTTATATAACTGAAAGAATTTGCCAAGAAGTAGGATCCAGGGACGGGGGAGCCTGGTGGGCTGTTGTCAATGGGGTCGCATAGAGTCGGACAAGACTGAAGCGACGCAGCAGCAGCAGCAGCAGCAGGATACAGGTCAAAGAGGCTGTTCTGAGAGAGAAAGTGAAGTGAAACTCTTCCCAGGAGAATCTGGCTAATGCCAAAATTAAGTAATTTTTTTCCTAAAAGGCAATAGCCAGTATAGATCAGTGGTTAAGGGAATGAAGGTTGAAGTCAAACTGACCAGATTTATCTTACTATCTGTGTGACTTTTGGCAGATTTCTAAACCTTACCTTGCCTCAGTTTTGTCATTTACAAACTGAAGATAATAATGATACCTACCTCAAAAGTTTTTCATGGTGATGAAATTAGTTATTTTATATGAGATACTTATAGTATTGCCTGGCACAGACAATGTAATCCATAAATGACAGGGACTATTATTATTTACTAACTCCTAAGCTAACAAAGGAACATGTCTAGCTTATTTACACGCAAAAATGACAACTGTCAACATATAACAATAGGAAGGAAACTTAGGAAAGAAATAGTAAACAGTAACATTTGCCATTGACTAAACCCTGTTCTCAACTCTGTCACTAATTTGCTGAGTGAGCTTAAGAAATATGAGTTCTCTTGTCTTCAGTCAAAAACAAGGAGAGAGGAAGGAAACACGTTTAGTGAGAAAACCTCTAATATCTTCTTTAGCTATTATAAACTAAGACTTCAGGATTATCATACTCAACATCTTGAGAATATAAACGAGAAAGCCAGGACTTGAGATGTGAAATGACTTGTGAATGGTACCATGGATTCCTTTTATCTTCCATCCTTCCTTCCCAACATCTCATCAGTTCAGTTCAGTTCAGTCTCTCAGTCGTGTCCGACTCTTTGACACCCCATGGACTGCAGCACACCAGGCCTCCCTGTCCATCACCAACTCCCAGAGTTTACTCAAACTCATGTCCACTGAGTTGCTGATGCCATCCAACCATCTCATCCTCTGTCATCCCCTTCTCCTCCTGCCTTCAATCTTTCCCAGCATCAGAGTCTTTTCAAATGAGTCAGTTCTTCACATCAGGTGGCCAAAGTATTGGAATTTCAGCTTCAGCATCAGTCCTTCTAATGAATATTCAGGACTGATTATCCCAACATCCCATGTTTATCTGTAATTAGAATGTTCTCATAATTTATAAACTCTCTGATCCACATTTGACTGTTTGTCTTTTTCATTTCCTATAGCTAATCTGTCACAAATATTGTTGAATTTTCCTAGAAAATTCTTTTACATGTGTCTTTTTTTTTACATATCTAAATTTGGCACCTTTCTCCAGGCCTGAACTAGGATTCCCACCTCATGATTTCTATCTTTCCATTTGAATGTATCCTACACTCACTACCAGAGTACAAACAATTTTCTCCTTGTTTGTACTAGCTCTCTAGTATTTACGATGGTTCCCAAACTTGCATATGCACCCCAGTCACCAACATGTCTGGTTAAAACACAGATTTCTCAGACCCATCCCAGAATTTCTCATTCAAGAGGTCTGAAGTGGGGCCAAATATATAAATTCTCTGCTCCCAGGACCACACTTTGGAGTATCTCTGATCAACTGTATCAATTTCAAACATCACTTTCTTGCTTCTAAAGTCCTCCACTTCTAAGCTTCTTTCCCTTGGTTCCCCACAACTACCTGTGTACCTAATCCTAACGGCCTACTCTTTAACCGCCAAGCACACAATCTCTGCCTTCTTCCACTTACATAACAATTAAAATTCTTCTAATGCTCTAAGACCAGAACGATCTCATTTTTTAAACCCTGAGACCTCTATAACTACTCCAGTCTATAATGATTTATCTCTTCTCTAACATCAGATCACAAAACAGAAGAATATTTGATGGACCTTATAGAGCTTTGAATTTGCTCTTCCCTTATTTTAAAAGTAAAACTGAGGTTTGTATAAGATCTTATCCTTAGATCTCCAGTAAGTTACGGAGCAAAGGATAAAATGCTTTTCTTCGGCTGAGCTTATAGACAGCATGTTTTCACCCAATTACTCTAGTTTCTCATGAATGCATATCTAAGAGTTCCATGTATATGTACTCCCAGTGAGATAACAAGCTCATTGCGGGTGGTGACCATTTTTTATTTCCTTGGTCTCCCAAAGCATCTTGAAAATAATTAAGTACTTTAAAGTTGCTTTAACTCCTAGGATGGTGTAAAGGATAAAAGTACAAGTCTATACTAGTTTGTTTATATTATCTTACTTACCAGCTAAGTGACTTTGGGCAAGTTACTTAAATTCTAAGCTTCCAATTTTCTACATAAAATTGATAATATAGTTGATAATATAATATAGTTAATATATTGTTGATAATATAGGTGATTAATATATTGATACTATAATATAATGATAATATAGTTTCTACCTCATTTATGTATATATACATATGTTTATATATGTTGATCATTTGCTCAGTCATGTCCTATTCCTTGCAACCCCATAGATTCCAGCATGCCAGGCTTCCATTTTTCACTATCTCCCGAAGTCTGTTCAAAGTCCTGTCCACTGAGTCGGTGATGCTATCCAACCATGTCATCCTCTGTCACCCCTTCTCCTCAAGCCCTCAATCTTTCCCAAGCATCATACATATATATATGTATATAATGGAGCTAAATATGTCAAGGCATTAGAGAGCACTTGTGTGCTGTTGCTTCAGTCATGTCTGACACTTTGTGAGTCTATGGACATGTAGCCCACCAGCCTCCTCTGTCCATGGAATGCCCCAGGCAAGAATACTGGAGTAGGTTGCCATGCCCTCCTCCAGGGGATCTTTTCGAGCCTGGAATCAAAGCCACATCTCTTATGTCTCCTGCATCAGCAGGAGGGTTCTTTATCATTAGGGCCAACTGGGGAGCCCCTGGGAGAGCTCTTACCACATATTAAGTATTCCTTAAATATTGCTTATTACTATTATTGTTCTACTGTGTTTGTTCTACTATCCTATCACAGCACCTTGCACCTGGTTTTTGGAAAACAAATGCTTATTAAATAAATAGACTAGAATAGAATTCAACAAAGGTCCTTTTGATTAACATACAAGATAGGCTCCTTTTAGAAGGTTTCCACCTTGAAATAATGCAACTCATTCTGAGAGCATAGAGAATATACATTTCTGGGCAACATTCCCACAGAGAGACAAAGAAAGCAAATTGGGAGACCTTTGCTGCTGCCTCCCACAGCTGAGAGTTATATTAGAATATCACCAGCCTTGCGCTGCTATTTTAAAATGAAAAAAATAATAGCATTGTTTTTCCCAAGCACTAGTTACACCCTACCCGAGGATTCCCATGGAAATTGAGAAAATTCCCATGCTTTTATGGCCTGTCTCTGACATAGTCATCACTCAAAGTAGGTTATTAGGGGGTAATGAGACAGCGGAGGGACAAGACAGACAGAGTAGAGGGCTTTTTTCCCCCCTTTGACCTTCAATTCTCTGTCTTATTAGAAATATTGTTGGCAGGATTTCTGGACTTTTTGTAATTCAGTTTAGAAGCCAGATAATAAACAGTGGGAAAATGGTCTTCAAGTTGAGGAAGACAGAAATTTGTGGTTTATTTTGAGTTCCAAAGGTGGAGGGGTCAGAAGCCATTCCCACGAGAGCCTCTCTGAACACTGGTGTGACAGTGGCTTTTGAACATCTCCATCTCATTCTGCATTAAATTATAAAGAAGGACTTTCTAGAATGAAATTTTCTAGCTGTCCATGGACTCTAGTGGTTTTATATCTTACAAAAGCAGGAAACAAAGATCTCATTCTGCATTAAATTATAAAGAAGGACTTTCTAGAATGAAATTTTCTAGCTGTCCATGGACTCTAGTGGTTTTATATCTTACAAAAGCAGGAAACAAAGGTGGCAATAAGGGGTACTGGAAAAGAAGGGAAAGAAAGAGAAGTAAAGTAAGATTTACTTAAAACTTGATGAACATAAACATATAAATGACATCACTTAGTAAAACTATGATTCTCAGAATTAATGTGTCCTATGGTAATGAATTTATACAATAGACACAAATTCATTAGCTCAGATTATAAGAACACTTGGCCAACATTTGTCTTTGCCAAATTATTATGTGTGCAGTGAAGCAATGACATAACCATGAGGAGTAAGAGGACTGTTACTTGTCTGAAGTATAGAAGTACATTTCAGACCATTTCTTCTCTCCTTCCCTCCATATATTGTAATAATACCCCATTGTTCTCAAGATTTCTATTTTTAAAAATTATCTATTTATTGCTTCACAAATTCATTTATCTATTCATTTATCATACTCTAATAGAGTAACCACTGTGTGTCAGGCACCATACCAGACAATAGGAAGAATGCTTTACAAAATTATTAAGACATTGTTCCAGACCTTAAGCAGCTCCCATTTTACAAAGAAGATGTGTGTACAGTTGCCCCTGGTATCATGGAAGACTGGTTCCGGGTCACCCCCACTTCCTATGAATATCAAAATCTGCAAATGCTCAAGTTTCATATAAAATGGTGTAGTACTCACATATAACCTATACACATTCTCCTATATACTTTAAATCATCTCTGCTGCTGCTGCTGCTAAGTTGCTTCAGTTGTGTCCGACTCTGTGCGACCCCATAGATGGTAGCCCATCAGGCTCTGCCGTCCCTGGGATTCTCCAGGCAAGAACACTGGAGTGGGTTGCCGTTTCCCCCTCCAGTGCATGAAAGTGAAAAGTGAAACTGAAGTCGCTCAGTCGTGTCTGACTCTCCACGACCCCATGAACTGCAGCCCACCAGGCTTCTCCATCCATGGATTTTCCAGGCAAGAGTACTGGAGTGGGGTGCCATTGCCTTCTCCATTAAATCACCTCTAGGTTACTTATATTACCTAATACAAAGTACATGTCATGGAAATAGTTGTGAATACAATATGAATGCTCTGAAAATAGTTCATGGGATTCTCCAGGCAAGAACATTGGAGTGGGTTGCCATTTCCCCCTCCAGTGCATGAAAGTGAAAAGTGAAACTGAAGTCGCTCAATCATGTCTGACTCTCCACGACCCCATGAACTGCAGCCCACCAGGCTTCTCCGTCCATGGGATTTTCCAGGCAAGAGTACTGGAGTGGGGTGCCATTGCCTTCTCCATTAAATCATCTCTAGGTTACTTATATTACCTAATACAAAGCACATGTCATGTAAATAGTTGTGAATACAATATAAATGCTGTGAAAATAGTTCGCCAGCATGCAGTAGATCCAAGTTTTGCTTTTTTAGAGCTTCCTGGATTTTTTTCAAATACTTAAAAAAAATTTATTGGAGTAGAGTTGATTTACAATGTTGGGTTAGTTTCAGCTGTACAGCAAAGTGAATCAGCTATATGTATACATATATCCACTCTTTTTTAATATTCTTTTCCCATATAGGCCATTACAAAGTATTGAGTAGAGTTCCCGGTGCTATACAGCAGGTCCTTATTAGTTATCTATTTATTTATAGTACTGTGTATGTGTCAATCTCAGTCTCCCAATTTACCCCTCACCTTTAACCCCGTAGTAACCATGCGTTTGTTTTCTACATCTGCGACTCTATTTCTGTTTTGCAGATAGGTTCATCTGTACTCTTTTTTTTTAATTCACATATAAGTGATATCGTATGATATTTGTCTTTCTCTGACTTCCTTTGGATCCCTGATTAGTTGAATCTGTAGAACCTTCAGGGACTATGGGCCAACGATATACATAGCTTTATTTGGATGCAGCTATGACATGGTAGAATGGTCTCATGTTTGAAACTGGCACGCCAGAACTCACTGTATCAGTGTATGGAGTGTATCATCTGATCTTGGGCCAAACATTTAACTCCTCTGTGCTTCTTTATTGGCAAAATAGTGATGTGGATAATATCTACCTTGCAGGGTTAGAATAAGAATTAAGTTAGGTCATGTTAAATATCCAACTAAAGTTGAATCTGAGGAAAGCTGCTTAGGAAGTAATACAAAATACAAGGAAGATGAAAAAGCTCTGAGAGGTCAATGGATGGAGAATCAGTTTCTCTTTGAGGGAGAAAAGAGAAGGCTTCTCAGAGGGTTGGGGTTTGAGGACATATCATTTAGCTGGACTCTTGCGTAACCAGGAAGGAGAGGTTATTGGTTTGGATCCCAAAAGCAGGTGCTCTCCCTCTTTCCTTCTCCCAGGTCCCCCAGAGATCTGCCCCAAAGTTTAATATGGAAGTCTCCATCTTCCTCGTATATTTTCTAAAAGTTCCAAAGAAACTTTTGAGGTCCATGGATATATCACAGAGGCATAATCTTGGAAACTTCTTTCCAGCATCCTTAGAGCATGCCCTTATTTTTCTCCCAATGAGCAATGAATTCTGACCTGAGGTACTCATACATCATGACTTGGTGAATAGGGATTCCTCCAATTGTGTGTTTATTGAGTCCACGACCCCATGGACTGCAGCCCACCAGGCTTCTCCGTCCCTGGGATTTTCCAGGCAAGAGTACTGGAGTGGGGTGCCATTGCCTTCTCCATTAAATCATCTCTAGGTTACTTATATTACCTAATACAAAGCACATGTAGGTATGTACATGTCACTAAGTTAGAAGTCTATATGTCAACCTTTAGTTATCTCAGTTTCCTCCCTGGACAAGTTATTCTTCTCTAATCCTGCTCCTTCTCTCCTAGCCCCCAAAGCTCAAACCAGACATAGTGTCCTGTTGGTTCCTTATTATGGTTTAACTCTCTAGGAGTTATTATCTAGGGTATTTTTTTTCCTCGAGAGTCTTGCATATAGCATTTACAGTTAGTTTTCTTTTTTTAATCAAGTTAATTTGGTAACTATAAAACTATCAGGAAAGTCAGGATAAGGTGTTCTAACTTGACATCATCTGAGATTTCCCAAAGAAGAAGACCAGGTAAGGCCAGGTAGAGAGGAATAACCTCATTACCTGCCCTAGGCAAGCATATTCTACCACTAGTCCATCTGTTCTATCAACCTCAGAGGTATTGCATGTGATCCTCCTTCTCTCCTGCTCCTTCTTACCTGCTGTCTCATTTGCTGTCAAAAAAAATTTTTTTGCAGTGTGTCCTTCCATTTGATTCCCTTTTCCATACTTCTTGTTTAACTCTGTAGGGAGATGAAGGTAATTTTTGGATGCAGACTCTTCTGATTTGGCTGCAAGGGTCTCTCAACATAAAAATAACTAAGAGAAATCACACACTTAGAGAAAGCACATGTTCCCCAGGTAACTAAATGTTTTACTGAATCCATATAATACATAACCTTATTTGGTGTTTATAGCAATCCTGAGGGAAGTATAAATATTGTTTCCATCTTGCACATGACAAAACTGAGTCACAGAGAGATTAAATGATCTGCCCCAAAATCACCCACTAAATGAGTCAAACTTATCTCACTTAAGAGCTCAGGAGTTGAAGTGAAATGGGTTTGACTCATTTACTGAGTGATTTTGGGGCAGACCATTTAATCTGTCTGTGACTCAGAACTCCTGAGCTCTTAATTATTATGCAATATCACCTCTCTTGTGAGTTCAGATGTTGTAATTAGCAGCTATAGGCATAGAAGTTTTTTTTTAATCATTTTTTTTCTTAAAGATTACAGTTTGTTTCCTAAGTAACACCTTTTGAAAGATGATGCCTGGTGTAAAAATAGATATTTTAAAAGTGTAGACACAAAATTCATAAATTAAACTTCATTGGACAAAATGAAATGAAGATGATAGGTAAATCCAGAGACCCTGAAGTATCTACAACTGTAACTAGCTATGTGGTCTTGGACAAGTCACCAAAGACTTTGGTGACATCACTTCTCATCTCAAGGGGCAGAATCTATCAATCTGAATCACTCAGCCTTTATTATGTGTGTATACATAACCAAAATTATGCTAGACACTCAGTTCTACAACTGTCACAATTGTTGATTGTCTTTGCTAATCTTGTCTTTTTCATTCTCTTAAGCTGGTATCCATTTGGCAAAATATGTTCCTTAAGTAGCTAATGAAAGCTACATATTCCTTTCCTTCAGCTGCAGTCCAGCCATCTGCATTCACATTTCAACATAATTGCAAACAACAGACCCTGTCTGAACCAGGAAGGGAGGCAAAAGTTAAGCTATTCTTAGAAGATCTGGAAGATAAAAACTAGAAGGCAATTGGAAAAAAAAATAATGTGAGGCTTTTCAAATTGTCAATTTGAATTTTGAGACAATCCCAAGTTACAGAAAGTATTTTTCTTCACTGTTGCCAGCTAAAGGAAAAAGTGTAAAATTCAACCTGTGAAGAGAAGAAAAAATCCCCATTGATCTACAATGCATCCCTATGAAGAAAAAAAAAAAAAAAAAAAGCTTCCTCCTAGACAATGCAGACACTTTTAAGCTGTCTACATGGATCTCTGATTCAACCAAGCCATCTTTTCTCCAAGTCATATAAAAATCAGGTGTGTGTGGGTGTGCACATGTGTGCAAGCATACATGCGTGTGTTCAAGTGATACACTATTTGGCATTGGGAGATTCAGAAACAAAGACCAAGACTCTGGAAACTTGTCATCAGAAAGCACCAGACCTTAGACAGGGGGCTTTTCTGGGAAAGTCTGCAAGTCTTGGGACACATTGTTGACCTTGTCCCAGAGTGCACAGATCATTCAGTCCCATGCTCCTGTTGATCCAGGTATCTCTTGAAAACTATTACTTAAAATAAGTTACCAAATACAACAAAGTACTCTGTTAATGAAACATCTTGATTCTTTCTAAACTTCCTGAATTATCACAGACAAGTGCCTCACCAAGAAACATATGGTCTTCACAAAATTTGTCAAACAACTCCACTGGGTTCACTACCAATACTGAGCACTTACGCAGTCTATCACTTCACATTTTTCAAGTATTATATTTTGTCTCTTCTCTTCTTCTGAGTCTAATATGATAGTTCTAACATCTTTCTAGAATGTAGAGTTTAGGATTCTGAGTGGTATTTTATCTAATGGGTTAGGTATTGCTTTGAGGTGTCTGGAGAAGCAGTTGGAAAAGAGAAAGGAAAGCATGCAGAATATAGAATAATGGTCTTAGCCTTATTTGCTATTTATGAAGCCTGCTGATTACAAGTATCTACAACCAAAGCATTAGCTGAATCTTTCCAATCTTGCAATATTTTCTTTTTGAAAGAGAAGAAATGTCCGGCCAAGGTATTTTATCTCAACGTGCCAACTGAATAGCATGCTTTGTAAGGAAATACCTCATCTGGACTCTCCAAGAGAACGGTGGTCAGGGTGATTAAGCCCAAAGTCACATGTGCCCTAGCTGTGTTGCTGATGCACGTATGCTATGATTCAGCTGGCCTCACCTACATAGTTTCCAAGAAAGGCCCAATTTCTAATGCCTGGTCTGCAGGCAAGGTATATGTCCTCATTCTAGTCAGAAACTGCAGTCACTGTGCATACACGTGCCTGACCTGGATTCATGCAGTCAGAAGCAGCATTCATGCCACTTTGAGAACTGCCTGTACTCCATGATCTACTCAACTGGTAGATGAGAATTGGCTCATTATATGAAAGCCAAGAAACTCTGATTCACCCTTCTTATTGCAGCCTTCCTAGTGGCTCAGACGGTAAAGAATCTGCATGCAATGCAGAAGACCCAGGTTCGATTCCATGGTCGGGAAGTTCCCTTGGAGAAGAGAATGGCTACCCACACCACTATTCTTGGCTGGAAAATCCCATAGTCAGAGAGGAACCTGGTGGACTACAGTCCATGAGTTTGCAAAGAGTTGGACACAACTGAGCAACTAACACTTGACTAACACCGGACCTTCACTTCATGGCAGCCTCAGGATGGAAATTCACTGTTAAGTCAAAGGATGAGTCTCTCTCTGGGCAGCTTTCAGAAGAGTCTGAGTGGGCCACCAACTCCACTCACTGGAGGAACACGTGACACAGTGTGAAAGCAGTCAGGAGCACCACGCACCAAAGGTGAGGTGTGCTTGTGTCTTTATTTCACTTTTCCTCCCTTATCTTGAGGAACTTGTACTCCAGAGATGCTGCTGCTGCTGCTAAGTTGCTTCAGTCGTGTCCAACTCTGTGCGACCCCATAGACGGCCGCCCATCAGAGAGAACTAAATTAACTGGAGCAAAATACCCTTGAACGACAAGGATTTGAACTTAGACGTGGATTTTTTTCAGTAGTAAATACTACAGTACCACACAATCAGCAGTTGGTTGAGTCAGCAAAGAGGCAGAACCATGGATCCAGAGGAGCCAGTGGGTTTTTGATTCCAAGGAGGTTGGTACCCATGGCCCTCGAGTGGTTCAGGGTCAACTGCCCAAGAATTTTAGCTTGTTAGAATCCATGATCTCTGATCCTAACGCACCCTTGAATTGTGTAAGAAATCGAAACCATTTGTTTCTTTCATGAAATTCACAAAAATAAAGATCAAGTCACTTTTCACTACTTATAAGTATACTGCTGCTGCTGCTACTGCTTTCGCTTCAGCCGTGTCCGACTCTGTGCAACCCCATAGACGGCAGCCCTCCAGGCTCCCCAGCCCTGGGATTCTCCAGTCGAGAACACTGGAGTGGGTTGCCAGTTCCTTCTCCAATGCATGAAAGTAAAAAGTGAAAGTGAAGTCACTCAGTTGTGTCTGACTCTTAGCGACCCCATGGGCTGGAGCTTACCAGGCTCCTCTGCCCATGGGATTTTCCAGGCAAGAGTACTGGAGTGGGGTGCTAGGAGTTTATTCTGAATTTGGTACAAGTATTTTTTAAGAAACATAGGGTACTGAATTTAGTCCTTTGAGATCCTAAGTGACTAAGAAGAAAAATTCATACTTTTAATTGATGATTTCAAGCTATAATACATTGAGAAGTTAGTTCCTAGGCCTTTCTGTAGGACCTGAGAAGTATAGAAAATTAGAATAAAAGTACAATCTTTCTTCAGAATACAGTGTCCAAATCAAGAACAATGAAGTAGTGGAGTTGGAAGGAGTGCAGAGGACTATATAACTGGATTTCTCAGCCTTTTACAAATACGATAATGAGGAGGAGGAAGGGAGGGATTGATTGATGACGTAAGCTCTGCTATTTAGTAGAACCCAAGGTTGTAGCTCAGAATCCCTGGCTTCACCACCCAGTCTCACTTCCACATATTACAATACCCTTTTATATTTAATTGAAAGTAAAAAGAGAAATAAAAGCAGGAAACCCGTTGATCAGGAGAGATTGAAGAGGCTCTGAATCAATCTCAGTGTGTGACCCTGGGGTCTCTGTGGTATTGGTGCCTGGGTGGTCACTAGGTGTTGCTCATTCAGTCTTGAGGGGAGGGTGACTTGTGTGTGAACCTCAGGATTCAGCTCAGTTCAACAGTACCTCAGGGAAGATGGGCTAGTTTCCTCACTGTTCAGAAGTAGAATGAAGGAAGGATTTGTGCACCAGCAGGCTTCCAGCCCTGGGCATGGTGTGTTGCACAGAGTGGGAGTTTAGTAAACGTGATTTGATGGAGAAGAGTCAATGGGGAGCCCAGGCGGCAGCTTCCTGCAATTAATAAAGGAATGTGAGAGGTGGATGAAAGGGCACACGAGACAGACCCCTCAGGTCAGCTTGCTTAAGAACGTGGATGCCTCACTGCACGCCACTCTATCAAACCACTCCAAACTAAGACAGCTACTATGTCCCTGGCTTCCAGGTGGTGCCAGTGATCAAGAACCCACCTGCCAAGGCAGGAGACGTGAGAAACGTGAATTTAATCCCTGGGTCAGGAAGATCCCTGGAGGAGGAAGTGGCAACCCACACTCACCAGGTAGAAGGTATTTGCCTTTCAGTTTCTAGGGGTCCTTAAAGGACATTTGCAAGAAGTGCCTTTCTGCAGTTAGAGCCCAATTAATTGTAGAAAGAACACTAGCCTGAGACTTCCCTGGCAGTCCCGTGGTTAACACTCCATTCTTTCAGTGCACAAAATTAATTACTAGAGTTTATCAAGTCTAATAATAAAATTTAATAGCAGCCCCCCAAAATGTGTGACTCTCATTTAGACTCTGAGGGGTCAAACAATCCAACTACCAAAAGATCATTGAGGATATTGGGATACTTACTGAATATGTAAAGATATTAAAGAACTGTTAATTTGTCAGGATAATCATGGTTTTTAATGTTTTGTTAAGAGCTCTGCAAAGGGATCCTGCTGAAAGAATTATGGGTGAAATGGTAAAAATAGTATACTATAATGCAAACTCATCATTATTGTTTTTAAAAATGAGATTATTATTTTTTTCTGACTACCCATAAAGAAGGAAGGGCTTCCTTGGTGGTTCAGACCACAAAGAATTTGCCCGCAATGTAGGAAACCAGGGTTTCATCCCTGGGTCAGGACGGTTCCCTGGGTCAGGACGGTCCCCTGGAGGAGGCCATGACAACCCACTCCAGTATTCTTGCCAGGAGAATTCCATAGACAGAGAAGCCTGGCAGCTGAAGTCCATAGGGTCTCAAAGAGTTGAACACGACTGAGATACGAATACACATACATACACACAAACACACAAAGAGGGAAAGAAGGATGGAAGGAAATTTGATAGTTGTCGTCTGCCTACAAAAAACTAGTTACCTTATATTATTTCATTTATTATTTATAGCATCTCTTCTCAACAAGATAAATATCCTCATTTATGGATAAAGATATGAAGCTCAGAGAGGCTTAGATTTTCAAGTTTATACAACTAAGGAAGTAATAGAGGTAGAGTTACCATGTCCATTTTTTTCATTCCACTACATTGCTGATGTTAAGGCAGGGAATATGGACTGTGAATTTACATTCTTTCTTATTCTGGGTTTTCTTTAATATCCCTGAAATGTGTAAACTTCGGAGTTATTTTCTCAGTCAAAAACAATCTGGCTTTCATGGTCTTTATCCTCTGGGTGACTCAGCCTTTAAAACAGAGTGCAGGTTTAATGTTATCTAATGAACTTTAAAGGAAGAAAGATACAGGAACCTGTTATCTTCTGGCCTCCAGCCACATTCTGCTTCCTGTTACTAATGATTGATCCTGACTGAACTAAGCAAAGTTTAGTTCCTTTGCTTTCTGGCCAGCAGGACAGACAAAAGCTATTAACACTGGCCCCAGAAATATAGACTCTTTCCCTAGATATCATCTATCCCATAACAGTCTTTGCTAAAGAAGGAGAAACAAATTAGATTATCTTTCAAGGATCCTTCCAAATTTAAGATCCTGGAGTCTAAAAGTGTTGTGTATTTGGTGTTTCAAAATAGTCCAGGCCAAATGAAAGAAATACAAGGAAGGGCAACAGTTAGAATACAGATTATAATTCCTTAAAGAAGCTGGGACAGGAACTGCATGAGAAACAACAGTGATACAATTTCATGAGGTTTACTGGTAGCTAAAAGCTATCATTAGAAGCAAAAAAAAAAAAAAAATCACCTCTTTAACAAGGTTTTTCCTGATGAAATTATAGAAAAGCTTTTTTTCCCCCACTTCCAATCTCATCCACTGCCCCTTAGCAGGAATCCCTCTTTATTTTATAAGATACACTCTTTATCCTATTTCAGCCTGAAAGCCACTGCTATTGTCCTTCTCGATCCTTTTGGAAACAGAGAAATCACCAAGACGACCTGCAAGCAGGTCTGTTTCTACTTGCTGTACATTTATTTGTGCATTCTTTTGACAAAATACTTGTTAGGTGCCTACTACTTTCCAAACACAGATTATCTTTTTAGTAATTGAAGTCTTCAGGCAAAAGAAGGGACAATCTTTTTCATGAACAGATCTTTTCAATCTTCAGATTCGGAGTGGATGGGCACTGGATAAGTCCCAAGGAGACAGTATGAAGGACAAGCTGCGCAGGAGGTTAACTGTGATTGGACATTCAAAACTGTCTCCTTGCTTGCCTGGGAGAGACAGTACGGATTGCACAAAGATGTTACAGCATCAATCAGACTCTCTGGACCCTCTCACTCGCTGCCTTTGCACATTCAGACCTGTCCTTTGGCCTGGAATGTCTTCCTTCTCTCTCTTCTTCCTCTCTGGACCTAACCAACTCCTTTCAGGCTTAGTTCTTAAACCTTAGGCATCAGTCCCCTGCGACTTCTTACACAGTTTTGTGTGACTACCCAAAGCTCTATTAGCTCCCTTCCCACTTCCTCTACTTTTGTGCTTCTTGACACTCAATTCATTTATTCCACCATAGTGGAGGAACTCTCAACAGAGAGTTACTTTAATTAACAGGAGTAACTCTCAACAGAGAGTTACTTTATTCTTATCCATTTCCCTTGTTATTGTTTTGTCACTAAGTTGTGTCTGACTCTTTTGTGATCCCATGGACTGTAGCCTGCCAGGCTGTTCCACACATGGGATTTCCCAGGTAGGAATACTGGAGTAGACTGCCATTTCCTTCTCCAAAGGATCTTTCTGAATCACGATTGAACGCACATCTGCAGTGGCAGACAGATTGTTTACCCCTGAGCCACTAGAGAAGCCCAGATTTATCTCCCTACCTGAACTGCAATTTCCCAGAGAGATATTTTATCCTTATGTCTAATGGCAAGTATGGAGGTTTGAAAAGTGATCCAGAGAAACAGTCAAAATTGTTTAATCAGTAAGAATTGAAACAAAGTTTTTCTTAGGGACACCTCCTCCCTATTTTATTATATACTTTATTCACTTGCTTAAGATTACAGAGTTTCTCTGAAATATTTGCCAGTAAGTTGCACCACTTTCTATCAGCAACAGCAAGCTTCAAATTTACACTTGTTCCCAGAGAGCATGATCTCAAACTCTACTCTCTCTTTAGGCTTCTTTGTGATCCTGTGTCCCTTCTGACTCATTTATCATTTATTCAAGTTCATTGCTACACTGTTTCAGTTCATTATGTACTTATCTTTTCTCTATAATTTGCCCAAGGATCTGCTCATGCCTTTGGAAAAAGCTGTATTTACTTAATTCTGTGAACCCAGGAGTCTTGATCGATTCTATTTGTTTCTTCTGTGTGGCTTGAAAACCTTAAGATTGCTTGATTAGGCACCTTTCTTCTCTAAATTGTCAACACTTAGACCCACATAAAGAAGATGAGGGAAAACTGGATGTTTAGTAAAATGATAATAAAAAGGTGAAGCATCATTTCTCTCATTTACTTCCTATAGCTCCTGAAATTCCCAGCATGGCCACACACTTGAGATGACTGGAAGCACCTGTGTGAACCATGGATTAAACACACTCATCATTAGCAACCCACAAAAAATCAGATGCATGTCAGATATGACACTTTATTTACAGTTCGGGAAAATTCTTGGTCATTAGTTGCTGTCTTCATTACTCTTTTACTCCTCTTTATATTATATTTATATTTAGTTTAGTAGAAATGGTAGATTTGGTCTAGGAGCCATCAACACCATCAAACAAAAACAATAATAACCACATTGGTTGCTTTATATGATGGTAATAACTTCTGGAATCATAATAATACTTTTTTTTCAGAAGACTTTCATATTTTTCCAAAGAGCAATATTTAAAAATTAAACTTGTTCAGAGACATTCGAGAGCCTTAAAATAAATGATTTTTAAAATAAGCCTAAAATTCATAGTTGGATATCACTGGTAAAAATAACTCTTTCAATTGATTCACTTCTTTTTCCATTGACTCTAACATTCCCACACATACAGCGTTAGATTTCAGTATGACAGAAGATGAAGTTGTGGGGTGGTGGTCATTCATTTCTCAAATGTTTATTATAGGTCTTTTTAAATATATAAAAATATCTGAGGCCAACTTTGAGTTTTAATGAGTAATAGTCTTAAAAATCTAGATAAATAGTAGAAGAATAGTTCTACCAATACATCAGAGTTGACTCTGGCTTAATGCTTTCCTAAACATTGAGAAAGAACTATTTTCTAAAGCTTCCCTTACATGAAGTAAATGTTGCTTTCTTGTAAGTCAGAGTCTCACTGAGTAGATTACTTCTGCCACAGCCATGACAACACAAAGTTGAATTCTCGATGATTTTCACTAATTGACTTCTAAGCTTTCAGAAAGAAATAAATTAAGAAAACCTTCCCTTTAACTGCAACTCTCATTAGTCACTGAAACCCGGTGTATCTCACTTTATTTAAATTATAGAACAACTAATCCAGTGTTCATTTACTAAGAAAGAAAATAAAATTCCAGGAAAGTGAAATAAATTGTTCATGGACACAAATTAGTTAATGACAAAACTAAGTCTGTTCCTTACTCCCTAACCTTTCCACTATGAGTAGAGCCAAGGAAAGCAGATTTGGAAGGATTTATTCAAGTATCATTTTCCCCTTAGAATAAACAATCTTTCCATAAAATATTTTCGAACAGCTCCTCAGCTCCACAATTCCGCTTCTCTGAATCACTCATTACAGGAAGCACTTAATTGGAAATATGACTGCAATGGTAACAGATTATGAAAAAAAAATGTAATATGACACCATAATTTCAGGATTCTACCATATACCTTAAAAGTTTCAGGTAATCTATGCAAAAAAAGCTTGCTCCTTTGTTGCTCTATAATATTCGATGTGAACATTAGTTATATCCTGAAGCATAAGAATTTACTGTGACTTTAAAAAATTATAAAGTGAATCAATAACAATTGGTAGTAAATTAGTGAATCAGATATGAAACAGTTATAGGAATCAATTTTAAACATGTTCAATCCATGTGTTTCACTAAACATTATGCATAGGTATAAGAACAAATAGGGAAATATTAGTAGCAGTGCCAAACTTTCAATAAAATTTATTGAGTATTCACTAAATGCCAAGCAGTAGATCATAGGATCACACAATGATCAGCAGACCAATGATTTAATCATTCTGAGTAAGAGTCCATCAATTAATAAGGTAAGATTTATCAATTACAGGAAAGTACAAGATTTCAAATAATAAATGGGCTAAAGATATATGTTTAAATTGTGGTAAAAGTCTAATATACAATCTCAGAGTTGAAAAAATGGAAAAGGAAAGAATTATGCATCATGTCATGTTCTAGGAAGAGTCTTTCACCCCGGTGTTGTGTTTTGGGCTTTCTATAGAGGTAGGCTGAGATCAATAAATGGTATCCAGCAATGAAACCTGTCTCCCTCCCCAGGTTTGGTCCAATGGCCAATATCACCTACCTAGGTACCATCTCACTACTAATTACTTAAGTCCTACTTCTCTTCTTTTTTGAAATACATACATATATCTATCTTTAAAAAATAATGATCTGTGCTTTTGACAGTACAAAGTGAGAGTAGGCTTTATTCCAACTTTTCAGTATTGTTGGAGACAAACTACTTTGTTAGGATGTTGCCTCTTTAAAATCATTTTGAGATTATTTCTAAGGTTGAAGTTGACAAAAAGAAAACCTGAGCTTGTTAGAGACAGAGTATAGATCTACTGAACAGCACCACCTTCCTAGGCAAACATTGCCGCTGCCTTTAGGAATGAGGTTAGGCTGTACAAGGATCACCTTTATTTCCTTTAAATAATGTAGGATCAAGCAAAATGTAATCAAATTCATTCTTAAGAAAGGAGAACCCTACTTCTTTGCATCAGGTAGGACTGTTGGGTTAAATTCTCTGACAAGTCAGATGCTTCTTCTCCTTCAGTTTACTTAGTCCAGATACTTAGGATTCCCTCTAGAATATTGTCTAGTCTAAGGATAACCACAGAGCCTCAAAGGTGTTCCTCTATGTCAAAAAAAAAAGCACAATGTTAGCTGATAAATAAGCTCTATGTCCCAAGGACTGTCTTCTGTCCAGCAACCCAGCTGCTTCTGATGGTATCCAGCCAGAAGATAAAGAGCAGTAAGTCCTCTCTGCTTCATTGCAAGGCTGAGTGTTTCTCTCTGAGTTCATGTACATAATAAAGGTTAACATTTAAACAGTTCTAATATGTGCCAGACAGTGTTCTGAGAGTTTCACACACAGTAATTCATTCAGCCCTCATAACCAGCTAGTGAGATAGACACACAGACCCATTTTACCAGTAGGGACCCTGAGATACAGAGAGTTCAGATAAGTTGCCCAAGACCACACAAATAGTAAGTAATGGAACCAGGATTGAAACCCAAGCAGTTTGATGTTGGAATCCATGCTCTTAACCATACACTTTTGAGTCTGCACAAGCACCTGTAAAATAGGAGGAAATCCTTGGAGGGAGTGATGTTCTGGATACAAAGGATGTATGCTATATCTTATATTGTATCAGTCTCCTAGCTCAGATCTTTCAAAACTTTATCATTTAACAGAGGATACAATCCCCAGTCTACAATCAACCACCTGTTTTGCCACAAACCACAGTGGCCCCTGAGTGAAGATTCTCCTTATCTCATCTCTTAAACCAAAATAACTCATTCTCACCTTTCCAGGCATGAGTGGGGCAAGGCTGCAAGTCCTTTGCACATTTTGGCAAGTGGCTTAGCTCCTCAGCTTTGAACACAAGTCCTTATCAGCAGAGCAAGTCTTTGAAAACTTCAAAACCGTCTGAGACTGCCTTTTTCTCCGGGGAATATATAGAAGCTCTCTTCCAGCCCTCTGGCACTCTGTGGACCAATCCAGAGCCTGAGAGGAAATTGCAGGCTGGAGAGTAACAGCGCTTGTGTGGGAGGTGGAGGCTGGAATCTTTCCTCTGCAGCAGGCACTGCCACATTAGGTTTTCAACTGCTCTTATCAGAATACTTCTTCTGCCAGGGCAGGCATAGGCCCTAAACTGTGCACAGGTTATTCATGCTTTAACTCATAAATTTGAACCCATCACAGCAAAGATATGGTTTTTGTTATGAAGCAGAGTGCTTTGGGCTACTTCAGATGTGTCGAAGTCACAAGATTGTTAGGACTACAAGGGCCCTTGCAGATCATGAAGCCCAACTTTGTTCCACAGTACGGAAACAGTTTTAGAGAACTCTGGGGGACATATATGTGAATCCCTATGATATGCCAGGCACTCAGCTGGATGCTGCAAACTCAAGTAAAAAGGTACTCTATGCTCTCAAGATCTCAAACGTCATATAAATATGGTATAAGTGAGCGATGGAGGCAGGCCCAGAATACTGTGAGCTTTTAAGCACCAGAAAAGAAGATTTTTTTTTTTTTTTCAGGAAATAACACCTGAGCTGAGTGATGAAAGAGGTAAAATACCTTACATGATTCTATCTGCTATATTTTATCCTCTGTTCTCCTAATTCTGTAAATGGTCTTCTGATTGTCCTTTTACTTTGATGACTAGGTTAGGTTATTCTCTGGAGCAACACCTCCATGGACCCACTCGTCCTTGGCTGGGTTTATCATGCTTTCCCCTCCAACATTTTCCTGTTTCCTACCATTCAAGGATTATTTTCACCAAAATTTACCTTGTTTGCATTTCATCCTGTTAGGATTCAAGGGGCTAGTACATTAATAAGTGCATGCCTGCTAAGTTGCTTCAGTCGTGTCCGACTCTTTGCTACCCTGTGGATTGTTGCCTGCCAGGCTCCTCTGTTCATTTCATTTTCCAGGCAAGAATACTGGAGTGGATTATCATGCCCTCCTCCAGGGGATCTTCTGGACCCAGGGATTGAACCTGTGTCTCTTAAGTCTCCTGCATTTGCAGCCTTTTTTTTTTTTTTTCACCAATAACACCACCTGGGAAGCCATGAATTTATCATTAGTGTGTAATGATATTTATTATATTATATCATTAATATTATGATATTTATCATTAGTATGTAAATGCAAATGCCTCAGGGATTGGCATGAGTCTAAGCTAAAAATAAGCAGCATCATATAATCTGTAAGAAAAGCTCTAAACTTGGAATTACAGATCATTCTCATAACATTCCACATTATCTGAAATTGTTTTAAACTGTTTTAACTATTGATCAGGACCTGTAAAGTCTATATAGTATATTATAACCTGGTGCTTTAAAGAAATAAATAGAATATAATACACAAATATTCACCTGCATTGTGTGAAGAAAGACACCGTTTTCTGAAATTTTTGCTTTAATAAACCATATGTATGTGTGAATAGGATCATTAGTTAAACTGTATCTCTGACTATAAATCATGATCATAAAGGTTTGAAAGCTATTACTCTATACCATACACTTTTTTAGATTTTTAAAATGTGGACCATTTTTTTAAGTCTTTATTGAATTTATTACAATATTGCTTCTTTTTTTTTTCTTTTAATGATTTGGTTTTTAGGCCAGGGATTCAACTCATACCTCATGCATTGGAAGGAAAATTTTAACCACTGGACCACCAGGGAAGTCCCTATCATACATTTTTAGAAATAGGGAAACCTATTGTAGTCAATTCTGACTTTGTACACCATCAGGCATATAGACATTTACAAAGATTTCTTGAACTAAATACAGCTGTCCAAGTTCTGCCATTACTGGCCACTCAAACATCAACAAATCAATTAATCTGAGTGACGGAGTAGTCAGTGTTCATAGAAATATAAACACTATTATTGATGACTGAGTTTCATAGTAGGAGTATGTGTAAAGCTAGCAGAAGAAACTCCTTAAAGCCAAAGCCTAAATTACTGTTTGATACACAAGTGGCCTTGAGGAGAAAATAATATGAAAAAAATTAATGTAGAACATTGGAGAGTGATGTTTTGGCTAGGGCTGAAAATCAAAGCAGGTTTCTGACTATCCCAGAAGAGTGATGAGTGGAGTTATTAAAAACTAAAAATTATATCCATCATTGTAAATGATGAACTAGACCACAAAATGAAAAAAGCAAACTCAAACAGAAATAAATATTAATCCAGCATATATTTGTTTTAAAAACGTCATAAGGAGCGCATGTAAAAGAGTTGGCTCATTGTATTAGGGATCTGAGGAGATATCTACAAAGATGTGTTATAAGGAATTGATTCACTTGATTCTGGTTATTGAGAAGTTCCAAGATCTGCAGTCAGAAAGCTGAAGACCCAGAGAGCCCAGGTATGTGCTCCTAGTCCAGAAGCCTGAGAGGAAGAAGCAATGGTATAAGCTCCAATCTGAGTCCAAGTCCTAGTCTGAAGGCAGGAGATGATCCATGTTCCAATGAAGACAGGAAGAAAGGAGGAAATGTCCCTTCCTCTGCTTTATGTTCTATTCAGGCTATCAGTGGATTGGATGAAGCTCACCCACATTGGGGAAGGCAATCAGATTACTCCATCTTCTGATTCAAATGTTCGTCTCATTCAGAAACACCGTCACAGACACACTCAGGATAACATTTGACCAACTATCTGGGATCCTGGTGGTCCAGTCACCTTGACATATAAATAGGGTCATAGATGTAGAAAAAAAAAATCTTAGACAGCTATTGGGGATGAGGGGAAAGGAGAGGAGAGGGATAAATTGGAAGACTGGGATTCATACACACACACACACACACACACACACACACACACACAGTTAAATATATAACTGTGCTACAGAATAGGTCCTTATTGGCTATCCATTCTAAATACAGCAGTACATACCTGTCCATCGGGGATGACAGAGGATGAGATGGCTGGATGGCATCACTGACTCGATGGACGTGAGTCTGAGTGAACCTCGGGAGTTGGTGATGGACAGGGAGGCCTGGCGTGCTGCGATTCATGGGGTCGCAAAGAGTCGGACACGACTGAGCAACTGAACTGAACTGAACCTGTCCACCCCAAACTCCCTAACTATTCCTCCCCCAACCCTCCTCCATAACCATAAATTTGCTCTCTCTGTGACTCTGTTTCTGTTTTGTAAATAAGTTCATTTGTATCTTTTTTTATTTTTTAGATTCCACATACAAAGGATATCATACAATATTTCTTTTTCTCTGTTCAAGTTACTTCATTCAGTATGACAATATCTAGGCCCATCCATGTTTCAGCAAATGGCTCAGAATTGTGTAACAACCTAAATGGGAAAAGAATTTGAAAAAGAGTAGGTACATGTATGCTTGCATGCTAAGTCATTTCAGTCCTGTCGACTCTTTGTACCCCAAAGGACTGTAGCCCACCAGGCTCCTCTGTGCATGGGATTCTGCAGGCAAGAATGCTGGAGTGATTTGTCATGCCCTCTAATACTCGATCTTCCTGACCCAGGGAACAAACACATTCTCTTATGTCTCAAGCATTGGCAGGCAGATTCTTTACCTGTGTTACTTCAGTTCAGTTCAATTACTCAGTCGTGTCCAACTCTGCGAAATCATGGACCGCAGCATGCCAGGCTTCCCAGTCCAACACCAGCTCCTGGAGCTTCCTCAAACTCATGTCCATTGAGTCGGTGATGCCATCTAACCATATCATCCTCTGTTGTCCCCTTCTCCTCTTGCTTTCTATCTTTCCCAGCATCAGGATCTTTTCAATGAGTCAGTTCTTCGCATCAGGTGGCCAAAGTATTGGAGTTTCAGCTTCAACATCATTCCTTCCAATGAATATTCAGGACTGATTTCCTTTAGGATGGACTGGTTGGATCTCACTGCAGTCCAAGGGACTCTCAAGAGTCTTCTCCAACACCACAGTTCAAAAGCATCAATTATTTGGCACTCAGCTTTCCTTATAGTCCAGCTCTCACATCGATACATGACTACTGGAAAAATGATAGCTTTGATTAAATGGCCTTTTGCTGGCAACGTAATATCTCTGCTTTTTAATATGCTGCCTAGGTTGGTCATAGCTTTTCTTTCAAGGAACAAGTGTCTTTTAATTTCATGGCTGCAGTCACCATCTGCAGTGACTTTGGAGCCCCCAAAAATAAAGTCTGACACTGTTTCCATTGTTTCCCCATCTATTTGCCATGAAGTGATGGGGCCAGATGCCATTTTCTTAGTTTTCTGAATGTTGAGCTTTAAGCCAACTTTTTCATTCTCTTCTTTCACTTGCATCAAGAGGCTTTTTAGTTCTTCACATTCTGCCATAAGGGTGGTGTCGCCTGCATATCTGAGGTTATTGATATTTCTCGCAGCAATCTTGATTCTAACTTGTGTTTCCTCCAGCCCAGCATTTCTATGATGTACTCAGCATATAAGTTAAATAAGCAGATCTCTTCTTTCACTTGCATCAAGAGGCTTTTTAGTTCTTCACATTCTGCCATAAGGGTGGTGTCGCCTGCATATCTGAGGTTATTGATATTTCTCGCAGCAATCTTGATTCTAACTTGTGTTTCCTCCAGCCCAGCATTTCTCATGATGTACTCAGCATAGAAGTTAAATAAGCAGGGTGACAATATACAGCCTTGATGTGCTCCTTTCCCGATTTGGAACCAGTCTGTTGTTCCATGTCCAGTTCTAACTGTTGCTTCTTGAGCTGCATACAGATTTCTCAGGAGGCAGGTCAGGTGGTCTAGTATTCCCATTTCTTGAAGAATTTTCCACAGTTTGTTGTGATCCACACAGTCAAAGGCTTTGGCATAATCAATAAAGCAGAAATAGATGTTTCTCTGGAACTCTCTTGCTTTTTCGATGATCCAGCAGATGTTGGCAATTTGATCTCTGATTCCTCTGCCTTTTTAAAATCCAGCTTAAACATCTGTAAGTTCATGGTTCATGTACTGTTGAAGCCTATCTTGGAGAGTTTTAAGCATTACTTTACTAACGTGTGCTACTGCTGCTAAGTCACTTCAGTCGTGTCCGACTCTGTGCGATCCCATAGATGGCAACCCACCAGGCTCCCCTGTCCCTGGGATTCTCCAGGTAAGAACACTGGAGTGGGTTGCCATTTTCTTCTCCAATGCATCAAAGTGAAAAGTGAAAGTGAAGTCTCTCAGTCGTGTCTGACTATTAGAGACCCCATGGACTACAGCCTACCAGGCTCCTTTGCCCATGGGATTTTCCAGGCAAGAGTACTGGAGTGAGTTGCCATTGTGAGATGAGTGCAATTGTGCAGTAGTTTGAGCATTCTTTGGCATTGCCTTTCTTTGAGATTGGAATGATAATTGACCTTTTCAAGTCCTGTGGTCACTGTTGAGTTTTCCAAATTTGCTAGCATATTGAGTGCAGCACTTTCACAGCATCATCTCTTAGGATTTGAAATAACTCAACTGGAATTCCATCACCTCCACTAGCCTTGTTCATTGTGATGCTTCCTAAGGCCCACTTGACTTCGCATTCCAAGATGTCTGGCTCACCTGTTCATGCATTCAGGATGTCTCGATTACCTGTGTCACCTGTTGTTTTTCAGCTGCTAAGTCATGTTCAACTCTGTTACCCCAATGGACTGCAGCATGCCCAGCTTCCCTATCCTTCACTATCTCCCAGAGCTTGCTCAAACTCATGTCCACTGAGTAGATGATGCCACCCAATTATCTCATCCTCTGTTGTCCCCTTCTCCTCCATCCCTCAATCCGTCCTAGCATCAGGGTATTTTCCAGTGAGTTGGCTCTTCACATCAGATGGTCAAAGTACTGAAGCTTCAGCTTCGGCATCAGTCCTTTTAGTGAATATTCAAGGTTTATTCCTTTAGGATTGATTGGTTTGATCTCCTTGCTGCCCAAGGGACTTACAAGAATCTTCTCCAGCACCACAATTTGAAAGCATTAATTCTTTGGTGCTCAGACTTCTGACTCTCACATCCATACATGACTAGTGGAAAAACCACACCTTTGACTATATGTATCTCTGTCAGCAAAGTGATGGTCTCTGCTTTTTGATACATTGTGTTTGTCACAGCTTTTCTTCCAAGGAACAAACACTTTTTAATTTCATGTCACCTCTACTCCAATATAAAATTAAAAGTTTAAAAAAAGTTTTAGTAAAAAATTATTTCATTTACTATAATTTTTATAAGATTTCTTGTAAAGAATCCTTGCCTAAATGGTTTGCCTAAATGTCTAAATTTCTAAAAAGAATTTCTTGACTAAATGTTCCTCATGATGCTTGCTAGAAATATATTGGAGTGCTATTAAGGCATTTTTTAATTTCCACAATCAGGTGAATAATACTCTTATTTTTGTTTTATTTTGTGGTGATAATTTAAAAAATAATTAATCTAAATTAAATAGGTAGCTAGTAAGAGCTTACTATACAGCACAGGAAACTCTGCTCAGTACTATATCATGATCCACATGGGAAAAGAATCTAAAAAACAGTAAATATATGCCAACTAAGGCCCTTATAGTCAAAGTTATGGTTTTTCATGTACAGATGAATCATATATGTATGTGAGAGTTGGACCATAAGGAAGTTTGAATGGCAAAGAATTGATGCTTTCAAATTGTGGTACTGGAGAAAACTCTTGACATTCCCTTGGACTGCAAGGAGATCCAACCAATCAATCTGAAAGGAAATAAATTCTGAATATTCATTGGAAGGACTGGTGCTGAAATGGAAGCTCCAATACTCCAAGAGCTGACTCACTGGAAAAGATGCTGATGCTGGAAAGATGGAAGCTAAAACTAGAATGGGGAGGCAGAGGATGAAATGGTTAGAGAGCTTCAGTGACTCAATGACCATGAATGTGAGCAAACTCTGGGAGACGTGGAGGACAGAGGAGCCTGGCACACCACAGTCCATGGGGTGGCAGAGCTTGACATGGCTTAGTGACTGAACAGCAATACATGTGTACAACCAATTCCCTGTCCTGTATAACAGAAACTAACACAGCATTGCAAATCAACTCTTCTCCAATAAAATTTTTTAAAATTAATCTTCACCTTGATGTAAAATAATTTTGTAGTTCTTTTTATTTTTTTTCCTTACATTTCTTTTTTTTAATTTTTTGCCTTTATTTTTTTTAAATATAAATTTATTTATTTTAATTGGAGGTTAATTACTTTACCATATTGTATTGGTTTTGCCATACATCAACATGAATCCACCACAGGTATACACGTGTTCCCCATCCTGAACCCCCTCCCACCTCCCTCCCTGTACCATCCTTCTGGGTCATCTCAGTGCACCAGCCTCAAGCATCCAGTATCATGCATCGAACCTGGACACTTTTTCTCTCCTCTCCCTCCTAAACATCTCTCAAAATGATAGTAAATGTTTCAAAATTCTGTATGATTATAATAATGTAGAGAAAAAGAAACTGATCATCACATTCTGAGTGGTCTCAATCTCTTTATCAGCAGAGGAAAGATGTTTAGGAGTGATAACTATGAAAACAAGGGGGAAAAAATAGAAAATACCACAAAAAAAAGGTATTCTATCCTTCTGCTTGCAGGATGTGACAAGAGTTTAGATCCAAATGCTAGATGCTATGGGGGACAATAATTAGCTGTGGAGATGGAAGTAATGAGAATAATCAAAAGCTTTCATCAGCTGACAGAGTTTCCTGTCCCCATACCTCTCTGCACACTCTCGCCCCGTACACAATTGTTGTGATTCTTTTTTAGTTCATTTTCTTAACTAAACCAGGTATCAGCTTATTTAGCTATTATTAAAACACATTTGGGGGCTTCCCAGGTGGCTCAGTGAGTAAGAATCATAGGTCAGGGCATGGCAATCCATTCCAATATTCTTGCTTGGAAAATCCCATGGACAGAGGAGCCTGACACGTCCATAGAGTCGCAAGGAGTCAGACGTGACTGAAGCGGCTGAGCATACACAACACATTTATTGAGATGCATTTTACAGCCACTGATGGCACCGCAAGGAGAACCTCCAATGTGGGGACCACTGGGATGTTGGTGGGCAGTGAAGAGGCATCATCCACCCGCAGATTCATCTCCCTTATTGCTTCCAAGTTCCACCCTCACACCAGCTAGGAGCACAAGCTACATGCTGCTTGATTTCTCTCTTTCTTTCTTATAAAGTTTTAAAACTATGTACAAGTTTATTTTTCAGTTCCACCATCCAGAAGTATATATGGTCAATAAATTGTGATATATACTTCCAAGCTTTTTTTTTCCTTTAAATTAAGTGGCAACAGATAGAACTGAACTCTTATAAAATATGATTCAACTTTTCATTTGTACCCCATTTTCACATACACCATCCTTATTGATATTTTGGTATATCATTTTCTGTCAGATCACATTTTAATACCTTCACACACATTGGATTCATAAAAAGTATGTAGTAACAATTTCTGTTTTGATTTATATATATGATATAGTTTCCCTGGTGGATCAGCAGTAAAGAATCCACCTGCCAATGCAGGAGACACAGGTTCCCTAAGTTTGAAAGATCCCCTAGAGTAGGAAATGGCAATCCACTCCAGTACTGTTGCCTGGGAAACCCCATAGACAGAAGAACCTGGTGAGCTACAGTCCATGAGGTCGCAAAAAGTCAGACGTGACTTAGCAACTAAACAACAAACACCATACAATCGCCGTCTTCATTTCTATTTAAAAGTATGCATTCCTTTTATTTTTAGGTTGCAGTGATAGCTAACACTTATGCATTATTTTTCTATTAACCAGGGACTATTAAAAACACTTTCTATACATTTATATATTTAATTCTCACAATAAAACCATGAGATGTGTTGTGTAGTTATTATCATTTTAAAAATGAGGGAACACTGATGTTTTAAATAATCATGAACTTGTTGAGAGTTAAAAAGCATTGATATTAAACTGCAAGTAAGGAGGCTACACTCTACCTCTAATGTATGTTTTTTAATTGATGGAGAGGATTTATCATGTCCATATATAATTGTGTTTCTCTATAGACCAACTTGAATATTCAGATCATTCCCAATATTTTACTTCTCACAGAAATGCTTCAATTAATGTTGCTGTTTATGTGTTCTAGAGCAGTTTATCCACAATGCATTCCACAAAGTGTAATTGCTAGATCACGAAATTTAATACTACAAAATTATAAAGTGGTCAAACTAATTTAGGCCCCCCAACAGAAATGTTTGACTGCATTATTCTATTCTCATTTTCTTCAGTACTCAATATTTGCCAGACTTGAATTTTTACCATTGCCAGGCCAAAAAAAAAAAAATCATTTTGACATGTAGCTTTCTGCTTACTGATGAATTCAAGCTTCTGTTCATATTTGTATTGGCCAAAGTAGTTATTTTCTTTCTTTAGTTGTGTATTCTCACTTTTTAAGCAATCTTAGTATTTGGACTTTCAGTATTTATGTGTAAGCATTCTTTATATAAATAATGAAACTCTAAATGGAAAAAGGGAGAAGAAAAAGAAAAGTAGAATTAGCTTACTGATTGTCGTATAGGTGATCAGTTAAAGACTAATAATATCTGACAAGCCAGATAACACATTAAATAAGAAACAGGGGATGAAAGGAATCATATAAGAACAAAGGGAACTATGAGGACAAAACTACCAACTCTCCAAATACCAAAATTAAAGAAAAAAATATAGATTAAAGAGCAAATAATACACATTTTATAGAGTATAAGAAGTAGTGAAGTGAAGTGAAAGTTGCTTAGTCATGTTCCACACTTTGCGACCCCATGGATTATACAGTTCATGGAATTCTGCAGGCCAGAATAGTGGAATCGATAGCCACCAGGAAAGCCCAATAAAAAATAGGACATATTATAACTGTGATGACATTGAAATAAAATTAGAAGCAGCTAACAAAAATAAGAAGGCCCTTCTACTTTTATATTAAAAATGTATGAATTAAAAGAGGAAATACAAACTGAAATTACAGAATGTCTAAAAAATAATAATCTGAAAACACTCATTCTAATTATTATGAGATACATTGGTGGCACTAGTTCTTTACCACCAGCCTGCCATTGGAGGAGATGTAAGAGACACAAGTTTGATCCCTGGGTTGGGAAGATCCCCTGGAGGAGGGCATGGACCCACTCCAGTATTCTTGCTTGAAGAATACTGTGAACAGAGAAGCCTGGCAGATTACAGTCCATAGGTTCACAGAGTCAGACATGACTGAAGCGACTTCGCACATATGCACATTTATAAAGTAGTGATCAGAAAAATCACAGCACCAAGTTTTTTAATGTTTAAAATAAAAAAGTGAAAACAATTAAATACTCAGCTCAGAAAACTACCAAAGGAACAATCAGTTCAGTTCAGTCACTGAGTCATGTCAGACTATTTGTGACCCCATGGTCTGCAGCACGCCAGGCTTCCCTGTCCATCACCAACTCCTGGTCCACCCAAACCCATCCAACCATCTCAAAGTCTATTGTCCCCTTCTCCTCTGCCTTCAATCTTTCCCAGGATCAGGGTCTTTTCAAATGAGTCAGTTCCTAGCATCAGGTGGCCAAAGTATTGGAGTTTCAGCTTCAGCATCAGTCCTTCCAATGAACATTCAGGACTGATTTCCCTTAAGATGGACTGGTTGGATCTCATTGCAGTCCAAGGGACTCTCAAGAGTCTTTTCCACAGCTCAAAAGCATCAATTTTTCGGCACTCAGCTTTTTTTATAGTTCACTTCACATCCATACATGACTACTGGAAAAATGATAGCTTTGACTAGATGGCCCTTTGTTGGCAAAGTAATGTCTCTGTTTTTAACATGCTGTCGAGGTTGGTCAAAGCTTTTCTTTCAAGGAGCAAGCATCTTTTAATTTCATGGCTGCAGTCATCATCTGCAGTGATTTGGGAGCTCAAAACAATAGNAATTAGCTGTGGAGATGGAAGTAATGAGAATAATCAAAAGCTTTCATCAGCTGACAGAGTTTCCTGCCCCCATACCTCTCTGCACACTCTCGCCCCGTACACAATTGTTGTGATTCTTTTTTAGTTCATTTTCTTAACTAAACCAGGTATCAGCTTATTTAGCTATTATTAAAACACATTTGGGGGCTTCCCAGGTGGCTCAGTGAGTAAGAATCATAGGTCAGGGCATGGCAATCCATTCCAATATTCTTGCTTGGGAAATCCCATGGACAGAGGAGCCTGACACAGTCCATAGAGTCGCAAGGAGTCAGACGTGACTGAAGCAGCTGAGCATACACAACACATTTATTGAGATGCATTTTACAGCCACTGATGGCACCGCAAGGAGAACCTCCAATGTGGGGACCACTGGGATGTTGGTGGGCAGTGAAGAGGCATCATCCACCCGCAGATTCATCTCCCTTATTGCTTCCAAGTTCCACCCTCACGCCAGCTAGGAGCACAAGCTACATGCTGCTTGATTTCTCTCTTTCTTTCTTATAAAGTTTTAAAACTATGTACAAGTTTATTTTTCAGTTCCACCATCCAGAAGTATATATGGTCAATAAATTGTGATATATACTTCCAAGCTTTTTTTTTTCTTTAAATTAAGTGGCAACAGATAGAACTGAACTCTTATAAAATATGATTCAACTTTTCATTTGTACCCCATTTTCACATACACCAACCTTATTGATATTTTGGTATATCATTTTCTGTCAGATCACATTTTAATACCTTCACACACATTGGATTCATAAAAAGTATGTAGTAACAATTTCTGTTTTGATTTATATATATGATACAATTTCCCTGGTGGATCAGCAGTAAAGAATCCACCTGCCAATGCAGGAGACACAGGTTCCCTAAGTTTGAAAGATCCCCTAGAGTAGGAAATGGCAATCCACTCCAGTACTGTTGCCTGGGAAACCCCATAGACAGAAGAACCTGGTGAGCTACAGTCCATGAGGTCGCAAAAAGTCAGACGTGACTTAGCAACTAAACAACAAACACCATACAATCGCCGTCTTCATTTCTATTTAAAAGTATGCATTCCTTTTATTTTTAGGTTGCGTGATAGCTAACACTTATGCATTATTTTTCTATTAACCAGGGACTATTAAAAACACTTTCTATACATTTATATATTTAATTCTCACAATAAAACCATGAGATGTGTTGTGTAGTTATTATCATTTTAAAAATGAGGGAACACTGATGTTTTAAATAATCATGAACTTGTTGAGAGTTAAAAAGCATTGATATTAACACTGCAAGTAAGGAGGCTACACTCTACCTCTAATGTATGTTTTTTAATTGATGGAGAGGATTTATCATGTCCATATATAATTGTGTTTCTCTATAGACCAACTTGAATATTCAGATCATTCCCAATATTTTACTTCTCACAGAAATGCTTCAATTAATGTTGCTGTTTATGTGTTCTAGAGCAGTTTATCCACAATGCATTCCACAAAGTGTAATTGCTAGATCACGAAATTTAATACTACAAAATTATAAAGTGGTCAAACTAATTTAGGCCCCCCAACAGAAATGTTTGACTGCATTATTCTATTCTCATTTTCTTCAGTACTCAATATTTGCCAGACTTGAATTTTTACCATTGCCAGGCCAAAAAAAAAAAAAAATCATTTTGACATGTAGCTTTCTGCTTACTGATGAATTCAAGCTTCTGTTCATATTTGTATTGGCCAAAGTAGTTATTTTCTTTCTTTAGTTGTGTATTCTCACTTTTTAAGCAATCTTAGTATTTGGACTTTCAGTATTTATGTGTAAGCATTCTTTATATAAATAATGAAACTCTAAATGGAAAAAGGGAGAAGAAAAAGAAAAGTAGAATTAGCTTACTGATTGTCGTATAGGTGATCAGTTAAAGACTAATAATATCTGACAAGCCAGATAACACATTAAATAAGAAACAGGGGATGAAAGGAATCATATAAGAACAAAGGGAACTATGAGGACAAAACTACCAACTCTCCAAATACCGAAATTAAAGAAAAAAATATAGATTAAAGAGCAAATAATACACATTTTATAGAGTATAAGAAGTAGTGAAGTGAAGTGAAAGTTGCTAGTCATGTTCCACACTTTGCGACCCCATGGATTCATACAGTTCATGGAATTCTGCAGGCCAGAATAGTGGAATCGATAGCCACCAGGAAAGCCCAATAAAAAATAGGACATATTATAAAATACACTTAGTCATAGAATATTGTTATAGGATTGAGTCCAAATGTGTTAATCAAAAATGTGAATCACTTAAAAGAAACGTTCTCATTAGGTTTATAAGGTAAGACCCAAAACTGTCTATGAGGAACACACCCAAAACAAAGTCATTTAGAAAGGCTAAAAATAAAGACATGGACAAGGGGATAATGGACATGTGAATATGGGAGGTAGTTCTGATATAAGAGAAAGAATTCAAGTTCAAAAGTATTAAACAGAGTTCCCTGGTGGTCCAGCGGTTAGGGCTCCACATTCACTGCAGAGGGCCCAGGTTCAATCCTTGGTCTGAGAACTAAGAGCCCACAATTCACATGATGTGCCCCCCTGCCCAAAAAACGTATTAAACCTGACATAGATAAATACCTTTTAGGCTCAAAAACTATAATTTTTAATGGAAAATTTTAAATTATAATTNTTGAATGCAGAGCTCCAAAGAATAGCAAGGAGAGATAAGAAAGCCTTCCTCAGCAATCAATGCAAAGAAATAGAGGAAAGGAACAGTAAAGGAAGCAAAACACTCAAAAGGAAACAATAAAGATAAAAGTTGAAGAAGAGGTGGTGAAAGAAAAATAGTAAATCCAATCTGTAAACAAATCCTTGCTTTAAAAAAAATGAACAAAAAGGAGAAATAACTAGCAAAATCTTAAACAGGAAAAAGGAAGCAATCAGCACAATTAAAAATTGACAAAAAGGAAAGAGCTGACGAAAAAGAAGAAAATTTTAATAAGATATTTTTAGACTGTACAAATAAAATCTAGATGAAATGGATAATTTTCAATGGGAACACTGATTATTAAAATGGATCTCATGTAAGTTAGAAATCCTAAACAGTCCAATTTCCATTTAAAAAAAAAGTGTCATAAGTTTTTAAGCACAAGGTCCAAATAATTTCAAATAGCAATTCAACTAAATCTTCAAAAACCAGGTAGCCCCAATGCTCTATAAATTGTTCTAACACATTGAAAATGAAGGAAAACTTTCTAATTCCTTATATGAGGTATGTTTAATATTAATATCTAAATGTGATAAATACAAAAAAATTATAGACATGTATCACTCAAAAATATTAGATAAAATACAAACAGAATCAACATGAGAAAATAGTATGCTGTATCAAAGTGTAACTTATTCTAGGATGCAAGGTTGGTTCAATATTAGTAAACCCAGTAATATCATATGCCATGTTAATAAATCTGAGTGAAAAATTCATAATTATCTCCATAGATGCTGAGATGTCTTTTGCAAAATTGGAACACTCAATAAAAACTGAGCGATAAATGACATTTCCTTACCAAGAATATATGTATATTTACATATTTTATATATTTATATTATCTAAATATATATACATACTTAATAAATACATATTCCCCAAAGTACATTACCAATCTGATTAATTGGAAATTGAGGATTTACTCAATGAGGAAACAATGGGAATTTCCACTAAAATCACAAATAAAGCAAAAGATGCCCTTCTTAATACTGTACAAATGTGTTACATAAAATAATCAAGGGAACTCAGTTGGAGGCATAAAAATATTTAAAGAAAAAGTAAAAAGCATCTCTTTGTGGAAGACATGGTAGTAGCCCTCAAATACCCTGAAGAATAAATAATAAAATTAACTCAAACAGTAAAAAGTTCGGTAAGTTTTCATAATATACAATTTAAAAAATTGATTAGAAGGCACAAAGGAAATCCACTTAAAATAGAAACTAAGAAGATTAAATACCTAGGAACTAACTTAAGAAACATATAAAACTAATACAAGAAAAATTTTAAACATCTCTAGGAGAAGGCAATGACACCCCACTCCAGTACTCTTGCCTGGAAAATCCCATGGACGGAGGAGCCTGGTAGACTGCAGTCTGTGGGGTCACGAAGAGTCAGACATGACTGAGCGACTTCACTTCCACTTTTCACTTTCATGCACTGGAGAAGGAAATGGCAACCCACTCCAGTGTTCTTGTCTGGAGAATCCCAGGGATGGGGGAGCCTGGTGGGCTGCCATCTATGGGATCGCACAGAGTCAGACATGACTGACGTGACTTAGCAGCAGCAGCAGCAAACACGAAAGTTAAGTCAATCAAATGAAAAGACATTCTTCTTTATGATCAGGATGACTCAACATTATGAAGATGTCGGTTCTCCCTAAATTAACTTCTAAATTTAACACAATCCTCATAAAAATTCCAAAAGTTTTTTTTTTTTTTTTAATGGAGTTAGCCAACTAAATACTAAAGTTCAACTTGGAAAAAATAAATATGCATAAATATCAGGACATTAACATACTATGTAGAGCCTCTATAATTGAAACAGTGTAGCATGGGTATATGAATAGACAAACATACAGGAAAAACAAAAGAGCTCAGAAATAGATCCAAGCATGCTTGGAAATTAAGTATGAAGCAAAGCTATATCAAAACACTGGGACCAAAATAGCCATAATAAATGGTGCCAGACGGTTTGCCATTTGGAAAAAGATGAAATTAGATCCATACGTCATATTCAAGAGTATAGGTCAAATAGATTAAATATCTAAAGGTACAAAATGAAACCCTGAACACTAGAGGAAAACATAGGTGGATTTCTCTTTAATCTCAGTATAGTGAATGGCTTTCTAATCAGTGTTCAAAATTCAAAGACAATGAAGAAACAAAATTGGTAAATTTTATACACTAAATAATAATAAAAGTCAAGACAAAAATCTCAAAACTAAAATCAAAAGAAAGTAAATAATGGGGGGGGGGGCGGAATTTGTAGCACAATTCCCAAAGGGCTGATATCCCTAACCCCTTATCATAAACTTTAAAATTGAGGACCAAAGGACCAAAATAAAATAGAAAAAAGAGGGAAAGACATATTGGCCTTTTTCAAAAGTATTAGAGTCATGAAAAGAAAGAAAATTGAGCTACCATCACAGACTAAAAGAGACGGGCCATATGGGGTCCTGGCTTAGATTCTAGATAAGAAAAAACAGCATTAGTGGGACAACTGGAAAAATTCAAATAAGCTAATAGTATTTTTTTCAGTGTTTAAGTCCTGGTTTTGAACATTTTACTTGAGTTATGTAAGTTTTAACATTAAGAAAAGTTGGGTGGAATGTATATAGGAATACCACCATTTTGCAACATTTTTATAAGACTGAGAGTATTTCAAAATTTTTAAAAATAGATTATTCTGTATATATTCTAATCTTAATTGGCTTAGATTCTAGATAAGAAAAAACAGCATTAGTGGGACAACTGGAAAAATTCAAATAAGCTAATAGTATTTTTTTCAATGTTTAAGTCCTGGTTTTAAACATTTTACTTGAGTTATGTAAGTTTTAACATTAAGAAAAGTTGGGTGGAATGTATATAGGAATACCACCATTTTGCAACATTTTTATAAGACTGAGAGTATTTCAAAATTTTTAAAAATAGATTATTCTGTATATATTCTAATCTTAATCCATTGTTTTACAAATATGTTTTCCTCTTTTGTAGCTTACATTTTATTTTGTCTGTAGTATATTTTGATTTTGTCGTGTACCCAATTTTTTCTCTACTTACAAGGTTTTTAGTCTTATGGAAAAAGGCTTTCACTACAACAAGCTCATAAAGATAATCTCTTATATTTTTGCTTATTAATTTGGTTTTCATTGTCTACATATTTACCCCCTCATTAGACTGCACAGAGAACTAATTTTAGTTAGTGGTGACCATCTCTTTTGTTTTGTATTCTATTTTATTACTTTGTTTTTGTGTTTATTGCTTTGTATTTTCTATTGTTTAATGTTTATTTTATTGTGTATATTTTAAAAATTGGTTTATAATTTAAGCACTTGGATAATTCATATTTAATTTTTCTTTTGTTTGAAGCCATAAATTTTTTCTAAATACTTGCATTATTTTCATTATATGTGTTAGTATGTTATTTATCTAAATATAGTTTTCATTATAGTATCCTTGTAATGCATGATTACTGAAAAATGTGAGTTTTAGTTTTTGTATTTTACTTTCTAGAAGCATAATTTTGAAAGAAAAACTTTCTATTTTGGGCTTGTAATTGAACTCCATTATAGTCAAGATAAATTCCTTATCTGTTTGGAAAAAAATGTTTATTTTCTTTTTGTTGGGTATAGGCAAGGTTCAATACCTCTCAATTTATTGTAATTATTCATTGAATTAATTATTTGCTCTGTTTACTTATTATGTCTATCTATCAGTTCCTCAGGGGAGGTATTTTAATACTTCCCAGTGTGACAAGGATTTTTCAGTTTCTTCTAGTAACTGCGACAGTATTTGTTTTGTATATTATGAAACTATATTTTCAGAAGCCTGAAAAGTCATGATTGCTATACCTTTTGAGTGACTTTTTAAAAAATCTGTTTGAAAAAAAATAAAAAAATAAAAAAATCTGTATGTAATATCTGTCAGTGTTTCTTTGAATATACTTATTATGTCTATCTATCAGTTCCTCAGGGGAGGTATTTTAATACTTCCCAGTGTGACAAGGATTTTTCAGTTTCTTCTAGTAACTGCGACAGTATTTGTTTTGTATATTATGAAACTATATTTTCAGAAGCCTGAAAAGTCATGATTGCTATACCTTTTGAGTGACTTTTAAAAAAATCTGTTTGAAAAAAAAATAAAAAAATAAAAAAATCTGTATGTAATATCTGTCAGTGTTTCTTTGAATAAACTTTGCTCCAGAATCTATTTTATATTAATATTCTATGTCACTTTTGCTTTGGTTGGTAGTTGCCTGTGCTCATAATTTTTGAGTATTTCTTTTAAATTAAAAAAAAAAAGCATATCTCTGAGTTTCAAATTCAATAGTCTATGTTCCTTAATAATTGGCAGGTATAGATTTTTTTCCTATTTGTTGTGCTCAACAGTATATTTGGATGCATTTTTGCAATCCTATTTTATATTAACATTTCCTCCCTTTTTTAATCTTCTCTTTGAGACACAATTTCTTTTGTTTTTCATTTCTATTATGCTTTACTTATTTAACAGTTGTAGATTCTATTATTTTAATGGTCACCGACAGATTTTTAATATATATATGAAATAAATTTTAACAGTCTAAACATTACTTAGTATTTCTCTCTTTCCCCTCAAATAAAATTCTTAGCTTCTATACACTATCTCCTTCTCTCATGTTATTATTTTATTGCTAAAAGAAAACAAAAAAATCCACAAAACAGTAGGCTATTGTTTCCCTTAAAAGTATTTCACTGTCACTATATATGAAAGTTTATTCTCAGGTCATGCTGATTTTTTTGGTCTATTGCTTTTCATTCCTATTTTATATTAACATTTCCTCCCTTTTTTAATCTTCTCTTTGAGACACAATTTCTTTTGTTTTTCATTTCTATTATGCTTTACTTATTTAACAGTTGTAGATTCTATTATTTTAATGGTCACCGACAGATTTTTAATATATATATGAAATAAATTTTAACAGTCTAAACATTACTTAGTATTTCTCTCTTTCCCCTCAAATAAAATTCTTAGCTTCTATACACTATCTCCTTCTCTCATGTTATTATTTTATTGCTAAAAGAAAACAAAAAAATCCACAAAACAGTAGGCTATTGTTTCCCTTAAAAGTATTTCATTGTCACTATATATGAAAGTTTATTCTCAGGTCATGCTGATTTTTTTGGTCTATTGCTTTTCATCTCTTATTTTTTTTCTTTATAATTCTTTTTCTCCTTTTTGTAGTTCTTCCAGCAAGGATCTGTGAGAGTATATGTTGAGAATCCTTGTATTTCTAGGGAAAAAAATGTTAGGCTGCTTGTAGAATTTTAGTTCACAATCTTTTGTACTGAGCACTTTGAAGACATTTACTTAAGTGTTTTCCAGATTCTATTTGGTGCTGATGCAAATTCTCCTGTCAATGTGCTTACTCTGTTGTGAGCAGTCTCTGAGAGCCTTTAGGATTTTCTTCCATTTCAGTACAAAGGGTGTACTGTAGCTTTATTTTAAACTCTGCTTGATAGCAAGGACTTTTTAAACTGACATTCCACCTTCAGTTTTAGAGATTCTCAGCCATTCTCTACATATTACTTCTTTTCTCAATAGTCTATTCTTTCTTGAAGCTTCCTACAGTGTTGAGCATCACATTCTATCATTCTTTTCTTTACTTCACTTTTATATTCTCCGTCACTTTAAATTTCTGAGTAACTTTCTGAAGTACTTTCTCAAATTTATCTTCCTAGTTCACTAATTCTGAATTTAGCTGTGATAATTCTACTACTCAATCTTAAAATGAGATGTTTTCTTTCTTAAAGTTGTAACGGTCATAAATTTAATTTCTATGATTTCTATTTGATCCATTTCAGTAACTATCTTAGTTCTAGTTTTGTAGATACAATGTCCTATTCTATTGCCTTGCAATTTTATTTTTTATTTCTTATTTAAAAAGACCTAATGGATTCTTTATTAATACAATCAATTGGTTAGGGAAACATAAACTATAAAGTGACTTTTAACTGTATTTAAGTGTATGTTTTTTTTTTAAAAGAAAGACTTCTCTCGTTGGTAGTAAAAAACATTGATGATAAGCATGTGCCGAGCTAAACTATACCAAGATGTCTGGAGACAATAAGTTGGAGGAAACATGCTGTAATTTTAAAAACATCTTATTTTAAAGTATTTCAATGGCCTTTCAGGGAAGCAGTATAACATAAGGGTTAAGAGCATACCTCCCTGGAGGAGGAAATGGCACCCATTCCAGTATTCCTGCCTGGAAAATCTCATGAACAGAGGAGCCTGGTGAGCTATGGTCCATGGGGTCACACAGAGTCGGACACGACCGAGTGCACACACTAAGAGCACATGCTGCAGAGAGAGAAGTGAAGTCCAAGTGAGTCACTAGTCGTGTCCGCCTCTGTGCGACCCCATGGACTGTACAGTCCATGGAATTCTCCAGGCCAGAATACTGGAGTGGGTTGGCTTTTTTCTCATGAGTTTCCTGGGGTTCAGATACTGCATTATGGTCAGGTTTTTATGTTGTCTGCCAGGTGATGCTAGATGGACTGATTTTATTTTTCCTTTATTTTTTATGTGTGTCTATTTTTTAAAAATTGGAGTATAACTGCTTTACAAGGTTGTGTTACTTTCTGCTGTACAAGGAAGTGAACCAGCTATATGTATACACAGATACCCCCTGTCTTACCCACCTAGGTCAGCACAGGGCACCAAGCTGAGCTCCTGTGCTATGTGCCACAGTCCCCTATCTATTTCACACAGGATAGTGTGTTTATATCAAACCTAATCTCCCAGTTTAAACTAGGTCTTGCTTTAATTTGCTAAACCTGGAGGATGGAGTGGGGAGGTGAACACTTTCGATCTGTATCACATTTATGAAAGGTCTACACTAAAGTGGCAGTGTTCCTGAGAGCTGAATTTGCTTGTTTCAGGTTTTAGTTTAGCTGACTGAGAAAATAAAATGAAGCTCACCATTTCTGAGAAGTTGTGGGTGCGGAATGTTAAGAAATTTTCTAGTGAATGGGAGTTGAAGGGATTTCCCAGGTGGATCAAACAGTGAAGAATCTGCCTGCAATTCAGGAGACCTGGATTCGATCCCTGGATCGGAATGATCCCCTGGAGAAGATAATTGCTACCCACTCCAGTATTCTTCCCTGGAGAATTCCTTGAGAAGAGGAGTCTAGCAGGCTACAGTCAATGGGGTCTCAAAGAATCAGACACAAATGAGTGACTCACACACACACACAGAGGAGCTGAAATGTTGAAGCAATCAGTAGACTATTCTTTCAAGATGTTGAGGGTGATTGGAAGGGAGATAAATGATATGGTAACCTGAGCAACAATCAGTAAGAATTACTTTTCAAAGTATGAATGAGATATGAGCATGTCTACAAGGTGACTAGTGGACAGGTTGAGGTTTGGAAAGAAAGTAGATCCATCTGAGATTAAATAGAAGGAAAATGAAAGAATGGTATTTCTGAGGATATTGATGGCAAAGGGAACAGAAGGTAGTGAATCTTCTTTGTTAACCCCAATCTATCCACTGAGGAAGAAGCAAAGGCATAGAAGCTATGAAAAGATTCTCACTCACTCTTTCCATTAGGTTCATGGAAGAATTAGAAGCAAAAATGCAGTATTTTGTTAAGTTATTAAATATTTTGGTAATTGAATTGTCTTTTAAGGATGACCTCACTGTATCTAAACACAAGATAATTCATATGGAAACTCTAGGAAGCTCTTATTATATATGTTGAATCAGAGGTAGAATGGGGTTGGGTGCAGACTCCATACTTTTTTGCATCTAGAAGACATTAAAAACAAGGAGTCCTGATTTGTTTCTAAAGGGAACAGACAGAATAGTTCTGTGAGAGCTGATCTTCTGGTATTAACCTTATGTAGTATTTTTCTTCAAGGTCAGTAGAGGCTGTTAAAAGGGTTGTCCCTTTCCCTGGAGAACAGCATCTTCCCCTGACATATAATTTCTGTTGGAAGAACATTCTGTAAGTCAGTGTTCTCACTACAAATATTATCCAGCTTAACAATGAAGGACATAAAAAAAAAAAAAAAGCCTTTCCTGATCTTTCTGAGACAAAACAGACCTAATTCTCTTTCCACAAAATAAGTGGCATCTTCTAGATGGAGCACTAACCTTTCAATCCTTATTCTCTATCTTCTACACAAGTGTGTGTGTTTTGTTTTTTGCCTTTGGTTACCACATCTGGATGAGGGATTTGGATAAATGACTTCTAAGTTCCCTTCCATTTCTAACATGCTGCTGCTCTGCTCCTAAGTCGCTTCAGTCGTGTCCGACTCTATGTGACCCCATAGACGGCAGCCCACCAGGCTCCCCTGTCCCTGGGATTCTCCAGGCAAGAACACTGGAGTGGGTTGCCATTTCCTTCTCCAATGCAGGAAAGTGAAAAGTGAAAGTGAAGTTGCTCAGTCGTGTCGGACCCTCAGCGACCCTGTGGACTGCAGCCCACCAGGCTCCTCCGTCCATGGGAATTTCCAAGCAAGAGTACTGGAGTGGGGTGCCATTAAAGCTCTTTAAATCTGGACAATTACAACAATCTGTGTCTCATATCCATACTGCAGTCAAAGATACTTGAGGCTCAATAGGGAACACACTTTGTCTTTGGGTTCCCCAAAACACATAGGATGGAGGGCTTCTATCAGTAAATCTGTTACTGAAAATGTAAGTGAATTAATTAAATAATAATACCTCTAAATAGCACAGCTTTGACCAAGGATAGCCTTCATGAGAATTAGAGAAAGAAAGGCCATTCTGAAGGGTGGACAAAGCACCTAACCACACGGCTTTGTTGATGGAGCATAGGTTGAGGCTCATCTGAGCCTCCTTTATTGGTCATGTGCTCTTATGCAGAATACACCCTCTATGCTGCACTGCGGAGAAGGCGGTGGCACCCCACTCCAGTCCTCTTGCCTGGAGAATCCCATGGACAGAGGAGCCTGGTGGGCTGCAGTCCATGGGGTCGCGAAGAGTCGGACACGACTGAGCGACTTCCCTTTCCCTTTTCCCTTTCATGCACTGGAGAAGGAAATGGCAGCCCACTCCAGTGTTCTTGCCTGGAGAGTCCCAGGGACGGGGGAGCCTGGTGGGCTGCCGTCTATGGGGTCGCACAGAGTCGGACACGACTGAAGCGACTCAGCAGCAGCAGCAGCAGCAGCATGCCGCACTGAGTGGCCCCGCTGCTCCGTACATCATCCTACCTCTCATGAAGCCAGAGGCGCAGGCGCCTCATAACTCCTTTGTAGGCCTGCGTGTAACTGAGGGGACAACTTCCTGGGAACCATCAAGCCACTAACATAAGTATCTAATCCACAACCACAAGGAAATACACAACCTTGTCTGAGTTACTGCTAGGGATCAATATCATCATGCCTCCTATCCCTCTGTACCTCAAGAACCTCCAGAAATAAAGCCTTGCCCTTCATCACTATTAACTTCATACTATTCTGAACCAAACCCATTTTCCCTTACAGTCTCATCACTGGAATTTCCATATCTCTGACTTTATAAATTGGCTTATTTTCCTTAAGTTTCTTCTTTTACCATTAACTGTAATTTAACTTCTCAAAATTGAGGATTTTTATTTTCACTATTGTAGTTTTGTTTTGTATCTTCATATCCTGTTTCATTTCCTATTTCTGACTTCAGGATCAGGAGGTATCTACATTTTCTCCCTTACCATACATGGTTACTTCAAGATTCATATGCTTATGTGCTCTCACAAAATCATCTGTCCTCTAAGACTCACATCTCCTGCATATAATACATTACAGATGCTGCAAGTTGCCCATGTATTACCCATTCTTTATTTTTTTCTCCAAAGCAGAAAACTGATTTCATATGGAGTACACCCAGATTTTTAAAAAATAATTTAAAAATTCCCTTGAAGCTAAGATTAGCCAAGTCACATGGTTTTATCTAATGTGGTGAAAACAGAAATCAATGGATAGAATTTGCAGGAGCTCACTCGAAAAGGAAGCAGACTCAGCTAAATCTCTACTTTTGTTCCCCTCCTTTCCCTTCTTGCTGACTGTTGGGACAACTTCTCTCTACATGTAGCGGGCATTTCATTCTGATAACCATGAGGCAGCAGGCATGAGGGCAATAGTCAGAAGCTAAAAATGGCTTAAAGAGAAAAAAAAATCCTGTTGGTATCAGCTTCAGTTCAGCTCAGTTCAGTTTCAGTCGTTCAGTCATGTCCTACTCTTTGCGACCCCATGAATCGCAGCACGCCAGGCCTCCCTGTCCATCACCAGCTCCAGGAGTTCATGCAGACTTACATCCATCAAGTCATGATGCCATCCAGCCATCTCATCCTCTGTCGTCCCCTTCTCCTCCTGCCCCCAATCCCTCCCAGCATCAGAGTCTTTTCCAATGAGTCAACTCTTCGCATGAGGTGGCCAAAGTACTGGAGTTTCAGCTTTAGCATCATTCCTTCCAAAAAACACCCAGGGCTGATCTCCTTTAGAAGGGACTGGTTGGATCTCCTTGCAGTCCAAGGGACTCTCAAGAGTCTTCTCCAACACCACAGTTCAAAAGGTATCAGCTTAGAGAGCCGATATCCAGACTTCTTGTTATGAAACAAAAAATAGCTCTTCATTTATTTGACCCATGTTTGAAGTTAAATAAACATCTAACTTCTCTGGCTACTCATTCTCTGAGGACTTTGACAGAGGGATCACAGTCTTTCTCTAACATTCTGTTCCTTAATTCTAACCATCATTCATTGTGGTATCTATCAGTATCCAAGTGGTGGTGGTGGTGGTAGTGGGGCAATCAACATTTACACCTAAAGATTTTTTAAAACTCATTTCTTATTAGCTGTCTCACTCCACTCAGGATTTTGTCATAAGCCAAAACTGCACTACCCACAAATCTAAAATCCAAAACTTCTTATAGAACATTCCTGTTCTACAAGATTAATTGATCAAGCCGTCCCATTAAAATAATCTTCTGACTTGGTCAGACCACCAAGCTATTGAACTCTTCACTGTATCACCAACCATAAAATCCTTCCTGTCTTTACTTCCCTACTTTCCCAGGTAAAACTCCATGAACCTGAAGTGTGACCACTCTTTGCAAACACTCTCAACACTGTTGACTCCTGCTCCCACCAGTGGATTCAGAGAGCGAAACCTACATCAAGTTTTACCATGCACTTCAACATTCTTGGAAAGAATTCACAGATTTTCAAACAACGGAGGTAGTTTCTATGCTGATTTTGTGATCAGCAACTTCAAATGGGTCCCTCAACTGTCCCCAGCAATTCTAGTAGGTTGTTCATTTCCCTATTTGCTGAAATAACTAAAGAATTGCTTATATCTTCTCTTCAGGGTCTTGCATCTTATTTCATTATAGGGGGAGAGGAAGAATGTCAAGACTCCAGAAACTAACATCTTCATATTTCCCTCACCATAAGATGGTATGAAAAAACCCAAATAAACTTTTGGCCAACTCAATTCTTCCTCCTCATTTAAAGCTCCCAGAGACCTTTCTCCTTCAAATAATCCCACTTTGTCCTCCTCACCATCATTCTCTCCCTTCCTATTGGTTCTCTCTCCTTTTTTATATAACCAAGCTTTAATCTCTCTCTCATCTTCACAAACATTAAGTGAAGTGACAGTCGCTCAAACATGTCCAACTCTGCAATCCCATGGACTGTAGCCCACCAGACTTCTCTGTCCATGGCATTCTCCAGGCAAGTGAAATGGGTTGTCATTCCCTTCTCCAGGGGATCTTCCTGACCAAGGAATGGAACCTGGGTCTTCCACGATGCAGCCAGATTCTTTACCATCTGAGGCATAGGGGAACCTATCCTTGATCTCAACTCCTGCCCATAGCTGCCTCTAACTCTGTCCTTCCCTTTTGGGTCAAAGTCCTTTAAAACAATTTTCTCCACATCCAATCTCCATACTTTCACCTCCTATTTTCTATTCACATGTATAGTTCTTTTAATATTTTGTCGTTGTTTTTTTGAAGATGGGCTTAACTTTTTTAAAGGCAACATAATATAGCAAACACTCATGATCTAGAATCAACAATTGCTAACACTTTTGTCTTTTTTTTTCCCAGAGTATTTCACGTTTTGTTGTTTTAAGTGAATAAACCATCACAGGTAAAGTGGAAATCCCCTTTACTCTCTTCTCTAGACACTTTTCATTACCTAAAAGGTCATTATGATGTATTTAGTTTACACCCAAATTATTTTTTACTATATATAAATGTGTGCGTGCTAAGTCACTTCAGTCCTGTCTGAATCTTTACCACTCCATAAACTATGGCCCACCAGGCTCCTTTGTTCACAGGCTTCTCCAGGCAAGAATACTGGAGTGGGATGCATGCCCTCCTCCAGGGATCTTCCTGACCCAGGGATCAAACTCACATGTCTTAAGTCTCCTGCAGTGGCAGGTGGATTCTTTGCCACTAGCGCCACCTGGAAAGCCTGCTACATATAAATAAATAAATATATAGCTGCTGCTGCTGCTGCTGCTAAGTTGCTTCTGTCATGTCCAACTCTATGCGACCCCATAGACGGCAGCCCACCAGGCTCCCCTGTCCCTGGGATTCTCCAGGCAAGAACACTGGAGTGAGTTGCCATGTCCTTCTCCAATGCAGGAAAGTGAAGAGTGAAAGTGAAGTCACTCAGTTATGTTCGACTCTTAGCGACCCCACAGACTGCAGCCTATCAGGCTCCTCCACCCATGGGATTTTCCAGGCAAGAATACTGGAGTGGGTCACCATTGCCTTCTCCGAAATATATATCTATTAATTTTTATTTTATATACTATAAAAATAAATATATCTATTTATACAAATATATATCCATAAATAATCTAAATCTAGTTTTATGTATTTATTTTAAAGTATACATAAAATGGAATGATTCTGAAACTTTTTTTAAATCAGATTTAGACTTTTGAGGTTTCTCATGTTGATTCATATTTATTCACATCATTCACTGTAAATATTCCATCATGTGTGTTCCAAAATCACTTATTTGAGAGGCTGCATTGTATGGTAATTAGGATCAGGGGCTCTGGAACTAGGCTGCTTGGATTTATTCCATGCACCTATCCCATCCTAACCGTGTGACTTTAGGCAAGTTTAACTCTCTAACATCAGTCACTCCATCTCTAAGATGTAGGCAGTACACACAGCTGCATTCTTTAATCAGATGAGGGTTAAATGAGTTACCTATGTGAAGCGCCTAGTTCCTCCATGGCTTACACCAAGCATGCAATGCTGGTGTGACTGTAGGAAAGCAGATGGCACTCTCAAATTAGGATAATTGGACAAGGGCTTCCTTATGCAAGCACTAATTATAGAAGTGTAGGCAGAGAAGGGAAGGGCTTAGGAACAGACAGTAAGCCACTGGCAGCAGGAGGGCCTGTTAGTACTGCTAGGCCAGAACAAAAATAAATGTATCATTAAGAAACAGATTGTTACTAATGAATTGAAATCTGGCTCTGCTCCCTTCTCAGTCTTCCTCCTTCTCTATTTCAAGGGAACTGTTAATAGACCTTTGGTTTTTATCCAAACAATATTTTAAAACTTTTATATAGACATATATGCAGATAGCTAAACCTGCTCAAAGAAAGAGGTCCCCAGAACCCAGGGTAGAGCTGTGTGATGGGGGTTTCTTTCTAAGAGGAGCGGAGTCCTTTCACTGAAGGACACAACTTGGACTGCCTTCAAAGGGAGAGAACCACAGGACTATATATTCTGACCTCTTTCTTGTCTCTTCCATCAGTCTTTTTCCAGGGTTCTATATTGGCCAAACACAACCAGAAGCCAAAGGGAAAGGAAGTCTCTTCTTTAAGGGCCAGTCTTCCAGGGCAGATTGCGTTTGGAAAGTGAGTAGAGTAAGCAAATTGGATTTGTTTACTGGATTTGTCCTTCCTTCCCTTCCTCCTATTTGTAAGGACGACCTAATACTGGAAGCAGAGCAACCATCATGCAACCTTGAAACAACCAACATGAGAACAGAAGCACAAGCTAAAGATGGTTTAGTGGAAGGGAAAAGAGCCTGTGTCACTGTTGACATCACATGGTCATTATATCAACTTGGATAGCCTACACCAAACTTGCTGTTATTTAAGAAAAACAAAACCCTTAATTAATTAATTAGTTGTAGAACTGAGATTTTTATTTCTTTTCTCCAAAATTTAAATTCACAGTCTGTTCAACACAGATTTTTTAAAAATTATTTTATGCTTTTTAAAGATAGTATTTTATAGAAATATAGTTGATTTACAATGTTAATTTCTGCTATACAGCAGAGTGAGTCAGTGATAACTACATACACAGTCTTTTAAAATCCTTAATTTATTTAAGTTACTGTTTGAGATTAAATGGAACAACTACCCTTAACCCTGCTTCCTGGTGGATCAGTGGTAAAGAATCTACCGGCAGTGCAAGAGACATAGGAGACACCAGTTCCATCTCTGGGTCAGCAAAATCCCTTGGAGGAGAGCATAGCAACCCACTTCAGTATTCTTGCCTGGAAAATCCCGTTGACAGAGGAGATTGGCTAACTATAGCCCATGGGGTCACAAAGAGTCAGACACAATTTAGCGATTAAAAAATAACGCTTACTCTCACCCTCCTGGTGCTGTGCTGTGCTTAGTTGCTCAGGCATGTCTGACTCTTTGCAACCTCATGGACAGTAGCCCACCAAGCTTCTCTGTCCATGGGATTCTCCAGGCAACAATATTGGAGTGGGTTGCCATGACCTCCTCCAGGGGATTTTCCCAATCCAGGGATAGAACTCAGGTCTCCTGCTTTGCAGGTGGATTCTTTACTGTCTGAGCCACCCAGGAAGCCCAAGAATACTGGAGTGGGTAGCCTATCCCTTCTCCAGGGGATCTTCTCAACCCAGGAATCAAGCCCAGGTCTCCTGCATTGCAGGCAGATTCCTTACCAGCTGAGCTACCATGGAAGCCCCACCCTCCTGGTATCTCCTTCTTAATCTCAATGCGTTTTAACTCTTGGCTCACAATATCCTTAACAACACTGTAATTGGTTCTTGTTATCATTCATTATGACCTCAATATTCATGTGACATTTCCAGACAACATTCAGTATTTTTTGAGAAAGGTGGAAAGAGGTTCTGGAGGGAAGGATCTAAGATATTAAGCACTGTCCACCCTTGCACATTCACTCTTGTCCTTAATCTAGGAGAAAAGTTTGTGAGCTGAACACAGGGTACAAAGTCCTATCAGCTGCCATATTATCATGGGAAGAGGTCAATTCATTATACTCTGACATATAACATAAAATGTTATTTGGCATTTACGTGTTTTTACATTAGAAACCAGTGTATTGCATGAATATGCGCCATTATCACATACCGCCTTTGATATACAAGGTAGTCTTGGATGAACGGGCAATGCTGTATGGCATGTACAATGATAAATAGGGCGTTTTGTAAGACTTTCAGTGACAGTGCCGGCAGAAATGCCGGGGCAGTAAAGGTAAACCCACACCGGAATGTTGGTCTGTCTCTGTGAATCAAAATTCTGCTTCTCTCTCCCTTCTAACAGTTACAGTAAATGACCATTTCAGAGGATCAGCATTGGCCTCTAACTTTGACAAACTGAATATTTTCTCTCTGGGTTTGGAGAAGATAGTATGCTTCAACGTGCATATTCTAAAATGCCATCTTTACCACCTATATTCATTTGAACTGTAAACTTATTGTAGACACATTTAAAAAAAATAAACCTGAGGGATTATGCCATTTGCATTATCTGACTGAAGAAAGCATAAATAATCTTCGAAAAGGTCTTAGGTTCCCTGCTTTCTACCTGGAGGTTCATCTTTTTCCTTTTTTTTTTCAATTAGCTTATTCATCAGTGGAGCAGTGGATAGAAATCTGATTGGCCGGATTCCTAGGCACGGATCAGTGTGGGCACATAAGGGCAGGAGATCTCATATGTGGTCCCTGCCTCCACGTGATAAGCCGACTTAAGCAAGACATCATCTTTTAGTGTATGCCAGCCTTCATCTTTCATCTCTCTTGATCCCAAGCTTGTTTACAGAGTCTATTGAGTTAGGATGTCTCTTGGGGCTGAGGTTTCTTCATGTCCTTATTCTCCACTTTGTTCTTTTCTCCTTTCTTTTCATCTCTTCTTACTACCATCCCATCTCCTCTCTCCTTTTTTCCTCCTGTTATCTCATATATCCTTCTCTTGATGGGATTCAGGACATCATAGCCCAAAATATTGTTCCTTGGCATACTGAATAAGCTGAAGGTGTTTGAGAAATTGGCGGAAGGAAGACAGTCTCTTTGACTCTTCTTCTCCCTTTCTCCCCTGAAGTAGGTCATAGGACCCTCATATGAAAATTGCCCTGCCTGTTCGTGATGAAAGGAGTTTCCTATTTCTAAGACGGAGGGACACCAATCAGAACCCAAAGGAATGGGCCTTGCAGGTTTCTCCCAATTTACAACACTTGGCTCATGCTATTTGACCTATCATATTTCTCCATGCCTTTCCACCCTTCATCAAATCTAACCTAAAAATACTCAAGTTTAGCTGATTCTTCAGATCTTCATTTCCTTAGGAAGGATCCCTTGTCACATAAAACATGTATTAAATAAATTTGTAGGTTTTCCACATTAATCTGTTTTTGTTTAAAATCAGTTCAATTTTCAGACCTAGTCAGAGACTCTAAGAGAGTCAAGGAAAACTTCTTCCTCTACGCTAGTCATTGTTGGCTCTGCCTTTCCTCTTTCTAGCTACATTTGACCTCAGGATAAGATGATGTTACCCTCATAAATCAAGTCCACGGGATACCTTACTAGCTTCTTCTCTTCCTGTTCTTTCCTCTCTAGTCTATATCTGTGTAGATAGGAGTTTTTAAAAATCCAACTTTTTCTTCTTAAATTACTTTCCCTATATGGCAGCCAAAGAATGGTAAAATCCAATATTTAAAATGTTCTTAACCAGGTCTTTAACAAAGTTTTTATTGATGAATCAAGATCTTCTAGTTATTAACAGACTAGTACTCCTGGTGTCCTTTATGCTAATGATTTTGAAAAGGCTGGCAAAGGTAGTAGTATTTGCCAGAGTATTTTTTTGACAACCCTCAGTCTTTTGCTCATAATAGTCCTAAATCTCCATTCTAATCCCATATAATTTCGACATGAATAAATACCAATAACTTATACCTTAATAATGGTATAAGTACAGGTTTCCTGTTTCATAGTGTGTATATTTTAAACTCATTCTCTAATTGCTTTCTGAAAGATTTGTTGTTGTTGTTGCTAATAGTTCATGCATTAGTGAACAATCAGGAAAATTTCTGGTGATGATATTATAAGAAAATTAAGTAGGGTCACCCATTTCATCACTGATGGAAGTCAGGCAAATTCTTCACTGTCATCACCTATAGTAAAACAGAAGGGAAAATCTCTCTCTAACAAAAACCTCCCCCTGCAGTTCTTCTTCAGCAATACTACCACCTCATATACAATCCACTGCACTCAGGATATACTACAGTTTTGAGGAAACAAATTTGCTTTTACTATAACATAAGAGCATTTCAAAATCCAAATTGAATATGGGTGAGGTAAATCCTATATGTGGATTTACCTGGTTTAGTTCTACTAGGTCAGTTGGGAACACTGTACTCTCATCAGTTGACCCTGAAATCATGCCAGGTGAATCACTGTCCAGAGGTCTGTGTGAAGCTAATTGGTTCTTCAAAGGGCCAGACACAATTCAGGTAAGAAAGAAAAGATAATTCAAGCCATAAGGAATATTCACTCTCAGAAAGGCATGAAGTTTACATCCAATTCAAGGCTGTTCCTGAAATAACTGTGTTCTTCATAAAAAGCTGGACATCACAGTTGGTTACGGAGTATAGGCTCTACTGCTGGTTCCCAAATGAAAAGTTTAGGATATTTACAGCTCCCATTTCACAAGTCTTTCTGAGGCTTCATTGTTTTTCAGTCACTTAGTCATGTCTGACTCTTTGTGACCCCATGGACCACAGCACTCCAGGCTTCCCTGTCCAACACTATCTCTCAAAGCTTGCTCAAACTCATGTCCACTGAGTGGATGATGCCATCCAACCTTTTCATTGCCCTCTTGTCCTCCTGCCCTCGTTCTTTGCAGCATCAGGATCTTTTCCAATGATTCTGTTGTTCCCACCAGATGGCCAAAGTGTTGGAGCTTCAGCTTAAGCATCAGTCCTTCTGATGAATATTCAGGGCTGATTTCCTTTAGGATTGACTGATCTGATCTCTTTGCAGTCCATGAGACTCTAAAAAGTCTTCTCCAGCACCATGGTTCAAAAGCATCAATTTTTTGGTGCTCAGCTTCTTTATGAACCAACACTCACATCCACACGTAACTACTGGAAAAACTATAGCTTCTACTATATGGACCTTTGTAGACAAAGTGATGTCTCTGTTTCTTAATATACTCTCTAGGTTCATCACAGCTTTTCTTCCAAGGATCAAGCATCTTTTAGTTTCATGGCTGCAGTCACTATCTGCAGTGATTTTGGAGCCCAAGAAAACGAAGTATGTCACCGTTTCCATTTGTTACCTATCTATTGCTGTGAAATGATGGGACCAGATGCCATGATCTTGGTTTTTGGAATGTTGAGTTTTAAACCAAAATTTTTACTGTCTTCTTTCACTTTCATCAAAAGGCTCTTTAATTTCTCACTTTCTGCCATAAGGGTGGTGTCATCTGCATGTCTGAGGTTACTGATATTTCTCCCAGCAATCTTGATGCCAGTTTGTGCTTCATCCCGCCCAGCATTTTGCATGATGTGCTTTGCCTCGTTGTTGTTGTTCAGTCCTTCTGTAATGTCTAGCTCTTTGTGACCCCAGAGCTTGCTCAAACTAATGTCCATTGAGTCGGTGATGCCATCCAACCATCTCATCCTCTGACATCCCCTTCTCCTCCTGCCTTCAATCTTTCCCAGCATCAGGGTCTTTTCCAATGAGTTGGCTCTTTGCATCAGGTGGCCAAAGTATTGGAGCTTCAGCTGTAGCATCAGTCCTTCCAATGAATATTTAGGATGGATTTCCTTTAGGAATGACTGATTTGATTTAGCACACAGCCTTTTTTATTGTCCAGCTCTCACATCCATACATGACTACTGGAAAAACCATAGCTTTGACTATAGGGATCTTTGTTGGCAAAGTAATGTCTCTGATTTTAATTTTTTTTTCAAAAATTGAATAAGTAGTTATTGCTCCAGAAGGTACATTTTTTAATACATATTTTATAAAAAATATAGGATTTTACACATCTTCAATATTTTGCTATTTGTTTAAAGGATGTTTCTTCTAGGTTTGTCATTACTTTTCCTCCAAGGAGCAAGCATCTTTTAATTTCATGGCTGCAGTCACCATCCACAGTGATTTTGGAGTTTAAGAAAATAAAGTCTGTCACTGTTTCCAATGTTTCTCCCATCTATTTGCCATGAAGTGATGGGATCAGATTCCATGATCTTAGTTTTTTTAATGTTTTAAGCCAGCTTTTTCGCTCTCCTCTTTCACTTTCATTAAGTGGTTCTTTAATTCCTCTTCACTTTCTGCCATAAGGGTGGTGACATCTGCATGTCTGAGGTTATTGATATTTCTCCCAGCAATCTTGATTCCAACTTGTGCTTCATCCCAGCCTGGCATTTCTCATGATGTTCTCTGTATAAAAGTTAAATAAACAAGGTGATAGTACACAGCCTTGATGTACTCCTTTACCAATTTTGAAACAGTTCATTGTTCCATGTCTGGTTCTAACTTTTGCTTCTTGACCTGCATACAGATTTCTAGGAGGCAGGAAAGGTGACCTGGTATTCCCATTTCTTGAGGAATTTTCCACAGCTTGTTGTGATCCACACGGTCAAAGTCTTTGGGGGTAGTCAATGAAGCAGAATTAGATGATTTTCTGGAAAATCCTTCTTTTTTCTATGATCCAATGGATGTTGCAATTTGATCTCGGGTTCCTCTGCCTTTTCTAACTCCAGCTTGTGCATCTGGAATTTCTCAGCTCACACACTATTGAAGCCTAGCTTGAAGGATTTTGAACATTACCTTGCTAGCATGTGAAATGAGGGCAATTGTGCAGTAGTTTGAACATTGTTTGGCATTTCCCTTCTTAGGGACTGGAATGAAAACTGATCTTTTCCAGTCCTGCAGCCACTATTAAGTTTTCCAAATTTGCTGGCATATTGAATGAAGCACTTTCACAGCATCATCTTTTAAGATTTGAAATATCTCAGCTGAAATTCCATAGTCTTCATTAGCCATGTTCATAGTAATTTTCCCCAAGGCCCACTTAACTTCACACCCTAGGATGTCTGGCTTTAGGTGAGTGATCACACCATCATGGTTATCAGGGTCATTAAGTCCTTTTGTGTATAGTTCTTCTGTGTAGATTCAGTTACAGTAATACAAGTTAAATATAGCATCATGCCTGGCACAAAATAATGGCTTATTAAATGTTAGTGATTGTTATTCACAACTTTGTACAAAAACAGAAGTGCATTAGTTGCCAATAAAACCAAAATATTATAGAAACACCTTGTTTCAATATGTTATAAGCATCTGTACACACTTATACGTACACTAAAAATTTTTGGAAATATACAAAGCATCGAACCCTAATAAGCATTTCACTCTATATTTTCCTCTGTTTCATTTAGCAAGCAATTTAATAAAACAAGAGAATCATTAAGACAGAAATGCCATGCTGTTTACCTTTTTCTTCTTTGGCAGTTTATCTTGTGTTTTGTTTCTTTTTCCCCCATTTACTTTTTCCACTCCCAATCTCTTACTCCAGATTCTACTAATATATTTTGATTCTCTAGATTTTCTGAGAAAATTTCAAGGAATATTTATTTATATGTCTTATATTCTTTGGCGGGTAAAACCAATTTCAGTCACTCAGTCATGTCCAACTCTTTGCAACCCCACAGACTGCAGCACACCAGGCCTCTGTCCATCACCATTCCTGGAGCTTGCTTAAACTCATGTCCATCAAGTTGGTGATGCCATCCAAGCATCTTATCCTCTGTCATTCCCTTCTCCTCCTGCCTTCAATCTTTCCCAGCATCAGAGTCTTTTCCAATGAGTCAACTCTTCACATCAGGTGGCCAAAATATTGAAGCATCAGCTTCAGCATCAGTCCTTTCAATGAATATTCAGGACTGATTTCCTTTAGGATTGACTGGTTGGCTCTCCTTGCAGTACAAGGGACTCTCAAGAGTCTTCTCCACAGTTCAAAAGCATCAATTATTCCGCACTCAGCTTACTTTATATTCCAACTCTCATGTTCATACATGACCACTGGAAAAACCACAGTTTTGACTAGACAGACCTTTGTTGGCAAAATAATGTTTCTGCTTTTTATTATGCTGTCTAGGTTGGTCATAGCTTTTAGTTATAATTTATGATCCAATAAATGCCAAGATTGTTATGTGAATGACAGAAAAACAGCATTTATGACAGAGCCAACTAACAAAAAAGAAGATATCTCCTCTTTTTCTCCTGAAAAGACCAAGAATACAGTCGTCAGGTGATCTTTTTCTTTGATTCTATAAAGATTTAATGAGTCTTTACTGCATGTCTACCGATTCTCTTAGTTGCTTAAAATTTTATGTGTTAAAAAAATTTGAAAAAAAATTTAGATGACAAAACAAACTTTGCCAGGAGCCAGCATGAGGAGTCCCGCCCATGGCAAAGGTCATGAGGTTAAGAAGTCCGACAGGCAAAGTGAGTCGGGCCTTAAGGGAGCCTCGCTGAATTTTCTCGAACATCTACTCCCAAAACCAGAGTCTGCCTGCCTTATTGTACTGTGCTTTCCACTCTTCTAACATTAACAGGGGGCTATCCCCTCACCACCTTTCTCTGGAAAAAGTTAATTTAGAACTTTTAGATAATAAGTCTCCTAGACATAATATGAGTGTTTCAATCCAGAAACCCCTCTGATGGCTTTCTAGCCTGCCTCAGTTCAGTTCAGTCGCTCAGTCGGTCTGACTCTTTGCGACCCCATGAATTGCAGCACGTCAGGCCTCCCTGTCCATCACCAACTCCCGGAGTTCACTCAGACTCACGTCCATTGAGTCCGTGATGCCATCCAGCCATCTCATCCTTGGTCGTCCCTTTCTCCTCCTGCCCCCAATCCCTCCCAGCATCAGGGTCTTTTCCAGTGAGTCAACTCTCTGCATGAGGTGGCCAAAGTACTGGAGCTTCAGTTTTAGCATCATTCCTTCCAAAGAAATCACAGGGTTGATCTTCTTCAGAATGAACTGGTTGGATCTCCTTGCAGTCCAAGGGACTCTCAAGAGTCTTCTCCAACACCACAGTTCAAAGGCATCAATTCTTTGGTGCTCAGCCTTCTTCACAGTCCAACTCTCACATCCATACATGACCACAGGAAAAACCATAGCCTGGACTTAGACAGACCTTAGTCAGCAAAGTAATGTCTCTGCTTTTGAATATACTATCTAGTTTGGTCATAACTTTTCTTCCAAGAGTAAGCGTCTTTTAATTTCATGGCTGCAGTCATCTGCAGTGATTTTGGAGCCCAAAAAAATAAAGTCTGACACTGTTTCTACTGTTTCCCCATCTATTTCCTATGAAGTGATGGGACCAGATGCCATGATCTTTGTTTTCTGAATGTTGAGCTTTAAGCCAACTTTTTCCACTCTCCTCTTTCACTTTCATCAAGAGGCTTTTTAGCTCCTCTTCACTTTCTGCCATAAGGGTGGTGTCATCTGCATATCTGAGTTTATTGATATTTCTCCCGGCAATCTTGATTCCAGCTTGTGTTTCTTCCAGTCCGGCGTTTCTCATGATGTACTCTGCATAGAAGTTAAATAAGCAGGTGACTATAGCTTGACATACTCCTTTTCCTATTTGGAACCAGTCTGTTGTTCCATGTCCAGTTCTAACTGTTGCTTCCTGACCTGCATACAGATTTCTCAAGAGGCAGGTTAGGTGTCTGGTATTCCCATCTCTTTCAGAATTTTCCACAGTTTATTGTGATCCACACAGTCAAAGGCTTTGGCATAGTCAATAAAGCAGAAATAGTTCCTTAATGGCCCAGAGACCCACTAAAATCTTAAATATACATGAGTCTCCTCTCTCCCTTTCAAACGTTCCCCTTGCTTTTTGAAATAAAACTGCAACACTCATTTTCAGGACTCATAAAACTATGTTTAAAAAAAAATGCTATCTCTGAGGGAACTTTTTTGAAAATACTAGTTTACAGTTGGAGAAGGCAATGGCAACCTACTCCAGTACTCTTGCCTGGGAAATCCCATGGATGGAGGAGCCTGGTGAGCTACAGTCCATGGGGTCGCAAAGAGTTGGACACGACTGAGCGACTTCACTTTCACTTTTCACTTTCTTGCACTGGAGAAGGAGATGGCAACCCACTCCGGTGTGCTTGCCTGGAGAATCCCATGGACTGGAGCCTGGTAAGCTCCTGTCTATGGGGTCACACAGAGTCGGACATGACTGACGTGACTTAGCAGCAGCAGTTTACAGTTACTGCAGTACATCATTTAAGTAATATAGTTGACATCATCAACAATGGCCTTAGGAAATATTTCTTCTGTTCTTCTCTTTGTAGGTTTGGCAGAATGGCATGTTCCTACTGCAGGAATGTTTCTGTGGATTAAAATTAAGGGCATTCATGATGTAAGAAAATTGATTGAAGAAAAAGCCTTTAAGAAAGAGGTAAAACAGGGGGTGAGGGGGAAGCTATACTTTTTCTGTAAGATAATATCTTAACAAAAACAGCGAGAGATGTTTATCACTGCCTACCAACTCAACGATGATTTTGTGTATCAGTTACAATATCTTATTATTAAGATCATAATAGATTGGAGGGGGCTGTTTTTTTAATATTCACTATTTACTTGGCTGCACCAGTCTTAGTTTCAGCATAAAAACATCACTGTGACATGTGCAATCTAGCTCCCCAACCAGAGATCAAACTCAGAGCCTCTGCATTAGGAGTGCAAAGTCTGAGATCAGGACCACCAGGGAAGTCCTGCTGCTGCTGCTGCTAAGTCACTTCAGTCATGTCCGACTCTGTGCGACCCCATAGACGGCAGCCCACCAGCTTCCCCTATCCCTAGGATTCTTCAGGCAAAAACACTGGAGTAGGTTGCCATTTCCTTCTCTAATGCAGGAAAGTGAAAAGTGAAAGTGAAGTTGCTCAGTCATGCCCGACCCTCAGCGACCCCATGGACTGCAGCTTTCCTTGCTCCTCTGTCCATGGGATTTTCCAGGCAAGAGTACTGGAGTGGGGTGCCATTGCCTTCTCCAAGGGAAGTCCTGAGATCATGATAGACTTGGGGTTACAGAATTAGTCTCCTGGTCTAAACTAGGGGAAAAACAGTCATTCAGCTCAGCTACTGGTTAGCCTAGTGGCTAAGAGCACAGCCTCTGGAGCCACAGTCCTTAGGAGTGAACCCCAGCTCCAGCCCTGCCCTGATATGTGGTGCTGGGTGAGGTCCCCTCACCAAGTCTCATCTGGAAAATGCAGATAACAGGACTCTCTCCCTCTTAGAGTTGCTATGATGATGACAGGCATCAACACGGAGAAAACACTTAAACTAATGCTTGGAACATCGTAAATGCTAAGCATTGGCAATTGTAATATTTAAAGTAGAAAGATTTTTCTCCTGACTATGAAAGTAAAGCATATTCACTGTAGCATCATACTTCATTAAAGCATAATGAAAAAATTTTAAATAGCCCATAGTTTTACCACCCAGATTTTATTACCATTTGTGATATATTTTCTTGAAGAATTTGTATATACCTAGTGTTTTGGCTATGAAAGTATTTTTTAAAGTATAGTTGATTTACAGTATTACATTAGTTTCAGGTGTATACCATACTGATTCAAAGTTTTTGAAGGTTAGATTCATGTAAAGTTATTATAAAATATTGGCTATATTCCCTATCCTGTATAATATATCCCTGTATCTTATTTATTTTATACAAAGTAGTTTGTACATCTTATTCCTCTACTTCTGTATTGCCCTTCCCTGCTTCTCTCTTCCCAATGGTAACCACGAGTTTGTTCTCTGTAGGTTTGGGTCTTTTTCTTTCTGTTGTATTTATTCTGCATATAAGTGATAACATGGTACTTCTCTTCTTCTGAATTATTTCACTACACGTAATACCCTCCAAGTCCATTCTTGTTGTCGCAAACGGCAGGACTTTGTTTTCTTCTGGCTGAGTTCCGTGTATATGTATACCATATCTTTATTCATTCATGTTTAATGAACACTTAGGTTCTTCCTTTATCTTGTGTATTGTAATTGGGGTGCATGTATCTTTTTGAATTCAAATTTTCTATTTTTCCATGATTGGATTGGAATTGCTGGATCATATGGTAGCTCTATTTTTAGTTTTTTGAGGAACCTCAATATTGTTTACCATAGTGGCTGCACCAATTTACTTTTCCACCAACAGTACATGAGGGTTCCCTTTTCTCCACATCCAACACTTGTTATTTGTGTTCTTTCTGTTTGTAGCCATTCTGATGGGTGTGAGGTGACATCTCACGGTGGTTTTACTTTGCATTTCTCTGATGATTAGTGATGCTGAACATCTTCTCATGCATTTGTGGGTGATCTGCGTTTTTTAATCAATTTTTTAATATAGCTATGCAACTGTTTTAAATGATTAAAATTACACAGAAAAGTTTACAACCTGCTTTTTTTACTTAAAATTATCCTACAAGGGTTTCTTCTGGGTTTTTCTCTCCTTTTATACTTAAATCATCGGAGAAGGCAATGGCACCCCACTCCAGTACTCTTGCCTGGAAAATCCCATGGACGGAGGAGCCTGGTGGGCTGCAGTCCATGGGGTCACTAAGAGTTGGATATGACTGAGCATCTTCACTTTCATTTTTCACTTTCACGCATTGGAGAAGGAAAGGCAGCCCACTCCAGTGTTCTTGTCTGGAGAATCCCAGGGACGGGGAGCCTGGTGGGCTGCCGTCTATGGGGTCGCACAAAGTTGGACACGACTGAAACAACTTAGCAGCAGCAGCAGCATACTTAAATCATAAGTATACTTAGATATACATCCCCTCTCATTCAGAGGCATTGATTACACTGAGAAATCTAAACTTTTTTTGTCTGGCTTTCCAATTTACCAAATAAATTATCCTTTCTCTATTAATTAATTCCTTTATGGTTTTTGTCACTCTTTTCTAGACACCCAGATCTGTTTCTAGTATACCTTTTTTCTTGAAGCAGTGAGTACAAAAGAACAGACTGCTGATACTGGCCAACTCCCATGCTAGAGCAAAAGAGATGAGGCAGTCTAGAGGTCAGAGCTGGGAACTGGCTGACTGGACCCAAGACCAAATCCACTCCCCTGGGAAAGTCACTCACCTTCTTTAACGGCTGTACTTGAGCACAGGACTCATGCTTTATGAATTTTTTAATGCTAATGACACACATAGTAAATGCTTAATAAATACTTACATGACTCAAAGAAGTGCATTTTAGTATAATAAGTAAATTTTATAACATTTTGTTTGCTTTCATATCAATGCCATAATCATCTGGAACATTTCATGAATGGCTATTCGTGTGTATCCCTGAGCTAGGAGCTAAGGATACAGACTTCATATTTTATTATAGTTTCTTCAGTGCCCTTCATTTATTCCATATTCCCTGTTGCATGTACCTTTAACTTTTCTAAATAATCACCAACTTTATCACCACTCTCTTAGTCTAGATTTTGACCATGTTGGAAGGAAATTACTACCACTTCCTCCTTCTCTACAGAAATTTGCTTCTGGCACATTCCAAAAGAGTCCCACAATATTGAAAGAAATTATGGTTTTCATTCTAGATGCTTCCCAGGAGGCACTAGTGGTAAAGAACCTGCAGGAGACACGGGTATGATCCTTGGGTTGGGAAGATCCCCTGGAGGAGGGCATGACAATCACTCCAGTATTCTTGCCTGGAGAATCCCATGGACAGAGGAGCCTGGTGGGCTATGTCACACAGTCAGACACAACTGAAGTGAATTAGCATGTTAATCAGGACACAAAACTCATCTTCTGCCTTGAAATCTTCTCCCCAGAATGCCCCAGATCATTTCATTCCCACCTCATCTAACTTCAGCACAGAGGTCCCACATTTACACTATGTAACGACAAGCAGTTACTTAAAACTTTGAATGTCATGATTGTACTAGACAACCATCTCAAAGATTTTATTTCTGACTCAGGAACAATTTTCAAAGACATGGTCTGCAGGCTCCTCTGCCCCTGCCATGAGTCAGAGACCTGGGTTCATGCCATCTTCTTGCTCTGCATTTTTCAACACACAGATCCATGATGACTGCATCGTGCAGAGGGCATGGTGGGTCACACAAGGAGATGTTCAGGGGCCAGGCTGAGAAAGAGCACCGAGACATCCCTTCTCCTGGCTGGGATTCAAGCACTCAGCCACAAGCATCTAGAAAGAGGCTGGGAACAGTGTTTTCCTGGCCAGGAAGCAGTGGACATGTGTTTTAGGGCAGTGAGCTGTCAGCCACAGAGGTCACCAGGTAGAGCAGGTGTCCCATTTGGACACAATTACGTGACGTTTTTATTCCATCACTCCATGTATTAAGTGTTACCACCTCCTTGAGTGATCAGTTCTCTCTCCACTCAGGCCCTCCACACTGTATCTTCTCCTTGAAGGACTCTTCCCTTACTTTTGCTTGACCAACACCTACTTATCTCTCAAGTCCCAGCTTAAAGGTCACCTCCAAATTTGATACCTTAAAAAGAGGTTTAGATTTATTTCACTTTTCTAGTTACATTAAATATTTATACACTTTTCTGGTTTCTATGCTTTTAGCTTTGTTTATTGTAAGACATGCAGAATTTTTATATCAATTGATTTTTCTCTTGTGATTTCTTCAATTGCTTTTAAACTTAAAAAGTCTTCCCCTACTCAGGTTAAATTTTCCTCTATTTTATTGTCCCTTTAATGGAATATTACCCATTTTCCATAAACTCTTTCAGATATTCATGCTTCCAGGATGTAGTTTCTACATTGATAGTTCAGCTCCTTGCCCCTACTTCAGAGCATCCTTCTCTTTAGCTTCTCCAGAACAGATGGACTTGGTGAGTACCATATTCTCTTTAGAGAAACACTAGATATCAATTTATTTTTTGTGTTCATTTTGTGTGTTACAACATTATTCGTTGTCTTCCTTGTTTTCTGAAAAGCGAAAATAATTGGAAAGTCATAAGTTACCATTCAAAGAAACTGCCAAACTTCTTCGGAAAAATGATGAGAGCAAGTCACAGTTGAATTTTTATTGTCTTCATGAAGTTTTCAAACTTACTCAACATTGTTTGCAGATTATCAACATGTTACAAAGAGAAACTCTTTCATTCCTTCATGGAATTAACATGAGCCAAAAGTATAAATTCATTAAGTCATCACTCTCTATCCCTGAAGGAAAAATTCAGCAAAGGTCAAATAAAATAATATTAATGATTAGAGTTAATTAATTGATTAATCACAAAGTCCATCTTCAACCAAGATAACAGAAAGCAAGCTCCTAGGCACTGACTGGTGTGTCAGGAACTCACAGAAGAGCCACACGCTGAGGTCCAGTAACTGTGAGAGCAGTGTATGCTTATCCTTGGAGATGGGGTGCCGCTGGGTGTGTTCTTGATTTACTTGCTTTCTCACATCATTAAATATGCTTTTCATGAGTTATATGTGAATAGAGTTGGGCAATCGAAACTATCCGGAAGGCATATGCAAGTGAGGGAGTATATGCAAAAACCAATTTGTGTTGTGACAGGAAAAGATGATCTTGAAGGAAGAAGATTTTTAAAGATTCCTGGGACTCTGATATGCTCCCATCTTCATATATCAGTGGATATGATGGCATCTGGCTCAGATAGAGCTGAGGCTAAGCCTGACCTTATATTGTCTGATCTCAACCTAAGGATGGACTCACTTTGTTTGAATTTTTTAAGTATAACACACTTTTCCTAAATGGCATCCTAATTTTCTTAATTCTTCTCTCTGTTCTATTTTAGGCCTTTCAGAGACTGGCCCAACTTATAAAAGAATCTTTATGAAGAAATCAAACTCTTCATAGCACTCATGGATTTCAGATAAATTATTTCTGTATTTCAGCAAGAAGAAACAATCATTGGTGCTAGATTTACAGACAAGGTTTCACTAAATATGTCATGCCTGTAGTAATTTAACTACACAGCTTTCAAAGTGCCCTTGAACCCATCAGATCTCCAAAATATAATTCATCCATACCTTTTGATAAATATTCAACCCACACAGTTAATTTTATCCTGGATTTTATTGTAAAGAACTCTGTATTCACTTTATAACTTCCCATAAATCTTCTTTGAAACTGATATTTTATAGTAAATTATTTATAAGCCAATAAGTTAAAAATGGCATATAATGTGAACTTTATCTCCTTTTAAGGAAATGTTATAAAAGTTTCCACCTGGAGCAGTAGTGAAAGAATCTGCCCACCAATTCAGAAGACTCAGGTTCAATCCCTGGGTTGGGAAGATCCTCTGGACTAGGAAATGGTAACCCACTCCAGTATTCTTACTGGGAAATCCCATGGACAGAGAAGCCTTGCAGATTACAGTCCATGGGGTCACAAAGAGTCTGACATGACTGAGCACTCACTTACTCAATGAAAGCTTACTGCAAAAGTTATTAGAATTTGACCATTATCCATAATTTTCAGTAAGAGTATCACAGATATTATATAATATAAAAATCTCTATAACATGAAATTCCAAAACTAAACATACCTAAAGATGTTCCTATTAACTCTGAGAAAGGGAGACTGAGGGCTTTGAAAAATGTACTACATTGTATTTTATGATTCTACACAACTTCAAAAACACATTCTTACCAGTTATGTGATTTCAAGCTACTACAAACCTTTGAGGTACTCAGGATATGCTTTTTAATGATTTTCTTTCTCATCTTTGACTATCTTTATTTTCCCATCGGATATTAAAAATATGCTCATGTAATTTTTCGGATAATCCTGGAAATGTAAAGGATAAAGTAAAAGCCACTGCCTGTCTCATTGCACCATTTATCATCCATCCTTATAGATGTTTCTGTGCGTGTACACGAGCATAGGATGTCATTAGGACAGCATCATAAACACCCTGTATCCATTTTCTGTCACTATAGAACAGTCACCAGCATTCCAATCTAGTCATTGTGAAGTCATCAGGTCCTGTAAGGAGTGAGGAAGTATAGGTCACTGTCATTCCCAAGATCTAACATAAATACCTCCATGACAGTTGCTATTTTTCCACCATGTCAATGAGCTGGAGCGTTTGGTCCTGGTGCTCATCACTATAGCTATTTCAAGCTGACTTAAAATGAACAACTGTCAGGAAGCACAGAGAGTCACAGGCAAAATAAATCTGAGGTGGGGGCGGGGGGGACATGAAGATATACATAGTAATCAAATTGACAAAAATTAAAAACAAAGAAAAAATATTATAAGTTAAAAAAGGGAAAGCAAAAAATAACATACAATGTAATTCCCATAGGGTTATCAGCTGATTTCTCAGCAGAAACACTGGCCAAGAGGGAGTAACATGATAGCTTTAAAGTGAAGAAAGGGAAGAAATGGAATACACAGCAAGGCTTTCATGCAGATTTGACAGAAAAATCAAACGCTTTACAGATAAGCAAAAGCTAAGAGAATTCAGCACCACCAGACCAGGTTTACAACAAATGCCAAAGGAACTTTTCTAGATGGAAAAGAAAAGGCCACAACTAGAAAAAAAAATTATGAATGGACAAGCTCACTGGTAAAGGCACACATGGTAAACAGGAAACCAACCACTCCTAAACATGATATCAGAAGCATCAGTCATGAGGAGAGCACAAGGCGGGGTATCGGAGATGCATTTGAAATTAAAAGACCAGCAACTTAAAATAATCGTGTTTATATACAGATGCTATATCAAAACATGCTGATCACCACAAACTGAAAATCTATAGTAGACGCAAAATAAAAAGGAAAATAGGATCCATTTACAACACTAAAGTTAACTATCAAGTTATAAGAGAGGAGAACAAAAGAGGAAGGGGGAAAAAAGACTCATAAAAAACAAACAACAAACTGGTAATAAGGACATACCTATGGACAATCACTTTAAATGTAAATGAATTTAATGCTTTAAATGAAAGACACTGGCTCAATGGATAGAAACATAAGAGGCTGTCTACACAAGCACCACTTCAGATCTAGGGACACATACAGACTGCAAATGTCGAAAAAGGTATTCCATGTAAATGGAAACCAAAAGAAAGCTAGAGTGGCAATACCCAGACAAAACAGACTTTAAAGATTGTTACAAAAGGCAGAGGAGGACACTATATAGTGATCAAGGGATCAATCCAAGATGAAGTTCAGTTCAGCTCAGTTCAGTCGACTCTTTGCGACCCCATGAATCACAGCACGGCAGGCCTCCCTGTCCATCACCAACTCCCAGAGTTCACTCAGACTCACGTCCATTGAGTCCGTGATGCCATCCAGCCATCTCATCCTCTGTCGTCCCCTTCTTCTCCTGCCCCTAATCCCTCCCAGCATCAGGGTCTTTTCCAATAAGTCAACTCTTTGCATGAGGTGGCCAAAGTACTGGAGTTTCAGCTTCAGCATCATTCCTTCCAAAGAAATCCCAGGGCTGATCTCATTCAGAATGGACTGGTTGGATCTCCTTGCAGTCCAAGGGACTCTCAACAGTCTTCTCCAACACCACAGTTCAAAAGCATAATTCTTCGGCACTCAGCCTTCTTCACAGTCCAACTCTCACATCCATACATGACCACAGGAAAAACCATAGCCTTGACTAGATGGACCTTAGTCAGTAAAGTAATGTCTCTGCTTTTGAATATACTATCTAGGTTGGTCATAACTTTTCTTCCAAGGAGTAAGTGTCTTTTAATTTCATGGCTGCAACCACCATCTGCAGTGATTTTGGAGCCCCCAAAAATAAAGTCTGACACTGTTTCTGCTGTTTCCCCATCTATTTACCATGAAGTGATANGTAATGTCTCTGCTTTTGAATATGCTATCTAGGTTGGTCATAACTTTTCTTCCAAGGAGTAAGCGTCTTTTAATTTCATGGCTGCAATCACCATCTGCAGTGATTTTGGAGCCCCAAAAAATAAAGTCTGACACTGTTTCTGCTGTTTCCCCATCTATTTACCATGAAGTGATGGGGCCAGATGCCATGATCTTCGTTTTCTGAATGTTGAGCTTTAAGCCAACTTTTTCACTCTCCTCTTTCACTTTCAACAAGAGGCTTTATATACATGTATAAATATATATGCAACCAACACAGGTACACCTGAATATATAATGCAAATAGAAACAGCCATAAAAAGGGAACAGTTGTCACTCAGCATAGTTTCCTTCAAATTTAAGTTTAAATATTGACTTGTCCACTTTAGAAGTCCCTCCCTCCAGGGTAAGAAAGTCTTTAATGCTTCCCTATGGATCAATGAAACTAAAAGCTGGTTCTTTGAAATGATGAGAAAAATGGATAAACCACTGAAGTTGCTCAGTCGTGTCTGACTCTTTGTGACCCCATGGACTGCAGCCCACCAGGCTCCTCCATCCATGTGATTTTCTAGGTAAGAGTACTGGAGTGAGTTGCCATTTCCTTCTCCAGGGGATCTTCCCAACCTAGGGATCGAACCCAGGTCTCCCGCACTGCGGGCAGATGCTTTACCATCTGAGCCACCAGGGAAGCACACTAGCCCACTCATAAAGAAAAAAAAAAAAAAAGGAATAGGATTCAAATCAATAAAATTAGAAATGAAAAGAGAGACCCTACAACTGACACTGCAGAAATAAAAAGGACCATAAAAGACTACTCTGAGCAACTATACACCAATAAAACGGAAAGCCAGAGAAAATGGGACAGATTGTTAGGAAGGTACAAAGACTGAATGAGGACCAAATAGAAAATATGAACAGACCAATTATCAACACTGAAATTGAATCAGAAAATTTAAAACTCCAAACAACCAAAAGCCCAGGACCAGATGGTCTCACGGGTGAATTCTACCAAGCATTTAAAGAAGAATTAACAATCATCCTTCTAAGACTATTTCCAAAAAATTGCAGAGAAAGGAACAGTTCCAAACTCATTCTATGAGGCCACGTCACCCTAATAACAAAACCAGACAAAGATATCACAAAAAAAGAAAATTACAGGCCAATATCACTGATGAACACAGATACAAAAATACTCAACAGAATACTAGCAAATCAATTCCAACAATACAATATAAAGATCATACCCCATGATCAAGGGGATTTATCACAAGGGTGCTAGAATTTTTCATTATTTGGAAATCAATCAATGTGATGCATTATATTAACAAACTGAAAAATAAAAACCATATGATCATCTCAATAGATGCAGAAAAAGCTTTTAATAAAATTCAACATCCATTTATGATTAAAAACTCCTCAGAAAGTGGGCATAATGGGACCATATCTCAACATAATAAGGCCACATGTGACAAACCAGTAGCTAATCTCATATTCAACAGTGAAAAGCTGAAAACATTTCCATTAAGTTCAGAAAGAAGAAGAGAATGCCTCCTCAACATTTTTATTCTACATAGATTTGGAACTCCTAGCCATGCAATCACACAGGAAAAATAAAAGGAATCCAAGTTGGAAAAGAAGAAAGTAAAATTATCACGGTTTGCATATGACATGCTGCTATACATAGAAAATCCTAAAAACCCTACCAGGAAACTATTAGAGTTCTTAATAAATTCTGTAAATTTTCAGGACACAAAATTAACATACAGAAATCTGTTGCATTTCTATACACAAACAAGGAAATATCAAAAGAGAAATTAAGGAAACAATTTCATTTACTGCAGTATCAAAAAGAATAGAATACTTAGGATTAAACCTACCTCAGGAGGCAAAGACTTATACTCCAAAAACTGTTAGATAATGATAAAAGATTTAGAAGACGACACAAGCAGGTATAAAGATACACTGTGTTCTTGGATTGGAAGCATCAGTTCAGTTGCTCAAGCCAATCTACAGATTCAATGCAATACCACTCAAATTACCAAAGACATTTTTCACAGAACTTGAGAAAATAAAATATGCATGGAGGGCTTCCCTGGTGTTCTGTTAGTGGTTAAGAATCTGCCTACCGATGCAGGGGACACCGGTTCGATGCTTGGTGGGAATATCACACTTGCTGAGGGGCAACCCAGCACTCTGGCCACAACCAGTGAGCCCACCTGCCGAGAGCCCGCGCTCTGCAGCAAGAGAAGCAACAATGAGAAGCCTGCGCACTGCAGTGACCCATAGCCACTGCTTCTGCAGCAAGAGAAAGCCTTCACGCAGCAGCCGAGAGCCAGCGCAGCCAAAAGTAAGCAAATAAATCATGTTTTTAATGTATGGAAACACAGAAGACCCCCAAATACCCAAAGCAGTCTTGAGAAAGAAGAATGGGGCCGGAGGAATCATGCTCCCTGACTACTGATATAAGGGAGTCATCAGAACACTACAGAACTGGCACAAAAACAGAAATACAGATCAGTGGAACAGGACAGAAGGCCGAGAAATAGACCCACAAATGTATGGTCAAGTGATCTGTGACAAAAGAGGCAAGAATATGCAATGGAAAAGAGACAGTCTCTTCAACAGGTGGTACTGGGAAAAGTGGACAGCTACATGTTAAAGAATGAAATTAATTAGAAAATTTGCTAATACCATAAACAAAAATAAATTGGAAATAGCTTACAGATCTAAATGTAAGAATAGATACTATGAAACTTCTNAAGAGACAGTCTCTTCAACAGGTGGTACTGGGAAAAGTGGACAGCTACATGCTAAAGAATGAAATTAATTAGAAAATTTGCTAATACCATAAACAAAAATGAATTGGAAATAGCTTACAGATCTAAATGTAAGAATAGATACTATGAAACTTCTAAAGGAAATCTTAGGGAGAATATTCTTGGACATAAATGGCAGCAATATCTTTTTGGATCAATCCTAGACTAATGGAAATATAAAGAAAAACAAGAAATGGGACCTAATTAAACTTAAAAGCTTTTATAGAGCAAAGGAAGCCATAAAAATGAGAAAGACCACTTAGGGAATAGGAGACAATATTTTCAAAAGATGCTGCTGCTGCTAAGTCACTTCAGTTGTGTCCAACTCCATAGATGGCAGCCCACCAGGCTCCCCCATCCCTGGGATTCTCCAGGCAAGAACATTGGAGTGGGTTGCCATTTCCTTCTCCAATGCATGAAAGTGAAAAGTGTGAATGAAGTTGCTCAGTTGTGTCCAACTCTTAGCGACCTCATGGACTGCAGCCCACCAGGCTCCTCTGTTCATGGGATTCTCCAGCCAAGAGTATTGGAGTGGGGTGCCATTGCCTTCTGCTACTGACAAAGAATTAATTTCCGAAATATGCAAAGAACTATTAGAGTTTAACATGAAAAAAACAACCCAATCAAAAAAAAAAATGGTCAAGAGACCTAAATAGACACTTCTGCAAAGAAAACATACATGGCCAACAGGCACATGAAAAGATGTTCAACATCACTCTTTATTACAGAAATGAAAATCCAAATTTCAATGAAGTACCATGTCAATGCCATCCAGCCATCTCATCCTCTGTCGTCCCCTTCTCCTCCTGCCCCCAATCCCTCCCAGCATCAGAGTCTTTTCCAATGAGTCAACTCTTCACATGAGGTGGCCAAAGTACGGGAGTTTCAGCTTTAGCATCATTCCTTCCAAAGAACACCCAGGGCTGATCTCCTTCAGAATGGCTGGTTGGATCTCCTTGCAGTCCAAGGGACTCTCAAGAGTCTTCTCCAACACCACAGTTCAAAAGCATCAATTCTTCAGCACTCAGCTTTCTTCATAGTCCATCTCATATCCATACAT
>SJXQ01005742.1:335870-358720 GCA_006408695.1 Aepyceros melampus
AGTGATGGGGCCAGATGCCATGATCTTCATTTTCTGAATGTTGAGCTTTAAGCCAACTTTTTCCACTCTCCTCTTTCACTTTCATCAAGAGGCTTTTTAGCTCCTCTTCACTTTCTGCCATAAGGGTGGTGTCATCTGCATATCTGAGGTTATTGATATTTCTCCCGGCAATCTTGATTCCAGCTTGTGTTTCTTCCAGTCCAGTGTTTCTCATGATGTACTCTGCATAGAAGTTAAATAAGCAGGGTGACAATATACAGCCTTGACCTACTCCTTTTTCTATTTGGAACCAGTCTGCTGTTCCATGTCCAGTTCTAACTGTTGCTTCCTGACCTGCATACAGATTTCTCAAGAGGCTGGTTAGGTGGTCTGATATTCCCATCTCTTTCAGAATTTTCCATAGTTTATTGTGATCCACCCAGTCAAAGGCTTTGGCATAGTCAATAAAGCAGAAATAGATGTTTTTCTGGAACTCTCATGCTTTTTCCATGATCCAGCGAATGTTGGCAATTTGATCTCTGGTTTCTCTGCCTTTTCTAAAACCAGCTTGAACATCAGGGAGTTCACGGTTCACGTATTGCTGAAGCCTGGCTTGGAGAATTTTGAGCATTACTTTACTAGCATGTGAGATGAGTGCAATTGTGTGGTAGTTTGAGCATTCTTTGGCATTGCCTTTCTTTGGAATTGGAATGAAAACTGACCTTTTCCAGTCCTGTGGCCACTGCTGAGTTTTCCAGATTTGCTGGCAAATTGAGTGCAGCACTTTCACAGCATCATCTTTCAGGATTTGAAACAGCTCAACTGGAATTCCATCACTTCCACTAGCTTTGTTCATAGTGATGCTTTCTAAGGCCCACTTGACTTCACATTCCAAGATGTCTGGCTCTAGATTAGTCATCATATCATCACTCTTATAGCTGTGCCTGTGATTGTTTGCAGCCTCTCTACAGCGGCGAGAGGCACAGGAAGCTTAAAACATCCTAGGAATGTAGCGGCTTCCGAGAAAGTTTACTTAACACTTCATGAAGTAGACAGTCTGTGTTCTCAAGAGTCCAGAGAACTCTGAGGCAGGGGAAAAGCTGCACATTTTCAGAGAAAATGAAAAAAAGAAAGATGAAAAATGAACAGAGAAAAGGAAAACTTTTGAAGTATCGGTGATTAGGGATTGGTTACCTGAATGGTGTGACTTCCAGGAACATGGAATCTTTACCAGAATATAGAACATGAAATGTTAGGTTTTGGTTTGCTGATGTAATCTCACAGTTTACTGAGGAAAGGCCACTCACTGTTAGGCTGATTAAAGATTTCAATATAAGGCAGAAAATGCTTGCAAAGCAAACAGAAGGCAGAGTTTAAAGTCTGCTTTCCACTAGTGTTTCCCAGAGTTTGTTCAGTGGAGCCTTAGCATGTCAGTGGGCTTCTTTTCAAATAATTTTAAAGCAGTTACACAATTCTTTACACAGAGATGTCTTAGAGTGTTAGTTGTGTTAGAGTGGGAGTCAAGGACAAGTCCAAAAATTCACACGGGGATAGATGGACTGGTTAGATGAAGTACTAGAATTAGAGACAGTGTTTTCAGATGGAACATGGCCAGGATTGCATACAAGTTCTTGAAACTGTTTTGACCACTCTACCCATTATCAACTACACGGACATTGTTTGCTTGACCTAGAGATGTCTGAGTTCCACATCAAAGACCAACTCCTTGAAGAGTAAAAACAGAACAGACAGAAAATGAAGCTCATTACATCTGCTCTATTATTATTTTTTTAATCTCCAAAATTTATGCAAACAAACAAAAAAAAAAACTCTTAAAACATAGCAATAAGACAACAAACAACCCAATTTAAAAATGGGCTAAAGATCTGAACGGGCTCCTCACCAAAGAGGATATAGATGAGAGATAAATGTCGATAAAGATAATCCAGATCGTACGAAGCAGTGAGACATCACTGCACAGTGACTAGAATCCAAAAATCCAAACACGGACAATATCAATGCTGGTGAAGTTGCAAAGCAACAAGAATTCTGTTTCACTGTTGGTGGAGATGCAAAAAGATAAAACCACTTTGGGAGACAGTTTGGCAGTTTCTTATAAAACTAGACCTACTCTTACCACATGATACAGCAATCATGCTGTTACATATCTACCCAGTTAAGTTGAAAACTTCTCCCACATAAAAACATGAATATTCACATTTATACAGGTTTATTCATAATTACCTAAACTTAAAGAAACCAAGATGTCCTTTAGTGGGTGAATGGATAAACACATAAACTGTGGTACACATCCAGGCAGTGAAATAGTATTCAGTGCTAAACAGAAATGGACTATCGAATCACAAAAATGACATGAAGAAATCTTAAATGCATAATACTAAATAAAAGAAGCCAATCTGAAAAGATGACGTACTGTATGATTCCAACTATAGGACATATGGGAAAAGGCAGAACTATAGAGACAGGGCAAGGATTAGTGGTTGCCAGAGGGTTGGGGAGAGACGGATGTATAAACAGAGCACACAGGATTTTTAGGGCAGTGAAACTACTTGAGATTTCATATATATATATATATATCTGCCAATATGCATTTGTCAAGGTGCTTCCCTGGTGGCTCAGTGGTAAAGAATCCATCTGCCAATGCAGGAGATGTGGGTTCAGTCTCTGGTTTGGGAAGATCCCTTGAAGAAGGAAATGGCAATCCACTTCAGTATTCTTGTCTGGAAAATCCCATGGGCAGGCTCTAACCCATACAAGAGTCGTTCATGACTTAGCAACTGAGCATGAGCAGGATACACATGTCAAGACATGGAGAGATGTGGGAACTCTGCTTTTGCCTCAATTTTGTTCCAAACCTAAAACTTCTCTATAAAATCTATATTAATTAAAGAAAATATGTACAGCATTTGAAAAATTGTATTTATCAGTCATGTGTACTATCATAATGAAGTTTACATGACTACAAAATATTTCACATACTGTGTGAATTTTATTATAAACCACTTCATAGGTAAGCAGTCATCTGGAATAGATGTAACTGATAAGATTATTAGAATAAAAATATGTTGATTAAAAAAAACCACAAAAGACACTCATCTGTGTAAGGCACCCTGCTAGGTAGCATGCAAAAGACTTCAATTAAATCCCTACACTTGAGAATCAAGTTAAACTTATTTTAAAAAGAAAATTCACTGGACTTTGTCTTAAAGGAATAAAATGTATAGCCATAGCTTATTCTACTGACATCTCCACTTACTGTCATAAATTATCAACTGTACAAGGTGAATCCTAAAAATCATTGATTAAACCAAGCTTATGTTTGTCATTTTTTTAACTTAATGTCTGGTTATTCATATTTATACTGATTTTTAGATATTCTTTAATATGAACAATTTGCAATGGATTTCAGCTATATTTCTACATTATCCCTTGATTTTCAACTTGTTTATGGCATCTTTTTCCAAATATAATTATATGAGTAAGTTTTTAGTCTTCCAATTTAAGTTTCTATCTTGATGCAATGTTGTGTTTTATTTTTTCCTTATATGGCTTCCTTTTTGTAACTTTACTTTATCTGGAATTAATTTTTTGGATGATATTTTTAAATGTTTTGTCCATTATCTCTACTACAGAGCTTTTATTTTTAAAAAATATGCACGCACCACTTTTTTCTGTAATATTGACGAGTTGCTGCCTCTTTCAGATGAAAAGATTCAACTATTGAATCCACCTTCCCTGTGGAACAGAACAAAACCACTCATACCTCTACATTCACATCTTTTTTAGATGCAGAAACACTAGTTGCTATAGAATGCCCCCAGGACAACATCATCATTTGACATTAATTTCACTGCAGAGAGAAGAAATTTGGGGCCTAAACCAGAGTACAATAAATATATTTCCACAAGTTCTTTTCTATAAATATAATATTAAATTAAATCATCTAAGACTAATATTTGTACATACATATATATGTTAATTAGCATTGCGAATCTATAAAATGAGAATACTCTATGAAATATTTCCTAAGAATATATGTTCACTGGACTTTTGTTTCTTCCTTTGTTTTATCAGGCATTCCTTTCCTGGGATTAATATCATCCTGTAGAATCATTTTATAAAATAATGCTGGGAGAGGTACAGAGAGCCTGGAACCTTAATGACATTGTTGAGCTACTGATGAAAATAATTCTACTATTATTTGAGACTTCTTATGTCAAATAGGAAAAGGAGTACATCAAGGCTCTGTATTGTCACCCTGCTTATTTAACTTATATGCAGAGTACATCATGAGAAACGCTGGGCTGGAAGAAACACAAGCTGGAATCAAGATTGCCGGGAGAAATATCAATCACCTCAGATATGCAGATGACACCACCCTTATGGCAGAAAGTGAAGAGGAGCTAAAAAGCCTCTTGATGAAAGTGAAAGAGGAGAGTGAAAAAGTTGGCTTAAAACTCAACATTCAGAAAACGAAGATCATGGCATCTGGCCCCATCACTCCATGGGAAATAGATAGGAAAACAGTGGAAACAGTGTCAGACTTTATTTTTTGGGGGCTCCAAAATCACTACAGATGGTGACTGCAGCCATGAAATTAAAAGACTCTTACTCCTTGGAAGAAAAGTTATGACCAACCTAGATAGCATATTCAAAAGCAGAGACATTACTTTGCCGACTAAGGTCTGTCTCGTCAAGGCTATGGTTTTTCCAGTGCTCATGTATGGATGTGAGAGTTGGACTGTGAAGAAGGCTGAGTGCTGAAGAATTGATGCTTTTGAACTGTGGTGTTGGAGAAGACTCTTGCAAGGAGATCCAACCAGTCCATTCTGAAGGAGATTAGCCCTGGGATTTCTTTGGAAGGAATGATGCTAAAGCTGAAACTCCAGTACTTTGGCCACCTCATGCAAAGAGTTGACTCATTGGAAAAGACTCTGATGCTGGGAGGGATTGGGGGCAGGAGGAGAAGGGGACGACAGAGGATGAGATGGCTGGATGGCATCACTGACTAGATGGACATGAGTGTGAGTAAACTCTGGGAGTTGGTGATGGACAGGGAGGCCTGGCATGCTGTGATTCATGGGTCACAAGGAGTCGGACACGACTGAGCGACTGAACTGATGTGCGATTAATTAATTTTTATTGCTTAAAACTGCTTGAATCAGAGCTTATATTATTTACAATGCAAACCAGCATGTAAAAAAGCTGGTACTCAGAGTATGGTGCTGTGAATAATAAACCTAAAATGCAGAATCAAATATAAGAAATTGGACATGAAGCAATAAGGAACCGACTACTTATAATGTTGGTTTGTGTTGACCGTTTGCTGCAGATTTGTACAAGATAAGAAAAGCTGACTCTAAAAGGGGCCAACCTAAAAAGAGAAGGGGAAAATGTGACTTAACTACAGTCTGTAGAACAGATGGACAGAGAGTCTGTAATTTCAGTTCAGTTCAGTTCAGTTCATTTCAGTCACTCAGTCATGTCTGACTCTTTGTGACCCCATGGACTGCAGCACGCCAGGCCTCCCTGTCCATTACCAACTCCCAGAGTTTACTCAAACATGTCCTCTGAGTCAGTGATGACATCCAACCATCTCATAATCTGTCATCCCCTTCTCCTCTTGTCTTCAATCTTTCCCAGCATCAGAGTCTTTTCCAATGAGTCAGCTCTTCGCACCAGGTGGCCAGAGTATTAGAGTTTCAGCTTCAACATCAGTCCTTCCATTGAACATCTGGTAATTTGGAACTATGCAAAACTGGTTTGAAAAGCTGAACCTGACCCATGAGCTCTTAATCTGGTCTCCATATAGCTCAGGTGATTTGAGGTTCTGTTAATAAAATTCAGATAGAGTACCTTATACATATGAATGGAGAAAAAGTTACATCTTTATTTCCAGTAACCTGAAATTTAGTACCTCCTTTAATTATAAACATAGACCAAACAAACCAACTCACAGGTAGATCTGTGTGATTCCATTTGTCATCCACAGAATTCACAGATGCTTTCATATCATATTATAATTATTACAGATGTCTCAAAATATTATTTAGTTAACTACTTTGAAAAATCCTAAAAGCTGATGCTGTCAAAGTGCCACCCTCAATATGCCAGCAAATTTGGACAACTCTGCAATGGCCATAGCACTTGAAAAGGTCAGTTTTCATTCTAATCTCAAAGAAAGACAATGCCAGGGAATGTTCAAACTACCATACAATCATATTTATTTCACATGCTGGCAAATTAATGCTCAAAATCCACAAGCTAGACTTCAACAGTACAAGAACTGAGAACTTCCTGCAAAGTGCATCGTGTGAAATGCTGGGCTATATGAATCCCAATCCAGAATAAGATTGCCAGGAGAAATATCAGCAACCTCAGATATGCACATCATATTACCCTAAAGGCAGAAAGCAAAGAACTAAAGAGCCTCTTGATGAAGGTGAAAGAGGAGAGTGAAAAAGCTGGTTTAAAACTTAACATCCAAAAAACTAAGAACATGGCATCTAGTCCCCTCACTTGATGGCAAATAGATGGCATAAAAATGGAAGTAGTGGTAAGCTTTATTTTCTTGAGCTTCAAAACCACTGTGGATGGTGATTGCAGCCATGAAATTAAAGGATGCTTGCTCCTTGGAATAAGAGCTATGACAAACCTAGACAGCATATTAAAAAGCAGAGATATCAGCTTGCCAGCAAAAGTCCATATAGTCAAAACCAAGGTTTTTCCAGCAATCATGTACAGATGTGAGAGTAGGACCAGTTATTTGTCTCAGGGGTGTTGAGTTCAATTTTCCTCGTTTCAATAGTCTTGACCTTTATCACAATATCTTGAATATACTTTTCTTTCTCTAAATTCTGTCCATAACAATGTATTTTGGATGATCTGTGGCTCTTTTCTATTAGTTCAGTTCAGTCGCTCAGTCATGCCCAGCTCTTTGCAACCCCATGTACTGCAGTACGCCAGGCCTCCCTGCCCATCACCAACTCCCGGAGTTTACCCATTGAGTAGGTGATGCCATCCAACCATCTCATCCTTTGTCATCCCCTTCTCCTCCCACCTTCAATCTTTCCCTGCATCAGGATCTTTTCCAATGAGTCAGTTCTTTGCATCAGGTGGTCAAAGTATTGGAGTTTCAGCTTCAATATCAGTCCTTCCAGTGAAACCCCAGGACTAATCTCCTTTAGGGTGGACTGATTGGACTCCTTGAAGTCCAAGCAATTCTCAAGAGTCTTCTCCAACACCACAATTCAAAAGCATCAATTCTCTGGCTTTCTTTATAGTCAACTCTCACATCAATACATGACTACTGGAAAAACCATAGCTTTGACTAGATAGACCTTTGTTGGCAAAGTAATGTCTCTGCTTTTTATTATGCTGTCTCAGTTGGTCATAACTTACCTTCCAAGGAGTAAGTATCTTTTAATTTCATGTCTTCAGTCACCATCTGCAGTGATTTTGGAACATAACTAAAGAAAAATCTTACTCTCAAATCCATAGTGATAGTTGCTTCAGTCAGTTCTTGGTGCAGTAACATAATACCATGGATGAGGTGGCTTAAACAACAATTATTGTTTCTCATAGTTCTAAAGGTTGAGAATTCAAGATCCAGATGCAGCAAGGTCAGGTTTGAGTGAATGCCTTCTTTAGTTAAGTTTAGTCACTCAGTCGTGTCCAATTCTTTGCAATCCCATGAATTGCAGCACGCCAGGCTTCCCTGTCCATCACCAACTCCCGGAGTCCACCCAAACTCATGTGCATCGAGCCAGTGATGCCATCCAGCCATCTCATCCTCTGTCATCCCCTTCTCCTCCTGCCCTCAATCCTTCAGCTCTTCTAGGTTGTCTAGGTTGCTAGGCTGTCTAGGTTGGTCATAACTTTCCTTCCAAGGAGTAAGTGTCTTTTAATTTCATGGCTGCAGTCACCATCAACAGTGATTTTGGAGCCCCCCAAAATAAAGTCAGGCCCTATTTCTACTGTTTCCCCATCTATTTGCCATGAAGTGATGGGACCAGATGTCATGATATTCGTTTTCTGAATGTTGAGCTTTAAGCCAACTTTTTCACTCTCTTCTTTCACTTTCATCAAGAGGCTTTTAGTTCTTCACTTTCTGCCATAAGGGTGGTGTCATCTGCATATCTGAGGTTATTGATATTCCTCCCAGCAATCTCAATTCCAGCTTGTGCTTCCTCCAGCCCAGCGTTTCTCATGATGTACTCTGCATAGAAGTTAAATAAGCAGGGTGACAATACACAGCCTTGACGTACTCCTTTTCCTATTTGGAACCAGTCTGTTGTTCCATGTCAGTTCTAACTGTTGCTTCCTGACTTGCATATGGATTTCTCAAGAGGCAGGACCTGCATATGGGTTTCTCAAGAGGCAAGTCAGGTGGTCTGGTATTCCCATCACTTGAAGAATTTTCCACAGTTTATTGTGATCCACACAGTCAAAGGCTTTGGCATAGTCAATAAAGCAGAAATAGACATTTTTCTGGAACTCTCATGCTTTTTTGATGATCCAGCAGATGTTGGCAATTTGATCTCTGGTTCCTCTGCCTTTTCTAAAAACAGCTTGAACATCTGGAAGTTCACGGTTCATGTACTGCTGAAGCCTGGCTTGAAGAATTTTGAGCATTACTTTACTAGTACGTGAGATGAGTGCAATTGTGCGGTAGTTAGAGGATTCTTTGGCATTGCCTTTCTTTGGGATTGGAATGAAAACTGACCTTTTCCAGTCCTGTGGCCACTGCTGAGTTTTCCAGATTTGCTGGCATACTGAGTGCAGCACTTTCACAGCATCATCTTTCAGGATTTGAAATAGCTCAACTGGAATTCCGTCACCTCCACTAGTTTTGTTTGTAGTGATGCTTCCTAAGGCCCACTTGACTTCACATTCCAGGATGTCCGGCTCTAGGGGAGTGTCAGTGATCACACCTTCATGGTTATCTGGGTCCTGAAGATCTTTTTTATACAGTTCTTCTGTGTATTCTTGCCACCTGTTCTTAATATCTTCTGCTTCTGTTAGGTCCAGACCATTTCTGTCCTTTATCAAGCCCATCTTGGCATGAAATCTTCCCTTGGTATCTCTAATTTTCTTGAAGAGATCTCTAGTCTTTCTTATTCTATTGTTTTCCTCTATTTCTTTGCACTGATCGGTGAGGAAATCTTTCTTATCTCTCCTTGGTATGCTTTGGATCTCTGCATTCAAATGGGTATATCTTTCCTTTTCTCCTTTGCCTTTTGCCTCTCTTCTTTGCTCAGCTATTTGTAAGGCCTCCTCAGACAGGCATCTTGCTTTTTTCATTTCTTTTCTTGGGGATGGTCTTGGCCCTGTCTCCTGTACAATATCATGAACCTCTGTCCATAGTTCATCAGGCACCCTGTCTATCAGATCTAGTCCCTTAAATCTGTTTCTCACTTCCACTGTATAGTCATAAGGGATTTGAGTTAGGTCATACCTGAATGGTCTAGTGGTTTTCCCCACTTTCTTCAATTTAATCCTGAATTTGGCAATAAGGAGCTCATGATCTGAACCACAGTCAGCTCCTGGTCTTGTTTTTGTTGACTGTATAGAGCTTCTCCATCTTTGGCTGCAAAGGATATAATCAATCTGATTGACTATCTGGTGATGTCCATGTGTAGAGTCTTCTCTTGTGTTGGAAGAGGGTGTTTGTTAAGACCAGTGTGTTCTTTTGGCAGAACTCTATTAGCCTTTGCTCTGCTTCATTCTGTACTCAGAGGCCAAATTTGCCTATTACTCCAGGTGTTTCTTGACTTCCTAATTTTGCATTCCAGTCCCCTATAATGAAAAGGACACTTTTGNGTATTGTTTTTGTTTTGGCTCCATCCCTTCATTCTTTCTGGAGTATTTCTCCACTGATCCAGTAGCATATTGGGCACCTACCGATCTGGGGAGTTCATCTTTCAGTGCTCTATCTTTTTGCCTTTTCATACTGTTCATGGGGTTCTCAAGGCAAGAATACTGAAATGGTTTGCCATTCCCTTCTCCAGTGGACCACATTCTGTCAGATCTCTCCACCACCATGACTCATCCATCTTGGGTGACTCCACATGGCATGGCTTAGTTTCACTGATTGCCTTCTTACTGTTTTACATTTTGGTACCTTCTCATCTATCTTCGCTTGGCAGAAAGAGTGAAATAGCTCTATTCCTCTTTTTATAAAGACGAAATATTATGGGGACATGACCTAATTACCTCCCGAAGGCCCCATCTCCTGAGACATCGCAAGGATGCAGGCCATAACAACAGTTGCTCTTGGTATTTATCCTCAGCTGAATTAGTTAGAATATGCAAGGTGCTGTGCATTTCCATTGTTTTTATATAATTTATCCTGTTTAATTACTATAAATATTCACCAACTTTATAAACAGTTGTTGAATCAACTATAGGAAAATTTTCAAAAAATCCAATATGTTGCTTGGTCAAAGACATACAAATCTACTTGGCAAATTGGAGCTATGTTAAAACTCAGTTAATTCTCCACCATTGAAATCATTAATAGGACATTATAAAATTAATCACAAGCTCATTTAATGTTCTTTGACTAATATTTATTGAATGTGCCTCTCTTTTCTCAGCAGACATCTCTAAATTCATTATCTGATGAATAGACATATCATAAATCAAATCTGTTCAAATGACTGATCATTGATGTACCATTATTATCACTTCCAAAATGTTTTGAGCTTTTTGAAATATAAATTACCATACATGGTTTACAAAATACTCCAGGTCACCTTATGACTATATCAGGACATTTTGACTGCATATTATTTCTGGGGGAAAATTTGTATTAATTATCCTAAAAATTAATCCATTTTGACATATATCTTTTGAAATACTCAAAATTGTTTAATAGAGAAGTTTATCTGGAAACACCTGTAGTTATTTTCCTAATTAGTAAAAATCTTAAAGGAATATTTAGCACTTAATAAGAGTATTAGTCATAGAATCCTTCCCCCTTTTCCTTCTCACAGCCAAAATAACCAAGTATATTTAAATTACAGACATTTTTGAAAATAAAATAAATGCCTTCATGATATAAGTAAAAGTAACTGTAATAGAAAGACAGTGATGGGGACTTTCCTTGTGCTCCAATGGTTAAGAATCTGTCTGCCAAGGCAGGGGACACAGATTTGATCTCTGGTCCAGGAAGATCCAACATGCCACTCAGCAGCTAAGCCTGTGTACCACACCTACTGACCCAGGGCTCTGGAGCCTGCAAGTTGCACCTGCTGAAGCCTGTGCACCTAGAGCCTGTGCTCTACAGCAAGAGAGAAGCCCCCGCAAACAGCTAGAGAGAGCCATGCACAGCAGTGAAGAGCCAGCACAGACAAAATACATTTTAAAAAATTAAAAAAAAATTTAAAGACTGATAAATTGAAAATACACTGGCAACACATGACAAAAACATTAATTTTATGAGGAGAAGAATTTATAGGGCTCTAAATAAAGAATACAAGGGAACATTAGACATGAAAAAGTTAGCTTTATTTATAAGAAGATTAAATCTTACACTTGGTTTTATCTAGGAAAATCTGGTGATTCAGGAATATTAGAAATGGGTGGAGATTGTAATACGGGTGGGGCGGGCACACAGTCAAAATTACAAGACCCTTAGCCCAGGGGTTAGAGGTTATGCTCTGCCATGGGGCAATCTATCAGCATCCTCTCAAGAGAGTGTGGTGAGAATCGGACAGAGGCCTTCTCCACGTGCTCTCCAGGCCCTCAGGCCTCAGGGCCGGTGGGTGAGGCGAGGGCCCAGGACAGTCTGAGGACTGTCTCCCACAGAGCTCCAGAGCCCTCACCATGGGTTCCCATTGGTCAGTCCAGGCCTCAAAGTAGCCCTGACCTCTACCCATCCCTACCTCCATGGCCTGTAGGCAGTAGCAGTCCACTTGGGCAGTGGTCCCCAGAGCCCTTGGCAGCTGGAAGATATGACACTGGCTATTAAGTTAAGAGCTTCATCAGCTTCTACTTCTCCATTCACATTTCCACACTTGGTACAGCACTGATCAGTTGTCCACCCCCAGGAGACGGCGGGAGGTTAGGGTTGAAGTGCAGGGATCTTACACATCATTACTTCCGGCTCGCCTCTGTGGTTGGGACCTCTCTCAAAGAGGGTAATTGTTGTGAACTGGGGATTAACTCAACTGATATTTGCTACAAGAGATTCTCTCCAGTTTAAATGAAAAGCCTGAGGTGCCAGGCTGGGTCCCGGGCACCAGGCTCACTCAGTGGTAAAGGTTGGGTGGGGTCTGGGGACCTGACTCTGAGGCTGCTGCCCACTGAGACCTGCCGCCTCAGCCAGGGCTGAGGACCCCTCCTCTTGGCCTGGGCCTGGACCTCAAAGGTAGAGGGTGGTGCCTTGAGACTTGACCCTTTCTTGTCAGAACTGAGAGTAGCATTTGTTTTGGTGGAGGTTTACAGGAACATCATGTCCTGACCTCAAGAACAAAGGCTCTGACACCAGAAGTAACCAGGCCACTCTCAGCTTTCCTAGAAAAGGGCTTTTCTGAAAGCTTTCGGGGAACTCAGGTTTGTTCATTTTTTTGTCTTTTCTCTTTGTGTGGCCCTGAAATAAGGCTTTCTCTGCTCTAGATTCCTGATGTTTTGATATTGTTTGGCCTCACTGTGTGTTAGGAACACAAACTTGTGATCAGTACCAAGATGATATTCTTATCAAGAAAGAATCTCTTTTTATTCTCAGTGGGTTAGCACTGTCCCTCCTCACCCTGAAATGTTCAATACGATCTATGTTTTGGGGGAAGGCCATTTTCTGTCATATAAATTATTTTCTTAATCAGAGAGAATGTGTGAGCCTGAGATTCAAATTTGGAAATAAAATGCTTATTCTGAAATACCAAACTTGTCCACAGAAGCACCGTTTCTGGACGGTAGCAGTTGGACTCATCCTGTGCAGACTCCAGGTCACTCTGAAAGTTCTGTGATGTATCTTCGCCATGGTAATGTGATAACACACATTCTGCATTTTATACCAACTGCCACTTTGTGAGTTGAGAGGTTCACATATGATGGCAAGTGAGAAGGGCTCATCTTCAACCTTGAGAACTTGAAAATGGGCAACCTGAACTGTAGTTCCGAAGGTAGGTTCCTACTGATCCTCTGAAGGGTGTTCCTTCAAATGGCCCGGTTAACTATTATTGATGTACTTTTCTCATCTTTTTTTTTTTCCATCACTCTAATTTATCTACAGAGTTATAAATGTATTTTATAGCTTTGTTTTATTCCTTAAATTATATTTTTGATTCTTATGTCAGCTGGTTGCCAGAAATATCTTCCTAAATTTAGAAAAATGTACAATTTCCAAGTGCCAGTTTTGTACAGAGTCTACCAGAGAACAGATGGAAAGAACTGAAGCAGGAGAACCATGATGTCTCCCCCAAAATGGACATTACAGGAAAAGGGAATTACAGCTCAACTCTTCTAAATGTAGCTGCCAAAATCTACAAGTACTAGCAGTGTAAATCCAGAGACGTTTAAAAAGGAAAGAAACTGGGATTTGCTGGTGGGATTTCCCTGGGTAAATGTGGACAGGATCACTGGCTGGCTGTTGCCGAGGAGTTTGGGGAGACAGGGTGGTGCTGTCGGGTTAGGATGAATATTTGGTCACTCAGGGAAGGAGGGTCTGCCTGTTAATCCTCAAGGAGAATCTTGGACTGTGATCTCCAAGCTGTGAGTATGGAAATGTTTTCCAAAAGAATATGGGGCTCTGTCGTCTTCCACTACAGAGGCTAGAGTGTGATGAGGAGTTGATAGAGTCAGAAGTTTAGTGAGAAAAGATGAATTCCTGCCCATTCTTAGCTAATGCTTGGTCCAGGCTGTTCAAATCAGTGCTCAGATCAGCTGTGAGACTTTGAGCATCACAGATTTAATTAAGCCGCCAAAGCCCAGCACAGATGGCCACCTCCCCAGTTAACTCACATGAACTGCTCAGCCAGATTTGGTCAGTTGAAGGGAAGCTAATTCTGGTAGAGTCATCATGTGGTCTTTGGTTCTGAGCTCTGAGCCAACTTAGCAGCCAAGCAGACCACTGGCCACTCAGCAAGGTGACCTGGGCACCGGGAAGGCTGCTTGTGAGATGGCTGAGCACGTGAAGAGGCTCTGGGCACTGGGAAGGCTGCTTGCGAGATGGCTGAGCATGTGAAGAGGCTCGGAAGGATGGACAGAATTGGAATCCTATGACTTTTCTGAGGGGCTTTGCTCAGAAGGAAGTTGTATTTTGGATCAGGAATTGAAGAGACAAATGGTAGGAGGATTTCAGTTCTTTTTTAGGCTTAGGCATCTTCTCCAAAGCATCAGCTCCCATCCAGAAAACCAGAAAGTAGGAGAATTTGAGTGGTGGGGGGAAGCTCCTGGTTCAGGGATTCAGCACAAGTCTCAGGGGTGCAAGCGTCTCTGTCCTCAGGGAGCAAACTACATTCCTGTCCCAGATTGATCATTCATCATTGTGTGACCCTTGGAAAGTCACTTGATCTCTCTAACTTTCAACACCCTCCACTGCAACAAATGGGTTACAGTCCCCACTTTGTCTCCCCTTCCTCCCCAGTAGGGTTGGGTGTCAGAGGAGGTGATAATAGATACTCTGCATGAACTGGAAAACCTTGTTTCTGTGAAAAAGCTGAAGAGTAAGCTTCCCTTCCCACTTATTGGAGCTGTCCAAGTGCTCTCTCTGCTTTGAGTCACTCCTAAAGTCCCACTTTATTCTTTATCCATCATTCAAAACTGATCAGTTACAGAACATTCATGAGGCACCAGTGCTTTGCTTTTCTATTTATTTATCTCTCTATTTATTTGGCTGCACTGGGTCTTAGTTGCATGGGATCCTCACTGCGTCATACAGATCTTCCGTTGCAGTGCTCTGACTCTCTCATTGTGATGCTTGGGCCCAGTAGTTGCAGCATGTGGGATCTTAGTTCCTTGACCAGAAATCAAACCTCCATCCCCTGCATGGCAAGCCAATTCTTAACGCCTGGACTACCAGGGAAGTTCCTCCTTTATTTTTCTAATACTTTACTTGTATTTAATCATTCTTGGCCTCATCATACTAAAAATAGGCCATATTAACATTTCTCCAACTTATGACAGGGAACTGAGGTAAAGGGGGATCCATATGTCTTTCCTAAATACATGCTTCTCCTAAATGGGATTTGAATCCAGTCCATCAGACATGGTCACTATGCTCTGCTGAGCTTCTAGGTCTCAGTGAAATAGAGATATTTGCCTGCACAAGCAGTCTGTTGGGTATTTTCAGTGCATATCAAACTGCAGATCTTCCTGAGTCCGCCTTGGATTCAGGAGGCCCTGATAGGCATCTGGTGAGGAAGGGGACCAGAGGATTGAATTGTGGATCAATTATTACCGCAGGTTTCTCTGTGGTCTTCTGCCAGCAAGACGTTAACAGCTCTCTCCACTGTAATGCATTTCCCAGGATACTGTGCTGGGAAGGCAAGAAGAAGAAACATTAAGAACACCAACCGCCAACTGGGTCAAGAGGGCTGGTAGCAGGCCACACGATAGAGTGCACCCTATAACTGACCCAGTTGAAGGTACTGTGGAAATGTTCTCAGTAAGTTCACTCAAGAATAATTATTGTAGTATGTTCAGTGCCTCATATTTAAGAAAAAACTGTAAAATATTAAGCAATGTTCTTCTTTTATTTCATGTGTTCAAACTGAAACTTACTACATCAGTTGGTACTGTTTTAACCATAGAAGGAAAGATGCATTTTAAATCAACATTTGATTCATGTTTAAGTGTGAAGATAGCCTCTAGCTATGATTTAGGCATTAACTAATTTTTTAACATTAACTGTGATATGTCCTTCTCTGAAACCATGTTTCAAGATTTTTTTCGATTATTAGACTTTATTTAAAACAGGATTGCACTGACATAAAAGGTGTACAGACAATTCCTATATCTTATCACTCCAGTTTCATCTGACATGTTACTAATATATAACATATGTGTGGTACACATATTAGTGAGATAATAAATTTTTAGTAATTAAAAGCCTATAGTTCACCTGAGACTCAGACTTTGTGTTGTTACATTCAATTTTAAATATTTTAAATATGCACAGTATTATTTATCACCATTATGGTACCATATGGAAATCTGCACACTAATGTTCACAGTGTATTCTTAGAGGTCAAAAGATAGAAACAACCCAAAGGCCATCATGTGAAGAAAATGAAATATGATATATACACAGAATAGAATACTATTCAGGCATAAAAATGAGTTAAGGATTTAAATATGCACAAAATGGATGGACCAAGTAATACAAAAATACATTGTGTTTAGTGAAATAGGGCAGACACAGACAGATAATATTGTGTGATTCTAGCGGTTTAAGGTACATAAAAGGCAAACCTGTCTGAGGCAAACTCATGGAAACTGAAAGTAGAAATTACCAAAGAAGGAGAAATTAGAAATTACCAAAGTAGAAGTAGAAATTACCAAAGCCAGGAGGCAATAGGGAAGGCGGATTATGACTTAATGGATACAGAGGTTATATTGGATCTGATGAAAAACATTTAGAAGTAGATGGTATGATAGGTACGCACCACTGTGAAAGTTAATGCTACAGAACTTTTTAATTCTTAAAAATTATGAAAAGAATAAATATTATGTATACTTGATCACAACACTCAGTCACTAAATTGTGGCTGACCCCTTGTGAGCCCATGGACTGCAGCATACCAGGCTTCGCTGTCCTTTACTATCTCCCAGAATTTACTCAAATTCATGCCACTGAGTCAATGATGTCATCCAACCATCTCATCTTCTGTGGCCCCCTGCTTCTCCTCCTGCCCTCAATCCTTCCCAGAATCAGGGTCTTTTCCAATTAGTCTGCTCTTCATATTAGGTGGCCAAAGTATTGGAACTTCAGCATCAGTCCTTCCAATGAATATTCAGGGTTGATTTATTTTAGGATTAACCTGATCTCCTTGCTGTCCAAAGGATCTCAAGAGTCTTCAGCACCACAGTTCGAAGTATCAATTCTTTGGCACTTAGCCTTCTTTAGGGTCCAAGTCTCACATCCATACATTACTACTGAAACTTAGTGTGATTTTTAGTGTTTCCCTTTGTCAGACTGACAATTACAAGTTAATCAGGTTCCCCTTAGCTAGAAAGCTAAAGACGTCTCATTTCTGAAACGTAGATCTCCTTTGCCTTCCTCCACCCACCAGAAAGGTTGTCCTACAGATCTCAGCCCACTCTTGTTAACCACCCACATCCATACACTCCACTTGTATGTCCACATTAACAAGATCTTCATGATCAGCATCACAGATGTCCTGACAATCCCTCTGTATTCTCCTAGAGCTCCCTGAGGACCAGCTGGAGGTGCTATCCAATTCAAAGTCATAGGAACGTATTCTGCCCACCTTCATGATAAATGTCCTTATTTATCTGAGACAGAAGTGTTCATTCATGCTTTATTTTTCAGTTGAATTCAGATAAAGGTTCATAATATTCAGGACAGCTGATATATAGTTTTTAATTGGATGGGTGAATGTTGAATCTTTCTGAGCAGATAACTTATTCAAAAATTTAAAAAATGACAACATCAATTAGAAACTGGAGTTGGGAGGACATTCCTCAGCAGAAAATTTTCTTTCTTGAAATAAAAGTTTGTAATTGCTGGTCAAAATGGTCTTGAGAGATCTTCCAGGAAAAGCTCCAGCCTTTCCCAGAGGTGTCCTCTCTGTTTTCTTCTGGGGCCATGGTCTCAACTACAGTTTGGTTCTCTGAGAAGGAAAAAGAGAATGAAAACCTGCATGCACAGCACCCAAGATGCAGACAACCTCACTTCTTTTTCTTCTCTAATCTCAGGTGCATGGAAGAGCCAGTGGAAACTGCTCCCATGCAGGGCTCATCCCTCTGCTGAAGAGCAATCTAGTTGATGAAGGTGGTGCTCTCTGTCTGGCTTTGGTTGGAGAGGTGCCCTGACTTCAGGTCCCTACAAGGGTGAGGGCTGGGAGTGCCGAGCAAGAGACTGATCTCCTGGGCAAGAGCAATGTCTGTGTGCTATGCTCCCTGGAAACAATTACATCATTTTGATGCTGTGGGTTTGTCTGAATCAAGGCTGGGGGCACATGTGTAAGCCCCTGTGGTATGATTCTAAAGCTCTGTGTGTGTGTGGCTCAGGAGATATTTACTTCTTACACAGCCCAAGCCAACTGTCAACTTTCTAAACACTTCTCATCACCACTGGACACTGGCTTTCCATTACCTGATTCTTCCCTCAACTCAGCCGTTCCCCAGGTTTGGTTAATATTCATTTTCCTCATATGGAGATGGTGCACAGACAAATGGCCCAAGCTCCTGACCTCCTAAGTGGGAAAGCCAAACTGGGAACCTGAAGGTGGTCCCCGACCTGCACTGATCACTCAGCCATGAGAACCTTGGGCATGGAGCAAGGCCGGAGGATCCCTGCATTTATGTCCATGCCTGGGGGTACTAGCAGCTCCAGAAGTCCAGCTCCTGCCCATCATCATAAGGTAGCAACCCAGGGCAACTCTAGGTGGATTAACAGTCAACTTTGGCACAGTTTTTAGTGTGAAAGTCACCTCAGGACTCACGTCCTTCTAGCCAACTCACACATTCTCTCACTTCCTATTCTCCCAGTCAAGGGAATTGTCTGTATCTGGAAAGAGCATCCTCAACTACTCATAGCTTAATTCTACTGAAAAAGAAATGAACCAATATTTCTATTTCAGATCAGAAAAAACAAGCTTGCCTTGGAGACACATGAAGTCTCTTCTGTCCTGTCACAAGGTGGGTTTACTGGACATATTCAGTGAAAGCTAGAGGGACAGAGAGTAGCTGTCAGAACACTGGTGAGGCTGTTCAGGAATCACTTGGGGGTTTTTTCTTGATGGGGACACTGGGTGGAGTATATGCATGAGAGAGTTGTGCGGCCTTGTGTAGACAATGTAAGTCATTGGTGGTGATAGTGTCATTGCTTAAACAAGGACAAAAGCAGATAAGGATCAGGGAGATATTTCATTGTATTGAGTGACATGACCATAAAGCCTTATATTGATTAAACTCTGCAGAACACTCTCAAGGAAATGTGTCAAATAGATCTTACAGTGGAACTTGATAAATAGCCTAGTGACCATGACTCTTGTAAATCTCCTGCACAGCTGGGTCAGAAGCAGTCCGTATTCACCACATGGTTCCTCTCCATAATGAACTGTCCCACTAAATGTATGACTTCTGTGAGTGTGGACAGCCACTGACTCAGTGGACATGCACACCTTGTTTGGAAAATGAAGACTGGGAAAAATATTACATGACTGATAACGGCTATTTTGAAAAGGTAGTATTGAATTCAGTCTTCTAACAGAGTTGGCTTTTAATCAAGAACAAAGTCTCATAGAAAGACGTAGTTAAGTACAATAGCTGCAACTGTGGATCCTGGGGAGGCTATGATTGGGGAGAAATCCAGAAGACAGGGGTGATTCAGCAGAAGCTCAAAACAGGCAGGAGGGTCATGTGTCTCTGTCATGGAAAGCTACCATACCTTTTAGTATTTCTTTTTTTTCCCATTGGTTATGTTCCCATTAGTTAAAATGCTGAGCTGTTTTTAATTTCTTTCCTGTTCCTCTCCTTTGCTCTCTCCTCTTCATCCAGCAAAGAGGGTGCTTCAGTGGCAGCTCAGTCCATAACTACTAATTTCTCTTATGCATATACTCCACCCTGTGTCCCCATCAAGAAAAAAACCCCAAGTGATTCCTGAGCAGCCTCGCCAGTGTTCTGACAGCTACTTTGTGTCTCATTAGCTTTCACTGAGGATGTGCCAGTAAACCACCTTGTGATAGGACAGAAGAGTCTTCCTGTGTCTCCAAGGCAAGCTTGTTTTTTCTAGTCTGAGATAGAAATACTGGTTCATTTCTCTTTCAGTAGAATTAAGCTATGAGTAGTTGAGCGTGTTCTTTCCAGACACAGGTGATTCCCTTGACTGGGAGAATATGAAGTGAGAGTCTTATTACCAAGTCATGATGCCTCAGTCCACAGGATATTAAAGTTGCTAGCATCCTTTATACCCTGTAGAGTACAGAGTTCTGAGAGAGGGAACTTTTCCTCTAGGAAAATAATTCTGCAATTTCCAACCCAAATGGACTTGGAAGTTCCATCCTGCAGCAAAGGTCTTGCCTCTCATCCTGAGTGTGTGTGCTCTGATCTTGCTGGATTCCTTGGACTTCGCCACTGTTCCACATCAGGTTTTTTACTGTCACCAAAAGAACCAAAGACTGTGCATCAGTGTAATCTTATCCTCAGTGTCTCCTCTTCTGTCTTTGCAGGTGGCCCTTTCAGCATGTGAAAGTGGTATGTATTCTAGAATCATTTACTTGGGGAGAGAAAGCTTTGTAGATGAGAATGTTGGGGATTTCCCGCTGGTTTTAGTGGCTGTCCACCCTCCCAGGAGTCATACATTAAGTGGGACAGTTCATTATGGAGAGGAACCATGGGGTGAATGCTGCCTGTCTCTGACCCAGCTGTGCAGGAGATTTACAAGAGTCATGGTCACTAGGCTATCTGTCAAGTTCCACTGTGAGATCTATTTGACACATTTCCTTGAAAATGTGCTATAGGGTTTAATCAATGTAAGGCCAAAGTGATTCCAAATTCCTGCTGGAAATGAGTATAGGGACCCTGGTGATAGAAAGTAATTTACAAGTAGAGCAATGTGGCCAATTATTGTTAGTTCCGGGAAGAAGCTGTATTATGGTTATTATGGTAGATTTGTGTCCATGGAACTGTGTGTTAGGAATAGCATGATTCTTGGTGTGCGTGTGTAAATTTTTTGTGCTGTGTTTTCCCTGATTTTGTCACTCTAAACATCACTGTTACTGGTGTTAGCTTCCCCTCAAAAATTCCCATCACCATTGCACCATGCATGAGTCAGTTCAGTCGCTCAGTTGTGTCCGACTCTTTGCGACCCCATGAATCTCAGCACGCCAGGCCTCCCTGTCCATTACCAACTCCTGGAGTCCACTCAGACTCACATCCATCGAGCCAGTGATGCCATCCAGCCATCTCATCCTCTGTCTTCCCCTTCTCCTCTGCCCCCAATCCCTCCCAGCATCAGAGTCTTTTCCAATGAGATAACTCTTCTCATGAGGTGGCCAAAGTACTGGAGTTTCCGCTTTAGCATCATTCCTTCCAAACACCCCGGGCTGATCTCCTTCAGAATGAACTGGTTGGATCTCCTTGCAGTCCAAGGGACTCTCAAGAGTCTTCTCCAACACCACAGTTCGAAAGCATCAATTCTTCAGCGCTCAGCCTTCTTCACAGTCCAACTCTCACATCCATACATGACCACAGGAAAAACCATAGCCTTGACTAGAAGGAGCTTAGTCAGCAAAGTAATGTCTCTGCTTTTGAATATGCTATCTAGGTTGCTCATAACTTTTCTTCCAAGGAGTAAGCGTCTTTTAATTTCATGGCTGCAATCACCATCTGCAGTGATTTTGGAGCCCCCCCAAAATAAAGTCTGACAGTTTCCACTGTTTTTTCCTCTATTTCCCATGGAGTGATGGGACCGGATGCCATGATCTTCATTTTCTGAATGTTGAGCTTTAAGCCAACTTTTTCACTCTCCTCTTTCACTTTCATCAAGAGGCTTTTTAGTTCCTCTTCACTTTCTGCCATAAGGGTGGTGTCATTTGCATATCTGAGGTTATTGATATTTCTCCCAGCAATTAGAAAGCTTGTCACTGTTTCCATTTTTTCCCCATCTGTTTCCCATGAAGTGATGGGACCAGATGCCATGATCTTGGTTTTCTGAATGTTGAATTTTAAACCAAATTTCCCACTCATCCCTTTCACTTTCATCAAGAGGCTCTGTGTTCTTCACTTTCTTTCACTAGTGTGGTGCCATCTGCATATCTGAAGTTATTGATATTTCTCCCAGAAATCTTGATTCCAGTTTGTGCTTCATCCAGTCCAGCGTTTCTCATGATGTATTCTGCATATAAGTGAAATAAGCAGGGTGACAATATACAGCCTTGGTGTACTCCTTTCCCAATCTGGAACCAGTCTGTTGTTCCATGTCCGATTCTAACTGTTGCTTCTTGACCTGAATACAGATTTCTCAAGAAGCAGGTCAAGTGGTCTGGTATTCCCATCTCTTGAAGAATTTTCAACAGTTTGTTGTGATCCACACAGTCAAAGGCTTTGCCATAGTCAATAAAGCAGAAGTAGATTTTTTTTTTTTTTTCCTGGAACTCTCTCACTTTTTCAATGATCCAGCGGATGTTGGCAATTTGATCTCTGGTTCCTCTGCCTTTTCTAAATCCAGCTTGAAAATCAGGAAGTTCACAGTTCACATACTGTTGAATCCTGGCTTGAAGAATTTTGAGCATTACTTTGCTGGCGTGTGAGATGAGTGCAATTTTGCAGTAGTCTGGGCATTCTTCGGCATTCCCTTTCTTTGAGACTGGAATGAAAACTGACCTTTTCCAGTCCTGTGGCCACTGCTGAGTTTTCCAAATTTGCTGGCATATTGAATGCAGCACTTTCACAGCATCATCTTTTAGAATTTGAAATAGCTCAACTGGAATTGCATCACATCCACTAGCTTAGTTCATAGTGATGCTTTCTAAGGCACACTTAACTTTGCATTGCAGGATGTCTTTCTCTGGGTAAGTGATCACACCATTATGATTATCTGAGTCATGTCAATTTTTTTTGGAAAAATTCTTCTGTGTATTCTTGCCACCTCTTCTTAATATCTTCTGCTTCTGTTAGGTCCATTCCATTTCTGTCCTTTATTGTGCCCATCTTTGCAT
>SJXQ01005743.1:0-210116 GCA_006408695.1 Aepyceros melampus
TGCTGCGATTCATGGGGTCGCAAAGAGTCAGACACGACTGAGCGACTGAACTGAACTGAGGGGTAGAACTGATGACTATCAATAGATTTGACTTAGAAGAACATATAGTTTGATCTCATTTATACATATTGATATAAATATCCAAAACAAATTGAATACTAACAAGATCTTTTCTAAAAAATTGGAGATACAAAGGGAACATTTCATGCAAAGGTGGGTACAATAAAGAACAGAAATAACAAGGACCTAACAGAAGCAGAAGAGTTTAAAAAGAGGTGGCAAGAATACACAGAAGAACTGTGAAGAAAAGGTCTAGATGACACAGATAACCACAATGGTGTTATCACTCACCTAGAGCCAGACATCCCTGGAGTGTGATGTCAAGTGGGCCTTAGGAAGCATTACTACAAACAAAACTAGTGGAGGTGATAGAATTCTGCCTGAGCTATTTCAAATCTTAAAAGATGATGCTGTTATATTGCAGTCAATATGTCAGCAAATTTGGAAAACTCAGCAGTGACCACAGGACTGGAAAAGTCAGTTTTCATTCCAGTCCCAAAGAAAGGCAATGCAAAGAATGTTACACTACCATACAATTGCACTCATTTTATGTGCTAGAAAGATTACCCTCAAAATCTTTCAAGTTAGGCTTCAGTAGTACATGAAGCAAGAATTTTCAGATGTACAAGCTGGATTTAGAAAAGGCAGAGGAGATTGAGGTCAAATTGCCCACATCTGTTGGATCATAGAAAAAGCAAGGGAATTCCAGAAAAAACACCTACTTCTGCTTCATTGACTCTGTGAAAGCCTTTGACTGTGTGGATCATAACAAACTGGAAAATTCTTGGAGATGGGAATATCAGCCCACCTTACCTGTCTCCTGAGAAACCTGTATGCAGATCAGGAAGCAACAGTTAGAACCAGACATGGAAAAAAAGACGGGTTCCAAATTGGGAAAGGAGTACATCAAGGCTGAATATTGTCACCTTGCTTATTTTACGTATATGCAGAGTACATCATGCAAATGCTGGGCTGGATGAATCACAAGCTGGAATCAAGATTGCCAGGAGAGATACCAATAACCTCAGATATGCATATGATACCACTCTAATGGCAGAAAGTGAAGAAGAATTAAAAAGCTTCTTGATGAGGGTCAAGAGGAAAGTGAAAAAACTGGCTTAAAACTTAACATTCAAAAAAACTAAGATCAAGGCATCAGGCCCCATTACTTCATTGCAAACAAATGTGGGAAAAGTGACAGATTTTCTTTCCTTGGGCTCCAAAATCACTGAAGACAGTGACTGCAGCCTCGAAATTAAAAGATGTTTGTTCCTTGGAAGAAAAGCTATAACAAATCTAGACAGCATATTAAAAAGCAGAGACATCACTTGACTGACAAAGGTCTGTGTAGTTAAAGCTATGTTTTTTCCGGTAGTCATTATGGATATGAGAGTTGGACCATAAAAAAAGCTGAGCATTGAAGAACTGATGCTTTTGAATTGTGCTGGAGAAGACTCTTGAGGGTCTCTTGGACTGCAATGCAATCAAATCACTCAGTCCTCATGGAAATCAACCCTGAATATTCCTTGGAAGGACTTATGCTGAAGCTAAAGCTCCAATACTTTGGCTATCTGATGTGAAGAGCTGACCCATTGGAAAAAATCCTGATACTTGGAAAGTTCGAGTGCAGAAGGAGAAGGGGATGACAGAGGATGAGATAGTTGGATGGCATCATTGACACAATGACTTGAGTTTGAGCACACTCTGGGAGATAGCAAAGGACAAGTAAGACTGGCGTGCTGCAGTCCATGGGGTCACAAAGAGTCAGACATGACTTAGGGACTAAATAACAACAAACTCAATTAGTTTAATTTATGAAATACTTATTGAGCTTCCATTGTAATTTTGTTCTAGAGATTTAACAATGATTATAAGATAAAAGGGCTTCCCAGGTGGTGCTAGTGGTAAAGAACCTGCCTGGCAACGCAGGAGACTAAGAGAAGCAGGTGTATCTCTGGGTCACGAAGATCCCTTAGAGGAGAGCTGGAAACCCACTTCAGTATTCTTGCCTGGAGAATGCCATGGACAGAGGAGCCTGGTGGGCTGTGGTCCATACCGTTGTGGGTCACAAAGAGTCATATGACTGAAGCGACTTAGAACACACACATGCCTGCAAGCATAAGATAAAATTCCTGTCTCTCCTGGAAGTTACATTCTACACAATGATTAATAATGATTGATCCCAGGAAAGCAAATATGAGTTAGCACTACAGTATCTATTGATACAATTCAGAATCTTGGAAAGGTTTCTAGTTCCACATGCAAGAATTTCCAAAGTCATCAACCTGCCCTAAGAATAAGGACAAAGCTGAACAGACTGAAAAATTTACAAAAAAAATCTCCTAGAGAGGGACATAGGGCAAGCCACTATTTCCAAGATTGGATAGACAGACAGGCAAATATTAATATAAGAAATAATGGCTTACTGGAGCACAGACTCACAAGAATAAGCCTCAGTGGGAATCAGCATCAGGAACCAGTGCCAGGGAGGAAAACTTGAGTTGTAATTGATGAATTGCTAGAGGCTCAGTGTGGACAACTCTGAGTTAAAAACTATGGAAATCAATCACAAGGGGTTCCCACAATTTTATGAGTTTTACCTCTAGGAGCTCAACCAAGTTCCCACAGTAAATATCATAGAAAAATCCCTTCGGCTGGGGAATAGTAAGAGGAAACAGAGCATTCTGTTCTGAACAGGGCCTGTCCTCAGAAGAAACTGGTTAATCAGAGCCTAATCTATTGAGATATTATCAGAGCCTAACTGACCATCAGGAGGGAAAATATCTGCTTCAGGACACTCTAGCAATCATGTCCCATCTCAGGAAGAAGGGGAAAAAATACTAGAAACTCCTGTGAAACCCACAGTTTGGAGACTCACTAAGTTGTTATTCAGTCGCCAAGTCATGTCTGACTCTTCTTGACCCCTTGGACTGCAGCACATCAGGCCTCCCAGTGCTTCACCATCTCCCAGACTTTGCCCAAGTTCATGTCCATTACATCAGTGATCCATCTAAACTCTCATCCTTTAGACTCACTAAAAAACTAGCCAAAATCATAGGACTGTAGAACATTTCCCCTCTCCTATACCTCACCATCACATTACTAAAGGCCTACTTATAGCAGGTATTTTTATCTGGCACATCAAGTCTGACTCTCAAGAAAAACTTACAAGATATATTAAAAGGCAAAAAACACAATGTAAGTATACAGAGCAAGCATCAGAAGCAAACGTGGCAGGAATATTGGAGTTATCAGACTGGGAATTGAAAACAACTATGGTACATATGCTAAGGGCTCTAATGGATACAGTGGATAGTCTGCAAGAACAGATAGACAATGTAAGCAGAGAGGTGGAAATCCTAGGAAAGAACTAAGAAAATCTGCTAGAGATCAAAAACATTAACAGAAATGAAAAATGCCTTTGTTGCACCAACACCTTGAGTTTTTTCCCAGGAATACCACCTTTGGATGTCTTACCTACAGATCTGTAAAGCAGCAAATTTGTATAGTTTAAGTCACTGATGGTTATGGCAACCATAGAATACTAACACACCTATCATCTCCACAGTGATTATTGAGTACTGTCAACATGAAAAGAAAGAGCAATCATTGCTTGCAGACGATAGAGTTATACAGCTGGAAAGCTTGAAACAATCAGCAAACTATTGGAAAGCAGCAAGTATTCAGTCAAGAAGATCATTTAAAAATTAGTATAAAAAACAGTAGATTTCTTATATCTCAACAACAAATAGCACATATAATCTAATAAAGATTCCATTTATTGTAGCAAAAGTCCATGAAATACATAGAAAATTCATCAAGAAATGTGCTTGAAGAAAACAGATACACAATAATGAACAATATTAAAAAAATGAAAAAATTAATTCCTTGTTCTGGTATTAACAGTCTTAATATTGTAGTCTCTTAAATTTAACAAAATCCAAAACAATTTATATACTGCCTTGGTAATGGAAACTTGTTAAAATTACTCTAAAATTATTGGGAATCAAATATGCAAGATTAGGAAGACAAAACCACACAAAATATATTTTTTAATTATAAGCTCTATTATTAAAATAATGTGATGTTACTTTAGGCTAGAAAGATAATTCAGCTGACTATAACTGATCAGTTCTAAAGTAGATTTAAATAAATATGGGACTATTATATGACAGGATGCTATTGCAGATTTGTGATAAGAAATATAGATGTTTAATAAATAGTGTTAAGAATGGAAATAATAAATAGTGAAAACAATGAAGATCAATTAATACTTTTTTAATACAAAAGTAAATTTCAAATAGCTATTACATTGAAATGTAAAAAGTAGAGGCATGACTACTAAAAATAGTAATGAATATTTTATATTCTTAAGGCTATGGAGGCCATAACTCATAAACCATAAAGGAAGAGACTATGTTAAACATTTATATATAAAGAAAAATATAGAAAGTAAAAATTTTGAAATCAAAATGTGAAACAGTCTCATAAGAGAAACATCATATAATCCAATGGCAAGTTGGGTAAAAATTATAGGCAGCCACTGGAGAAATAATAAATATGAACAGCCCATAAACATCAGAAAATATATTCAACTTAGCCTCCAATAAAGTAAATGCGTGCATACCTGATGACTTGTTTTTGTTGTATCATATCAGATTGGCACAGAAGGAAAAGAGAGATAATATCCAGGGTTGTAAGGTTCTAGGGAAACAGAAACATTAAATATAAGTTGATAGATGTGAATGTTAGTACAGTCTTCCTGGATGACAGGATGCAGAGAGATTTAAAATGTATGTCCTGAGACTCTTTTAATATAACTTGAAAAGAATGGAAATAATTGAAAATGAATTTGATCACACAGGCATGCTCATTAAAGTGTTGTGTATAATAGTGAAATAGTAGAAATAGTCATAGAAAATGGAATTGTTGTTTAATAGCTCAGTTTGACTCTTTGCAACTCCATGAACTGTAGCCACCCCAGGCTTCCCTGTCTTCCATGATCTCCTGGAGTCTGCTCAAATTCATATCCATTGAGTCGGTGATGCCACCAACCGTCTCATCCTCTGTCACCCCCTTCTTCTCTTGCCCTAAATCTTTCCCAGCATCAGGGGCTTTTCCAATGAATCAGCTCTTTGCATCAAGTGGCCAAAGTATTGGAGCTTCAGCTTCAGCCTCAGTCTTCCCAGTGAACATTCAGGGTTGATTTCCTTGAGGACTGACTGATTTGATCTCCTCACTGACCAAAGGACTCTCAAGAGTGATCTCCAGCACCACAATTTGAAAGTATCAATTTTTCAGCACTCAGCCTTCTTGTCCAAATCTCATATCCCTACATGACTACTGGAGAAACCATAGTTTTGACTATATGGACCTTTGTCCGCAAAGTGATGTCACTGCTTTTTAATATGCTCTCTAGATTTGTCAGCTTTTTTTCCAAGGAGAAAACATCTGTCAATTTTGTGACTGCAGTCACCATCCCCAGTGATTCTGGAGCCCAAGAAAAGAAAATCTGTCACTGTTTCCACTTTTTCCCCATCTATTTGCCATGAAGTGATTGGGCCAGATTCTGTGATCTTAGTTTTTTGAATGTTGAGTTTAAGCCAGCTGTTTCACTCTTCTCTTTCACCTTCATCAAGAGGCTCTTTAGTTCCTCTTCACTTTCTGCCATTAAAGTGGTATCAACTGCATATTTCAGGTTCTTGATATTTCAGCCAGCAATCTGATTCCAGCCTGTGGTTCATCCAGCCCAGCATTTTTCATGATGTACTCTGCATATAAGTTAAGTAAGCAGGGTGACAATATACAGCCTTGACATACTCCTTTCCCAATTTTGAGCCAGGCTGTTGTTTCATGTCTGGTTCTAAGTGTTGCTTCTTGTCCTGTATACAGGCTTCTGAGAAGACAGGTAAAGTCACCTGGTATTTCCATTTCTTTAAGAATTTCCCAGTTTGTTGTGATCCACAAGGTCAAAGGCTTTCACTGAGTTGAAGAAACAGTAGATGTTTTTCTCAAATTCCCTTGCTTTGTCTATGATCCAATGGATATTGGTGATTTGATCTCTGGCTCCTTGCCTTTTCTAAATCCAGCTAGTACATGTGGAAGTTCTCGGTTTACATACTGTTGAAGACTAGCTTGAAGGATTTTGAGTGTAATCTTTCTAGCATGTGAAATGAGTGCAGTTGTGAGGTAGTTTACATATTCTTGGCTTTGCCTTTCTTTGGGATTGGAATGAAAATTGACCTTTTCCAGTCCTGTGGCTACTGCTGAGTTTTCCAAATTTGTTGATATATTGACTGTAGCACTTTCATAGCATCATCTTTTAGGATTTGAAATAGCTCAGCTGGAATTCCATCACCTCCACTAGCTTTGTGCATAGTAATGCTTCCTAAAGTCCACTTAGGAAATTGGAATGCATAAGCAAAAATTTTTATATCTGTACTATGGAATAGAGATGAAAGATTCTGATACAAATTTATATCTATTTAATTCTCAAATTCCATTAAAACCTATATTACCCTTAAAACATATAAATGTCCATATGTTATTGTTGAATGAAAAATAGAGATTAGATATTGAGGGGTCTAATAAAGCTTGATGGTGGTTTTGCTGGATAATGATGAATTTTGTTGCTTTGTTTATTTGTCATATTTTTATCTTTTTATATTTTTATGTAATGTTAGATTTTCCACAATGAAGGTGCACTTCTCTCTGTAGACATAAAAAACAAGAATAACAAATAGTTTAATAAACTTGATGAACATACAAAAATAAAATCTTCAGATGCCTTATTGTAAAATAATGATTCTGTTCAAATTATTTTGGAACAAAACATTTCACTTACTTGGAATTCTCTTAATAGGAAACGTACTTAATTTTCTCCTAATTGATCCTGTTATGCAAAGATTTTAAAGTAGAAACAGTTGCTTTAAGTTGTGTAAAGAATTCTTCCTTGGGCTTGTAAGATTGCTAGGTAATTTAGAATCATCTGTTCTTTTTTTTTTTCCTTCTCAAATATTCTCATTGATTTTATGGTGGAGAGATCATTCTGGTGGCCACAAGTAATCACAAAATGGGTTAGCAGATATAGTGATTAAGGAGGCATGGTGTTATTGAGATGAAACTAGATGTATTTCTAGTAACTTCACTTTATACTTCACAAAAAAAATCATGCTCAGAAGTATACATATAGTTCATGCAACTCAATACACAACAAACAAACAACCCAATCCCGAAATGGGCAGCAGATCTAAATAAACGTTTCTTCAGATAAGACATACAGATGACCAAAAAGCACATGAAAATATGCTCCACATCACTTATTATTAGAGAAATGCAAATCAAAACTACAGTGAGATATCATCTCACATTGTTCAGAATGACCATCACCAAGAAGTCTACAAACAGTAAATGCTGGATAGAGTGTGGAGAAAAGGGAACCCTCCTGCACCATTGGTGGGAATGTTAATTGGTACAGCCACTGTAAAGAACAGTATGGAGGTTCCTTAAAAAAACAACTAAGAATAGAGCTACCATATGATCCAGCAATCCTATTTATGGGCATATATCCAAAGAAAACATACTTTGAAAAGATATATACATCCCAATGTTATTGCAGCACTATTTACAATAACCAGGACATAGAAGCAACCTATATGTCCATTGATAGAGGAATATGGATAAAGGAAAGATGGTATATATATACAATGAAATACTATTCAGCAATTAAAAAAAAAGAATTTGCCATTTTCAGCAACATAGATGGACCTATCTATAGATTAACACACTGTGTGTGTGTGTGTGTGTGTGTGTGTGTGTGTGCTTAGTCATTCACTCATGTCCCACTCTGCGACCACATGGACTGTAGTCTCCCAGGCTCCTTTGTCCATCGGGATTCTCCAGGCAAGAATACTGGAGTGGCTTGCCTTGCCCCTCTCCAGGGGATCTTCCCAACCTAGGGATCAAATCCATGTCTCTGGCATTGCGAGTGGATTCTTTTACCATCTGAGCCACAAGGGAAGCCCATGGAGTGGGTAGCCTATCCTTTCTCCAGGGGAGGATTAGCACACTACTACATATAACACAGATAATCAGCAAGAATCTACTATATAAATTAAGTACACAGGGAACTCTACTCAAAGTTCTGTAATAACCTAAATGGGAAAAGAATCTGAAAAAGAATAAAACTTTTCTTTTTTCAGTTAAACTGAATCTCTTTGTTGTACACTTGAAACTAACACATTACAAATCAACTATAATACAAATAAAAGTTGTTTAAAAAATAATGTGACTTGAGCAGAGGCAGACAGTGAGTCAATAGCACTCCTGAGACTTGTCTGGCAACTATGATTTGCAAGTTGCTCTCTGATATGTTTCTCCTAGAGTGTCTCTGATTTGCTTAAGGTGCCTCATGGGTAGGGAGGAGTCCATGTAGATGGAATTCAATCAGAGCAGCTCGGCCTTAGTCTATTTTATATATCAGGCTCCCAGCCAAGTTTGAAAATCAATCTACTAGGTCACTGTATTTTTCCACAGCAATTTGTTGTATGAATATAAACTAATCCCACTAGTGATCCAGCCCAGAGCACTTTCAGACTGAGACTTATTGCTATCATTTGTCTATAGCCTTATTTCCTCAGAATCCAGCCTAAGGTCTTAGGCTGGTTGTCCAACGCCAAACGATTAAATCTCCTTTTTTCTCTTAGTCTTTTTGAATTGTTTTGGGAGATGCTGCTTCTGGGTATGATATAATTCACAGATCTTTAGGAATCATGCCCTGTGTATGTAAATGAGTTTCATACCTGGATAAATGATTATACCCAAAGTGGCAGGAAGAGAGTGAGGGCAGGCAACAGACTCTGTCCATGGTTACTATTCAGGCTCATATTTTTGTTGAAGTTATTGATAAAGTCACAGATGTCATGCTACTCAATTTGTGGATAATTAGAGCTGGAAGTAATAGTAAAAAGGTTGGTTTAACAAGAATCAGGGACTTAAAGGACTTTAACAGCATGGGCAATGGAAATGAACTACATAATCACCAACACTGTTCAAAAATGCTGCAGATGACCATTATATCTACTACTGCGGGCAGGAATCCCACAGAAGAAATGGAGTAGCCATCGTGGTCAACAAAAGGTCCAAAATACAGTACTTGGATGCAATCTCAAAAACGACAGAATGATCTCTGTTTGTTTCCAAGGCAAACCATTTAATATCATGGTAATCCAAGTCTATGCCCCAACCAGAAATGCTGAAGAAGCTGAAGTTGAACGGTTCTATGAAGACCTACAAGACCTTTTAGAAGTAACACACAAAAATGATGTTCTTTTCATTATAGGGGACTGGAATGCAAAAGTAGGAAGTCAAGAAACACGTGGAGTAACAGGCAAATTTGGTCTTGGAATGCAGAATGAAACAGGGGAAAGACTAATAGAGTTTTGCCAAGAAAATGCACTGGTCATAGCAAACACCCTCCTCCAACAAACGCAAGAGAAGACTCTACACATGGACATCACCAGATGGTCAACAGCAAAATCAGATTGATTATATTCCTTGCAGCCAAAGATGGAGAAGCTCTATACAGTCAACAAAAACAAGACCAAGAGCTGACTGTGGCTCAGATCATGAACTCCTTATTACCAAATTCAGACTTAGATTGAAGAAAGTAGGGAAAACTGCTAGACCATTGAGGTCTGAGCTAAATCAAATCCCTTATGATTATACAGTGGAAGTGAGAAATAGATTTAAGGGCCTAGATCTGATAGAGTGCCTGATGAACTATGGAATGAGGTTCGTGACATTGTACAGGAGACAGGGATCAAGATCATCCCCATGGAAAAGAAATAAAAATGGCTCTCTGGAGAGGCCTTACATATAACTGTGAAAGGAAAAGAAGTGAAAAGCAAAGGAGAAAAGGAAAGATATAAGCATCTGAATGCAGAGTTCCAAAGAATAGCAAGAAGAGATAAGAAAGCCTTCCTCAGTGATCAATGCAAAGAAATAGAGGAAAAAGACAGAATGGGAAAGATTAGAGATCTCTTCAAGAAAATTAGAGATACCAAGGAAACATTTCATGCAAAGATGGGCTCGATAAAGGACAGAAATGGTATGAACCTAACAGAAGCAGAAGATATTAAGAAAAGGTGGCAAGAATACACGAAGAACTGTACAAAAAAGATCTTCATGACCCAGATAATCATGATGGTGTGATCACTTATCCAGAGCTAGACATCTTGAAATGTGAAGTCAAGTGGGCCTTAGAAAGCATCACTATGAACAAAGCTAGTGGAGGTGATGGAATTCCAATGGAGCTATTTCAAATCCTGAAAGATGATGCTGTGAAAGTGCTGCACTCAATATGCCAGCAAATTTGGAAAACTCAGCAGTGGCCACAGGACTGGAAAAGATCAGTTTTCATTTCAATCCCAAAGAAAAGCAATGCCAAAGAATGCTCAAACTACTGCACAATTGCACTCAAAATTCTCCAAGCCAGACTTCAGCAATACGTGAACTGTGAACGTATTTACAAGCTGGTTTTAGAAAAGGCAAAGCAACCAGAGATCAAATTGCCAACATCTGCTGGAACACGGAAAAAGCAAGAGAATTCCAGAAACACATCTAGTTCTGCTTTATTGACTATGCCAAAGCCTTTGACTGTGTGGATCACAATAAACTGTGGACAATTCTGAAAGAGATGGGAATACCAGACCACCTGACCTGCCTCTTGAGAAACCTATTTGCAGGCCAGGAAGCAACAGTTAGAACTGGACATGGAACAACAGACTGGTTCCAAATAGGAAAAGGAGTACGTCAAGACTGTATATTGTCACCCTGCTTATTTAACTTATATGCAGAGCACATCATGAGAAACGCTGGACTGGAAGACACACAAGCTGGAGATATTTCAGGGAGAAATATCAATAACCTCNGAACTGGACATGGAACAACAGACTGGTTCCAAATAGGAAAAGGAGTACGTCAAGACTGTATATTGTCATCCTGCTTATTTAACTTATATGCAGAGCACATCATGAGAAACGCTGGACTGGAAGACACACAAGCTGGAGATATTTCAGGGAGAAATATCAATAACCTCAGATATGCAGATGACACCACCCTTATAGCAGAAAGTGAAGAAGAACTAAAAAGCCTCTTGATGAAAGTGAAAGAGGAGAGTGAAAAAGTTGGCTTAAAGCTCAACATTCAGAAAACAAAGATTATGGCATCTGGTCCGATCACTTCATGGGAAATAGATGGGGAAACAGTGGAAACAGTGTCAGACTTTATTTTTGGGGGCTCCAAAATCACTGCAGATGGTGACTGCAGCCATGAAATTAAAAGACACTCCCTGTAAGGAAAGTTATGACCAACCTAGTTAGCATATTCAAAAGCAGAGATATTACTTTGCTGACTAAGGTCTGTCTAGTGAAGGCTATGGTTTTTCCAGTAGTCATGTATGGATGTGAGAGTTGGACTGTGAAGAAGGCTGAGTGCCAAAGAATTGATGCTTTTGAACTGTGGTGTTGTAGAAGACTCCTGAGAGTCCCTTGGACTGCAAGGAGATCCAACCAGTCCATTCTGAAGGAGATCAGCCCTGGGATTTCTTTGGAAGGAATGATGTTAAAGCTGAGGCTCCAGTACTTTGGCCACCTCATGCGAAGAGTTGACACATTGGAAAACACCCTGATGCTGGGAGGGATTGGGGGCAGGAGGAGAAGGGGACGACTGAGGATGAGATGGCTGGATGGCATCACTGACTTCATGGGCATGGGTCTGGGTGAACTCTGGGAGTTGGTGATGGACAGGGAGGCCTGGTGTGCTGTGATTCATGGGGTCTCAAAGAGTCAGACACGACTGAGCGACTGAACTGAACTGAACTGAAGGTAGTAAAGGAAAGGTATGACAAACCTAGACAGTGTACTTAAAAGCAAAGACATCACTTTGCTGACAAAGGTCCATATAGTCAAAGCTATGGCTTTTCCAGTAGTCATATACGGATGTGAGCTGAACACTAAAGAACTGATGCTTTCAAATTGTGGTGCTAGAGAAGACTCTTGAGAGTCCCTTGGACTGCAAGGACATCAAACCAGTCATTCCTAAAGGATGTCAATCCTGAATATTCATTGGAAGGATTGATGCTGAAGCTGAAAGCCCAATATTTTGGCCACTTGATATGAAGAGCTGACTCACTGGATGGACTCCCTGATGCTGGGAAAGATTGAGGACAGGAAGGGGTGGCAGAGGATGAGATGGTTGGATGGAATCATCGACACAATGGACATGAGTTTGCGCAAACTCTGGGAAATAGTCAAGAATAGGAAAGCCTGGTGTGCTGCAGTCCATGGGGTCCCAAAGAGTTGGACACTGCTTAGCAACTGAACAACAACAGCAAAGCAGTAAAGTCCCCACTGCTACAAATGTTAAATCAGTGCCTATTTGTATTTTCAGAGGAATTCTTGAACCTCTACCTCTAGTATTCTCCCCAACTATTGTATTCTAGTCCAGCATGTACAGTGAATTCTTCCTCAACATAACATAGATGTTCTTCCGTATTGTTCCTAACAAAGAACCCACAGGAAAATTGTCAGTAAGATATTGTGACCTAGGGCACTGGATTGATCTAAATGAAACTTTTAAGGACCTTGCAAACTATTACTTGATGGGTAGACTCATACTCAAGCCCCTGGTTTGATAATGAGACCCCAGGCTTGTAGTGCAGTTATGGAGCCAGGTATGAAGAAAAAGAAGTCAGATCCTCTAAGAAGCAAGGGGGAGAGTCAGAGAGAAGTGACAGATCTGTGACAGTCAGGGTAGCTGCAGGCCAGTTTCTCATCTTCCCAGTTCTTACAACAGGCATTTTCAGGCTTCTTGAAAATTGCCCAGAAGTAAAGCAGCCACCATTTCTAGTTCACAGATCAGAAAAATAGAGATGTGGGAGGCAGATTTTACACTTTTTGAACTTTGTATGTCTGATATATGCTAGATTCCCATCTTAAAGAGATGGGAATACCAGACCACCTAACCTGCCTCCTGAGAAATCTGTATGCAGGTCAAGAAGCAACAGTTAGAACTGGACATGGAACAACAGACTGGTTCCAAATAGGAAAAGGAGTACATCAAGGCTGTATATTGTCACCCTGCTTATTTAACTTATATGCAGAGTACAACATGAGAAATGCTGGACTGAATGAACCACAAGCTGGAATCAAGATTGCTGGGAGAAATATCAAGAACCTCAGATATGCAGATGACACCACTCTTATGGCTGAAAGCAAAGAAGAACTAAAGAGCCTCTTGATGAAAGTGAAAGAGGAGAGTGAAAAAGTTGGCTTAAAATTCAACATTCAAAAAACTAAGATCACAGTATCTGGTCCCATCACTTCACGGCAAGTAGTTGAGAAAACAGTGTAAACAGTGACAGACTTTATTTTTGGGGGGTTCCAAAATCACTGCAGATGGTGATGCAGCCATGAAATTAAAAGATGCTTGCTCCTTGGAAGATAAGTTATGACTAACCTAGACAGTATATTAAAAAGCAGAGATATTACGTTGCCAACAAAGGTCCACCTAGCCAAAGCTATGGTTTATCTAGTAGTCATATATGGATGTGAGAGTTGGACTATAAAGAAAGCTGAGTGTCAAAGAGTTGATGCTTTTGAACTGTGGTACTGGAGAAGACTCTTGAGAGTCCCTCTGATAGCAAGGAGATCCAACCAGTCCATCTTAAAGGAAATCAGTCCTGAATATTCATTGGAAGGACTGATGCTGAAGCTGAAACTCCAATACTTTGGTCACCTGATGTTAAGAGCTGACTCATTTGAAAAGACCCTGAAGCTGAGAAAGATTGAAGGCAGGAGGAGAAGGGGATGACAGAGGATGAGATGGTGGTATGGCATCACTGACTCAGTGGACATGAGTTTGAGTAGGCTCTGGAAATGGGAGCTTCCCTTTCATCCCTGTGATGCACAGGGAAGCCTGGCATGCTGCAGTCCATGAGGCTGCAAAAAATTAGTCATGACTGAGCAACTGAACTGACTGACTGACATTCTCGATGTATTATTCCATTTAACTTTTTTATATTTTTATTCTTATTTGACACAAAAAGAGATTGAGACTCAGCAAAATGAATAAAATCCCCAGGACCCACAAACAATTAAGTAGCAGAACTTGAACCCTGATTTGTTTGATTTATTTTTATCTGAAATCAAAGACTATCAGAGGAGCATATAAATATATAAAGTAAATATTAACAGACTTTAAGTGTGAAATAGACAATAATACAATAATATTAAGGGACTTTAATACTGTACTTTTGACAATAAATAGATCATCCAGACAGAAAACCAACAAGTAAATATTAAACTATGTTAGATCAGATAAACTTAACCGACTTTGACAGAATAAATCTTTCCAACAATAATGCAAATCTTTCCAACAGCAGTAGAATATATATTTTTTCTCAAGTATAACTAGAGTATTCTCCAAATAGGTTGTATGTCAGGCCACAAAATATGTCTTAATAAACTTAAGACTAAAATAATATCATATTTTTGACTACCATGATATAAAACTAGAAATCAGCTATAAGAAGACAACTGGAAAATTCACAAGTGTATGGAGATTAATCAACATGTTACTGAACAACCAATGGGTATAAGAAGAAATAAAAAATGTTTTGAGGCATGTGAAAATAGAAATACTACATACCAAAATTTATGGGATGCAGCAAAAAGCAGTTCTAGGAGGGAAATTCATAGTGATAAATGGCTATATTAAGAAAAAAGAAAGAGCAAAAATAAACAACCAAAATTTATGCCTCAAGGAACTAGAAAAAAACAAATCAAGTCCAAAATTATTAGAAGGAAGGAAATGACAGAGATTAGAATGGAAATTAAAGAAATAGAGGCCAGAAAAGCAGTAGGAAAAAAAGTTTATAAAACTAAGAGCTGTTTTTCAAAAGACAAAAATTAACAAACCTTTACCAAGAAAAGAGAGAGAGGATTCAAATAAATAAAATTAGAAATGAAAGAGGAGACATTACAACTGAAAGTACACTAATATATATGATCATTAAGAGACTATATGAGCAATTATACACCAAAAATAAAAAGGATTACCTAGAAGAAATGGATAACTTTCTAGAAACATACAGCCTACAAGACTGAATCATGAAGCCACAGAAAATCTGAGATCAATACTAGAAAGGATATTGAGTCAGTAATCCAAAACTTCCCAACAAAGAAAAGCCCAGGATCAAATGGCATCACGGGTAAATTCTACCAAACATTTAAAGAAGAATAAATAAAAAATCTTCTCAAAATCTTCCAGAAAAGAGGAGAGGACACATAAAATCATTTTATGAAGCCAGCATTATTCTGACACCCAAACCAGACAAGGACACTAAAAGAGAAGAAACTTGCAAGCCAATGTCTCTGATGAATATAGATGCAAACATCAATAACATATTAGCAATCCAAGTTCAACAACACTTTAAAAGGATCATACACATGATCAAGTGAGATATATTTGAGAGATTCCCTGTAAAAATCCCAGTAACATTTTTCACAGAAAGTGAAAAACAATACTAAAATTTATATGGAACTACAAAAGAATTTGAACAGCCAAAACAATCTTGAAAAAGAAGGACAAAGCTGGAGCCATCACACTTCCTGATTTTGAACTATATTACAAAGAAAATTGCCATAATCATTGGAGAAGGCAATGGCACCCCACTCCAGTACTCTTGCCTGAAAAATCCCATGGACGGAGGAGCCTGGTAGGCCGCAGTCCATGGGGTCGCTAAGAGTCGGAAACGACTGAGCGACTTCACTTTCACGCATTGGAGAAGGAAATGGCAACCCACTCCAGTGTTCTTGCCTGGAGAATCCCAGGGACGGGGGAGCCTGGTGGGCTGCCGTCTCTGGGGTCGCACAGAGTCAGACACGACTGAAGCGACTTAGTAGATAGAGTATTGTACATTCTGCATGTGCTGCTCTTCAGCTTGTTGCACTTCCAAATGCAGGGCAAATGAAAAAGCAAAGAAGGTTCTGATATCCATGAGAGGAAGGCTATGTCCTCCGGGACAGATAGTTCGGGTGAAATCCATCACTGCTCTGTGAGAAAAAATTCTTGGTGCACAATGAGTAGCTGTATACTGTCTACCTATTACATTGTTATTTCAAATAAAAATTAAAAATTCTAAAAAAAAAAAAAAAAGAAAGAAAATTGCCATAATCAAAACAGTATGGTATTGGCATAAAAATAGACACATAGATCAATGGAACAGAATAGAGAGCCCACAAATAAATCTATACATATATGGTTAATTCATGACAAAGGAATTAAGAATACACAATGGGGAAAGGATAGTCTCTGCAATAGAAGATGTTGGGAAAACTAGACAGTCACATGCACAAAAAAATTAAAACTGGACTCCTATATTATACTGTACACAAAAGCAACTCCAAATAGATTGAAGATGTGAATGTAAGAAGACCTGAAAGCATAAAACTCCCAGAAGAAAATGGGTAAATCCTTGATATTGGTTATTGACAAAGTATTTTTGAACTTGACACAGAAGCACAGATAACAGAAGCAAAAATAAACAAACTACATCAAACTAAAAGGCTTCTGCAAAACAAAGGAAACCATCAATGAAATGAAAATGCAATCTACAGAATAGGAGAAAATATTTGCAAATTATATATTAATAAGGGGTTAATACCCAAGATATATAAAGAATTCATACAACCCAATATAAAAATAAAAATTCAAGCCATCATATTAAAAATAGGCAGAGAAACTGAATACACATTTTTCCAAAGAAGATATAGGCTGGCATGTACTTGAAAAAATACTCAGCATCATAGCCATCAGTTTACTTCAGTTTAGTCGCTTGGTTGTGTCCGACTCTTTGCGACCCCATGAACTACAGCACGCCAGGTCTCCCTGTCCATCACCAACTTCCAGAGTTTACCCAAACTCATGTCCATCGAGTCAGTGATGCCATCCAGCCATCTCATTCTCTGTCGTCCCCTTCTTCTCCTGCCCCCAATCCCTCCCAGCATCAGAGTCTTTTCCAATGAATCAACTCTTCGCATGAGATGGCCAAAGTATTGGAGTTTCAGCTTCAGCATCAGTCCTTCCATTGAACACCCAGGACTGATCTTTAGGATGGACTGGTTGGATCTCCTTGCAGTCCAAGGGACTCTCAAGAGTCTTTTTCAACACCACAGTTCAAAACCATCAATTCTTTGGCCCTCAGCTTTCTTCACAGTCCAACTCTCACATCCATACATGACCACTGGAAAAACCATAGCCTTGACTAGACAGACCTTTGCAGGTAAAGTAATGTCTCTGCTTTTTAATATGCTATCTAGGTTGGTCATAACTTTCCTTCCAAAGAGTAAGCGTCTTTTAATTTCATGGCTGCAATCACCATCTGCAGTGATTTTGGAGCCCCCCAAAATAACGTCTGTCACTGTTTCCCCATCTATTTCCCATGAAGTGATGGGACTGGATGTCATGATCTTCGTTTTCTGATTGTTGAGTTTAAGCCAACTTTTTCACTCTCCTCTTTCACTTTCATCAAGAGGCTTTTTAGTTCCTCTTTACTTTCTGCGATATCCATCAGGGAAAAGCAAATCAAATCCACAATAAAATATCATCTCACAGCCTGTTAGAATGGCTGTCATTAAAGAGACAAGGGATAACAAGTGTTGGGGAGGATGTAGAGAAAAAGGAACCCTTGTGCACTGCTGGTGGGAATGTAAATTGCTGCAGCCGCCATGGACAACAACATGGAGGCTTCCCCCCAAATTAAAACAGATCTACCGTATGATCCAGCAAATCCGCTTCTGAGTATATATCCAAAAGAGGTAAGAACAGGACCTCAAAGAAATATCTATACTTCAGGTTTGTTGCAGCACTATTCAGTTCAGTTCAGTCGCTCAGTCGTGTCCGACTCTTTGCGACCCCATGAATCGCAGCACGCCAGACCTCCCTGTCCATCACCAACTCCCGGAATTCACTCAGACTCACATCCATTGAGTCCGTGATGCCATCCAGCCATCTCATCCTTGGTCCTCCCCTTCTCCTCCTGCCCCCAATCCCTCCCAGCATCAGGGTCTTTTCAAATGAGTCAACTCTTCGCATGAGGTGGCCAAAGGACTGGAGCTTCAGTTTTAGCATCATTCCTTCCAAAGAAATCCCAGGGCTGATCTCCTTCTGAATGGACTGGTTGGATCTCCTTGCAGTCCAGGGACTCTCAAGAGTCTTCTTCAACACCACAGTTCAAAAACTCTTCTGCGCTCAGCCTTCTTCACAGTCCAACTCTCACATCCATACATAACCACAGGAAAAACCACAGCCTTGACTAGATGGACCTTAGTCGGCAAAGTAATGTCTCTGCTTTTGAATATACTATCTAGGTTGGTCATAACTTTTCTTCCAAGGAGCAAGCGTCTTTTAATTTCATGGCTGCAATCACCATCTGCAGTGATTTTGGAGCCCCCCAAAATAAAGTCTGACACTGTTTCTACTGTTTCCCCATCTATTTCCCATGAAGTGATGGGCCAGATGCCCTGATCTTTGTTTTCTGAATGTTGAGCTTTAAGCCAACTTTTTCACTCTCCTCTTTCACTTTCATCAAGAGGCTTTTTAGCTCTTCACTTTCTGCCATAAAGGTGGTGTCATCTGCATATCTGAGGTTATTGATATTTTTCCCAGCAATCTTGATTTCAGCTTGGGCTTCTTCCAGTCTAGTTTTTCTCATGATGTACTCTGCATATAAGTTAAATAAGCAGGGTGACAATATACAGCTTTGACATACTCCTTTTCCTATTTGGAACCAGTCTGTTGTTCCATGTCCAGTTCTAACTGCTGCTTCCTGTCCTGCATACAGAGTTCTCAAGAGGCAGGTCAGGTGGTCTGGTATTCCCATCTCTTTCAGAATTGTCCACAGTTTGTTGTGATCCACACAGTCAAAGGCTTTGGCATAGTCAATAAAGCAGAAATAGATGTTTTTCTGGAACTCTCTTGCTTTTTCCATGATCCAGCGGATGTTGGCAATTTGATCTCTGGTTCCTCTGCCTTTTCTAAAACCAGCTTGAACATCAGGGAGTTCACAGTTCACGTATTGCTGAAGTCTGGCTTGGAGAATTTTGAGCATTACTTTACTAGCATGTGAGATGAGTGCAATTGTGCGGTAGTTTGAGCATTCTTTGGCATTGCCTTTCTTTGGGATTGGAATGAAAACTGACCTTTTCCAGTCCTGTGGCCACTGCTGAGTTTTCCAGATTTGCTAGCGAAGATATGGAAACAACCTAAGTGTCTGTCAAAAGTTGAATGGACAAAGAAGATGTGGTACATATGTATGGTATGATACTATCCAGCCATGAGAAAGAAGGAAATTTTGCCATTTGTGGCAATGTGGATGAATCTTGAGGGCATTATGCCTAGTGAAATAAGCCAGACAGTGAAAGATAGATACTGCGTGGTAACGCTTATGTGTGAAACCTAAAATCAAAGTAAAATAAAAAATGTCAATAACAGAGAATAGAAAAGTGCTTCTCAGGGGCTGGGGGCTGAAGTGTGGAAATAGAGTTTGGTTAAAAAGGTACAAACTTTTATTTATAAGGTGCATAAGATTTTGGGATTTAGTGTTAAACATGGTGACTATAGTTAATAACACTGTATTGTATTAGAGAATGTTTTTAATTAAAAAAATTGAGTGGCGTGCCCAAGATCTCATGCAGGGCTGATAACCCGATGAAGATAATCATGTTCTCCCTCCCCAAGATGAAATCAGCATTTTTAAAAAGATCTGTGAGAGATCAATAGATAAAGCACCTACTGTGTGTCAGGCAGTGTGTCATCAGTGTGTTCACAAAATTATGTATATTTCATAATCCTCCATTTATGTGCAGCAAAGCAAATATCAGATCTAGCGCCTTTGGAAGAAACTTGAAAAGAAGTAAAACTAGAGATGCATACTCTGGTTGCATGTGCCAGAAACTCAAGGAGTCTAAGAAACAGCAAACAGAGTCTTTAATGCATGGCAGCTTGTAAAGTTGTTTTTTTAGGGTTATTGTTCAAAGGTATAGCATGTCATTTCTGCTTCCATTTATAGCAGGGGTCCCCCAACCACGGTCTGTGGGCCAAATGCAGCCCTTGACCTGTTTTTGTAAATAAAAATTTTATTGGAATGTAGCCACATCCACTCATTTGCATATTATCTATGTCTGCTTTTGCATCACAATGCATTTAATATTTGTGATGGAAAAATATGGTTTGCAAAGCCTAAAATATTTACTATCTACAAGACTTTATAGAAAACATTTGCTGACCCTGGTTTACTGTATTTTTCAGCTCACTTCAGCATTTTTTATTGAAATTTCTCACTTTCCCAAAGCCCAGGAATGAATATTAATTCTATTGCTGCTTTTTAAAACTCCTGGCAAGTTGGTTATTTGTAGACGTAAATATTCTGGCACAGTTTCTAGCACATGTGAACCCCTATGTATATACACCACAGTGATGGAATGATTTCTTAAGTTTCACACCCTTTTTATAAGATTTGCCTGTGGCTGTGGGGGAAGGGTGGTATCCTGCTCCCTACTACAAATTCTAATGCAGGGGAGAAAACAGGAGAGCTGTGTGGTCCATGGGTCTGTTTCCTTTGCTTTAACTACTGGTGGACTCATTAAGGACTTGTTAGGTGGGGGAGCAGGTGCCCAGACAAGAATGAATCTTTGACTTTATTGTGTAGAAGCCCTGAGGTCTGAAAATATTAGGTTAAAGCAGAAGTCTTAGGCCTATATTAAGTGTTGCAAAAAGTTCCACATGAGTCTCCTTTTTGAATAGTGAAAACCAAAGACCTAGCTTTGTTTTCATTTTTGTCCTGGGTTGCAGGACAGTCTTGGTGAAATAAGATGCCCTTTGACGGCACTCATGTTGATCCTAATGATTGCATGTGTGTGTGCTCCGTTGTGTCCAAATCTTTGTGATCTATGGACTGCAGCCCACCAGGCTGCCCTGTCCATGGGATTTTCCCAGCAAGAACACTAAAGTGGGGTGCCATTTCCTTCTCCAGTTGTTGCATATTTCCAGTCTTTTTTCTTGGTCTTGATTTTCCATGTTTATTTGCATTTCCCAACTTTTTCATTTCATTTTATTTTTATTTCAGTGCTTGTATTTTTGCTATACAGTCACTTCAGACACTTCGTGGGTAGAAACGGGGCATCAATATATACAAATATTCAGATAAAGAAGGCTAATGGAAAATGCACACTTGCCCCCAGTAAAGTCAAAGAGCCTATAAATATGTAAAGTTTCTGTGCTTTAGAATGTAATTTCTTTGACTGTGTCTGGTAATCCTGGATATCTCATGAAGTTCTGAATGCTGCTGCCATTGTAGGACGTTCTGAGGTCCTTGGGGGGAAACATGAAAGTGGTCATTGGCAATGAAAAGCTTGAAAACCATGGTGTTAAAACACGTCTTCCAGACCCTGATGGTGACCACATTGTGGGTGTATTTTCCTTGGCACCGTCCATGAGCAATAACTTTGCAAATGCATGCAGGTGAATGATACGGTTCCTTGGAGAAGTGAGCCAAGGCTCATGGAGAATATTGGAGAGCGAAAGGTCCTATTTAAGATTCGGGGCAGAAGAACATAGATCTAAAAATTACACATAGAACTGGCTTTGGGAAACAGGTGTGATGTTAACAAAGATGGTCCACAGTGCTCCTTGTTTTTCATCAGCACTTTGCCCCACTTCATTCTCTGGGTTTCTCGTTGTCATATCTCAGTCTAAATCGACTTCTTGTAGCTTTGACTTGTCCCTCCTTCTGTCCCCCTAATGAAAGCTTATCAGTCCTTAGAATTGTGCTTTTTGCTTAGGCTAATCTGATAAATGATGTTAAGTCAGAAAGAAATGGGTCCCAATTGTATTAAACCAAGCCCTTTCCCTCGGGGTGTTTGGTCATTCCAAGAACCAAAATAAACTTGAGTGGAGTAAAAGTAAGAGGACAAAATCAGTCATCACAAGACCTGGGTTTTGTGCCAGCTCAGTCGTTGATTATGTGGCTTTGAGCAAGTCCTCAGAACTCTTCAGATATTAGGTCTCTCACCTGTAATGTGTGGTTGGTTAGGAATCCTAATCGACTGAGTTGCTGTGAGTAAAAGACTTGATTATGCATGCAAAAGGATAAGAACTCCCCAAATTTGCATAAATATAAGATTCCATTATCATTACAAATAATTACATTTTAAACTCCACACCACTATGACAGTTGACACAGGGCCATTGTGAAAAGGTAAAGGACAGCTCAAAGTGGTGTTTCAAGTATGTCTCTGAAAGCCATCCTATTACTCAGTATTTTGGGAGACTCTGAGCAGGGCTCCCATAGGCAGGGCAGAGGTGCTTTCCTGCAAGACTTTTAGCCAACTGTGGGTTACATTATTATACGGTTACACTGGTTCCCAACTATTAAACAGTTCTACCAATGTGGAAAGTGAAACTAATAATAAAGTGCACCTGTGTGTGACAAATGTCTTTCAAGGCATCATCTTAAACTTAATACTCACAACAATCCTGAAAAGAAGAAATTAAAAATCACAAAATGAGAAGACAGAGACTTTGATATGCTGCTGCTGCTGCGCTGCTGCTGTCGCTTCAGTCGTGTCCGACTCTGTGCAACCCCGTAGATGACAGCCCACCAGACTCAGCCATGCCCAGGATTTTCCAGGCAAGAAAACTAGAGTGGGTTGCCATTTCCTTCTCCAAAGCATGAAAGTGAAAAGTGAAAGTGAAGTCACTGAGTCGTGTCCAACTCTCAGCTACCTCATGGACTGCAGCCCACCAGGCTCCTCCATCCATGGGATTCTCCAAGCAAGAGCACTGGAGTGGGGTGCCATTGCCTTCTCCCTTTGATATGCCAATTGGCATCTTCTCTTGGTGTTTTTTCCAGCATGGTCAGAATCACCTGGTGGCTTACAGGCCAGTCCCTCTAACTGGTGAGTCTCCTCACCCATCTTAGGCTCATCAGCTCTTGAGCACTACATTCACAGGTGACATAAAGCATAGAATGATCACCGAGCCTTGCATAGTAGGACCAGGAATCAGAATAACATTAAAGGGTTAAAATAATGAACCCCAAGTATAAGAGGTAGTGTGACAAGATGCATGCAGTGTCTTTTATTTAGCTTTGAAAAATCAACTGTTCAGTTTAAAGATTAAAAAAGAATAAAGGTTCATGAGTGTGTGTTGGGAATGCCCTAAGCATTTTACATGAATAAAAAGTCAATAGAAACCAAAAGTGTGTTGCGATTGAAACTAAAAAGGCTGTGTTTAAAGAAGTAGATTGCTCAGATTAAAGGAGGTGATACTGCACTGATTTCTGCATTGAGTAAAAACACACTAGCTGTATTTTGTTCAGATCTAAACCACTATTAAACACTGCTGGTAGGCTAGAGATAATTCAGTATTTGACCAGATTGGAGATGGAATCAGAAACTACACGAAATGGGGAGCAGACTAAATGGTTGCATTTAGAAAGAACAGAATCAAGAACGTACTTGATACTTTAAGGTATATAAAGGGTTGTCACAGGAAGAGGAATTAGGCTCATTGATCAGATGTCAGAACAAAACCTATGAGGAAAAATGTTAGGGATGCAGAATTGGCTCATATGGGAAATAACTTTCTTTTTCCTATTTTAAAACCAGTTTAGCTTACTTCTTAAACTAAGTTAAAATAAATTAAATTTGCTCATTGCAGAGTTTTATAACACACAAAAATAAAAGTATTAAGACAATGTAAAAATCAGCCATGACTCTACCATCTAGAGATGATTACACCCGGACTGATTTTGTAAGAAGCAGAACTATACAAAGCAGATGAGTTTTCCTTGGGGATTATGGTTATTTGAGCAGACAGAGCAAGCAACTCTCAGAGCCTGTTCTAAATGCTGAGATTCCATTCTTTACAATTCTATGTAAAACAAGTTCAAGCTAATGCACATTTCCAGAAAGCTTACCTGCATCATTTTCACAAGGACCTTCCACAGGGTAACCCAGGGTCAGAACAAGTGTTGAGGGTTCCAGACTCTAGGACATGATCAGTATTGGGGGTAAAGAGAGAAGAGAGGGCTATTTTGTGTCTTTCAAACCACACATTGGTGATCTATGTCATCTGTCAACTTGTTTATAATATATAACACCCAAGCTAAGCATCTTATGGCATTCTGGCTTAAGCAAAAATTGTGCAATTCTCTCTTAACATCAAAAGACTGAGAACTCCTGGTGTTTCACTCTGACTAGAGCTGAGCATGGCTTCATAGGAAAAGTGGATTCTGAAGTCACAGAAGATGAATCAGATGGCCACTCAGGAGGAGCTGAGGAGGCAGCAGGAGAAGATACATTTGATGAACAACTTAAGGATCTGGACAATGCAGACCGGAGCTAGTGTTTGCATGAGAGCTGAGGCTGAAAACTAGCAGGAACTTAGTAAAGCAGTAGCAAAAGACAGGGATTGGAGAAGAATATCGGGGTGGACCAGTTAGATTCCTACAGAATATGTTTTGTTAACATGAGACTGTTGTTTTCTCCCTTCTCTCCCAATAACAAGACTTTCCATTAGGATCCCAAATTTTAGTACTAATCTATAAATAGTAGATATGAAATGGGGACATGTGACTTGGAACAGGATGGAAGACAGAAGTCCTTGCAGGTTGAACTGGTTTCACATGGCATTCTAATGACACAGAAAAGTATATACTTGCCTCATCTGCTTGGGTGCCAAGCAAGAGTCTGACCTCTGATTAACTGAAGTTAATCCAGGTGCTGGGAGATGGTGGGCACTATATACCACTTTCCTACTCCAAGTCATACCATCATCAGTATCCAAACAGCCAGCCAATCGTGCTCATCCCAATTCAGTTTTCAAGCAGTAATGTTGCTAAGTCAAACTTTAAAAGAAAAACAAAAGAAAGACATTGGGAGAAGGGAAAGTTCACCAAGGTTCTTACTAGAGTTTAGAGTTTAAACCTTGACATGGCTTTGTTTTTATTGCTGCCGTTTACTTATAAGCAATTTGGGGTCAGAAGTCCTAATAAGTGCTTCTCATTATGCCTTTGATTTCCGCAGGAGTTGGCAGGATCACAGTCAATATTTGGATACCTGCTTAGAAGGGGAGGTGACATTCACCCTGATTCTCTGCTTCATCATGACCTGTTGGCTAGGAGTGCACCATAGGCAGTGCACCCCAGTGACCTGCCATGATGTCTGAGAGACAGGTAGGCAGAGAATTAGAGTTTAGGTTTGCTGATTCAGAGTAGTTTCAGAATTGAGAAGTCCTGAAATCGTAGATTGGGAAGGGCATGGAAGGTCATGCAGTAACCACCTCCAGCCCCTTGCCTGAAAGGATTATCGTACAAAAGAAAGGGACAGGGAGTCTAGCCAAATTGCAGTAGCTCTACTGAGAGAGATTTAATCCATTTCACTTAAATTTAATTTACGACTGCTTTAGATTGGTAACATTGTTGGTACAGAAAGCCTGAAAATATGACTTAGTCTTTGATTCCAAATAATATCAGATTTCTTCATCTCGCAGAGGCGTGGGTTTATTTTTGTTGTTGCACTTTGTTCTAATGGCTAAAACAAAACATAGACAAAAAAGAGAAATATAGCTTTTATTTTCTTTTTTAAACATCAACTGAAGGTTCAAACACTTACGATAGATTTTAATAATGAAGAGAAAACTTCAGTAAGGTAGACTACTTAGCAACTCACTGGGAGCCACATGCCATTATAAAGAAGCATGTCTGGTTTGGCCGAAATCCTGCCTTTGTCTCAGAGCTATTTTGCTGTAAATTTAGAACAGAAATACCCTTTCTGGAATAAAAATGTAGCTTTGTTGGCTACAAGTGCATGTTTGCTGCCTCACAATTTTAGAATTAGACGATGGACTTATTTAGTAGACATCGGAGGGTAAAAAGCAAAAGCCCATAATTTAAAACATTCCACTCTACCACAGTCCAAGAAAAACATGGACCGGTGAACAAAACCAGCAGTATTGTAATAAGAAAACAACTAGGTGCATTTTTTCCAAAACCTAAAAACCAGGAATCTAAATGTATGAGTTACTGGCTAAAAATTCCATTTTCATGTCTCAGTTTTGAGCTGGAAAAACAACGTAGACCTGATAAACATCGTTTTAAAAAATGCACAAGTTCTCCTGCAGCCCGAGGTGTGGACAGCAGCCTCACATCCATCTTTATGTACTCAAGGGCACTTTCTGTGGCCTGGAGGGAGCCTGGGCTAAAAGGATTTTACTTTGCAAAGATTCATAGGCTTCCAGTCAGGCCCGTGGTGACTTCTGAGGCTCCCTCCCCACAAGTTATTTGGCAATGCTGTTAAGGTATTTTATTTTCCCCCTAAACACTTTGAATATCTGTTCAAGGTCCATGGAGTTTTCCAGGGCAAATGATGTGGTAACTGTTAGTAATGCAGGTGGACTTACCCAGGCTGAAAGGCAGGAGGGATTGGCATTTCTTCAAGAAGAGAGCAGAAGTGGACATGCAGTCCTCTGTTCTAAGACAATTATAAGGTGCCAGTCAACCAATCAGTGGCATGAATGGCATTTGTATTTGAGTGTGTGTGTGTGTGAGAGAGAAAGAGAGAGAGAGAGAGAGACAGACAGACAGACAGAAAGAGAGAGAGAGGAGAGAGCGCACAATTCCTGAAAATGCTGAAAGTTACTTGGAAACCACCAATGACGAATACAGAAGTCCACTGGCAAGAAAGCAACCTACTTGGGAGTTAAAACTTCAATTCCGTTTAAACTGGTCTTAGAGTTTTAGATGAGGCTGCAGTCAATGAAGACAGAGGGGGTCTGATTCTACTATAATGTGCGACATGGCAATGTTAAATGCTGAGGATGATAAAACACTTGTAAAAGAGGAACTTTCCAGAAGGATCAAAACTTTCCCTCATCAGTGGTTGGTCACCCACCTGTGGGTAACTCAGGTCTCATCATGCAAGTAACAGGCGTGACACCTGAGTGGACACATCTATCATTTGAGTGTAGGTGATGTCAGAATGTGATGCACATGGTCCCTGAAGGTGTACACATATGGAGCTCAAGTCTATAAATTTTAACAGCAGGATCACTTAGCAATCATAATTTTTGTCACGTTCCCCTAAAGAAAATTTCCCGCTTAAAAGCTTTGACAGGAGGAATGTGTAGGGACAATGAAAATGAGGGGACCCATTTGGGGACCTATCGATGGACTCTGTGTAAACATAGGCTGTCTCTTCTAATTCTTGCCTCACTGCTCAGGGAACAAGTCGGGGTTATTTTTCTTCCTTTTGAATCCTTTTCTTTTACACTTTTGTTGAAAGCAAAAATGAACAGTCCTAGTCACTTGCCATTTAAACAAGAGGGGGTTTATTACCTTTAACCAGTTGTTATGGCAAGAATGCTGTACATGTCAGTGGTGGCTAAGTTCCCAGGTGCCCGGTTGGTTTTTCTGGCCTCCAGAGAATTCCTTTTCCGTCTGCGCTGCCTACATGTCTGGAGTCTGGCCCTCTGGAGCACGGCCAACTAAGAACCACAGGCTGACACGCTGCTGCCCAAAGATGTTTGCCGAGTCACGTGCTTCCTGACTCTGGGGTGCCCTACCATTTTCTTCATCGTTCAGTTATGGCTTCTTCAGGACCAAGTGTTGCATGCAGAGTAAGTCCTATTCCTCTGCTATTCACAGGCTGGTTAGGGAGGGCTACACTCACTCCTTTGACTATTGGTGTGCAGGAAAAAGGGAGGAAGATCACCATTGGCTGAATTTAGGCAACTGGTACAGTCTTGGGCTACCTGATGATGTCATAAGCGTGAGAGAGATGTAGGGATGTTGATGTATCATGTTCCCTCAAGATCTCCACCTTATCTCTTTTGTTTGAAGAGCAACCACAGCAATTTCTCTGCTTAAGGACCAACCTACCAGGACATCATGTGGGGAACATGCCATTTCTGGCATTCAGAAAGGTGTACGGCAATTCTTTTGGAATATGTTTGTATGTAGTAAGGGCTTGAAAGTATCCTGCTAGACACTGCCTTCATACTCTTCTGAAAAGTTATAAAGAGACTTGGCCACTTCCATAGTTTTATTAAAACTGGTGATGAGAAAAAAGGAAATGAATCCAGAGAATAAACTGGAAAATGATCGTATCTGGCTGATGAAAGTTTGCTCAGAGACCTGCACCATCCTACTTCTAGACCTGCCTCCTTGTGACAAAAACCATTTCTCAATCTAACTCCTATGAAACATCCAGCAATCATTCTTCACATCTATATCCCCTAGAGAAAGAGGGGAGCCTTCTCCCACCTGCAGAAGAGTTCTTGCTTACTGCCTGAGGACCTGGCTTTTTGGAGGAACCCTGATGACCGCTAGGCCATACCCATCGCCTGGTTTTCCAAACTTCAGGAAGATACCCTTGAGTACATTCATACTACAGATGCATACAAACAGTGGTGGAGACAGGAGAATTCTTTACTTGAAGTGAGTTACTTCTTTTGGAGTCTGATTGAATTGGACTTAGGACTGTAAGCATCTGTATTCTACAAAGCTCATAAACTATTCTGCAAAGATTGTTTATCTAGATGCCTTAACAAACTGAATTTATTTTTGCATTTTACTCACTTACCTTTACTGTTATTAAGAATAGAACTGTAGGAAAACTCAGTAAAAGAATTTTATATGCATGTCCCATTCACTCTTCTTTCTTACACAGAGAACTATTAATTGTCCCTACATAGATTATGGAACTGAAGCTTGAAGCAATGGAGGGACTTGTTCCAACTTACACAGCTAGTATTCAATATGTATATAAACCTGCTGCTGCTGCTGCTGCCGCTGCTAAGTCGTTTCAGTCGTGTCCAACTCTGTGTGACCCCATAGACAGCAGCCCACCAGGCTCCCCCATCCCTGGAATTCTCCAGGCAAGAACACAGGAGTGGGTTGCCACTTCCTTCTCCAATGCATGAAAGTGAAAAGTGAAAGTGAAGTCGCTCAGTCGTGTCCGACTCTTAGCAACTCCATGGACTGCAGCCTACCAAGCTCCTCCGTCCATGGGATTTTCCAGGCAAGAGTACTGGAGTAGGGTGCCATTGCCTTCTCCCATATAAACCTGAGACTGATTTTAATAGACACGCATGATCTGCTACCTCACACAAAATTGTTTGAAAAGATGGCAAGTGGACTATGCTATGACTGTGACGTGTGTGTGTGTGTGTGTGTGTGTGTGTGTTGCTCAGCCTTGTCTGACTCTTTGCTACCCCATGGACTGTAGCCCACCAGGCTCCTCTGTCCATGGAATTCTCCAGGCAAGAATACTGGAGTGGGTAGCCCTTCCCTTCTCCAGGATGCCATGATTATTATTGTGTTAATATACTGTTGCCATCTATGGGGTCGCACAGAGTCGGACACGACTGAAGCGACTTAGCAGCAGCAGCAGCATACTGCTTCTTAGACTATAAGTTTCATGAGGGCAAGGGTTAGAGTTGATTCATCACTGTATCCTCAGTGCCCAGAACAGTACCTAACATAGAACGAGCAGATAAACTATCTACTGAATTGGTGAGTAAACAAATATTTGGCCTGGTATAACAACACATAAATTATATTTTATAATGTTGTTCACAATTAGGGACTTTCATGTTTCGATAGCACTTTAACTTTGTAAAGGCTTTCCTTTTTCTTAATAAAGTTTGCCTTAGGAGGACAAAGTGAAAGTTAAGGACTCAGATACTGGGGATACCACTGGATTTCTAACCCATGAATAAGAAGATTAATCATGAAGGAGACAAGCCTCACAAAATTGCTGCTGCAGCCTGTCTTTCTGGACCATATGTTCCAGGTTCTCTGGAACGGATCTGGTTGCTATATCTATTCCATTGTCCCCTTAAGGATATTCTTACTTGTCAACCATGTGTCCTGATTTTTCATTTAGAAAATATGGTCACCATATGCATGTTATAAAACTTGAGTCCCTAGACTAACTTCACCCTTCTGTGCAAGTATTACCACATCCCATACTCGGCTAAATTTTCTACATGTACTTCACATGAGTGCTGATTCCAGCTTTTTGCATTGATCATAAATAGATACATTAATAAGCCTGTTTAAATTAATAACTTAGTTTTCCATAGAAAGATGCTTTCCATGACTAGAAAAATGTATTTTTCAAAACATATTGAATTATCTAACGCAATCAATGTATTCTTTTTATTCAACTTGAGCATATTCTTATTTTCCTAAAATAAAAGACTCTCATAGGGCTCCAATAAAATTTATTAAATACGTTGATTCTAATAGGGATTCAGTGAAATTTAATAGAATATGATTTGCCAATATATTGCATTTGTTATTTTACATATTGCTGAAATAAGATGGATCAAGTGAAATGGATATGTTTGAACAACTTCATTATCTGATTCCACAGATATCCTGGATAAATTTTAGAGAGAGAGCATATAGAAACCTCCATGTATCAAGTCCACGCAGACATTGTTTCTGGTTTAGCCTCTACACCAATTTATTCTGTGACTCTGGGCAAAATCCTTCCACTCTGAGGATTCAATGTGCCCTTTTGTAAATTAAGTAACTTAGTCCAGGTTAATGGCTCTCCTCCTTTGCTCTGGTAGCCCTGGAGTCTCTTGGATGCCTAAGAATTTGCCTTGGAAGACCCCTTCCCTTGCCTTTCCTTCATTTGGAGCAGCTTAGCACATAATCCATTAAGTACATATGCCATTCCACTGTGGAAATATGGTTTGGAAAAAAAATTTACAACTAAAATAGTTTTATGGTCCTTTGGTGTCTGTTTAGTCTGTACTTCTACCTCACTTTGTTAAAATATCACTGTGAGGGATATCGGGTTTACCTGGGTGGAAAAAAGGTGTAGGCATGTATATAAGCAGCAAATAGAATAAGAAATCTTTTTGTGTAACTTGCTAGGGTAGAGTAATGAGGGAATCATTGACCAACTTGGACCTTCAAGGGGAGAATCAATGTAGTGAAGGAAAAGTTTCAATCTGGGAAAGGGTCTTTGGTTCAAGCACTGGCAGCAGAGAGATGTTGAGTCATTAGCTACAGCACTGAAGTGCATTAAATACAGAAATGTATAGGTACAGAGAGCTGGTCACTATGGGTATAAGCCAAGCTTTGATATGGTTATATGTACGCAGGGATTGAATGGGCTAGTAGGGAAATTTCCAGAAAACTGGAGGAAAATAAGAGTACTCCATCACTGACATGATCAGTCCTTGACTTCGTAAGTTGTAGACACTGGTGTTTTCCATCAGGCCCATGCTCCTGGTGGAATTCTGACCAAGACTTAGCAGAGCATTTATAAGGTCAGCCCCTCTATTGAGTGGAGCCTAGAATTAGCCTCTTGTCATTTAGCCCATTAGTCAGGGGTCCTGGAAGTCCTTCATGGCCCCAGATGCTCTCTGCATTGCTGATTTACTATTGTTCCTGATACATGGATCCATTCCAACTGGTTTCTTGTTTTTATACTGACCTACTCAGTACACTTTCTTTGATAGAAATTCCAGCCTAAGTCAAGCCTGGGCTCACCCCAGTGATTTGGGTACCCTTCGATGTTCCTCCTGGAGCAGTTGGGGTTTTTCTTTCATATCCCATCAGTCTACACTGCTGAGGTCCCAGAATGTCTTTAAGATATGTCTTTCCAACCATGAGCACCACATGCTGAGAGGCTTAGAGAGCAGCCAGGTTTTGGCTAGAACTTTAAAGCTCTGCGTTCTTAGAATCCTATGTGTCTAGAGAAGGACTGTTTCATAGACGGGATCAACCACATGGGGGTGGTGGTGGTGGGGAATCACAAAGAATGCAGGCCAGGTTCAGCCCTGGCAGGCGTGCAGCACCCAGTTTAGTGGTTCCGACGGCTTGTGGATCTGCCCTAACCCCTGAAGGCTGCTGTGGCCACTGTAACTGAGAGTGAATTTGACTTTAGCTTGTTTCCTTTTTAGTTCCTGGCCCCACACATGCTGAATCCATGGTGCTGTCTCCCTGTTAGTGTGTCCCTCATCTTGCCCCTGTTGTGGCTCTTTTCCAGGAATTTTTGATCTCTCTCCAAGGACTAGAAGGCATTTCCAAGAGCTGCAGTCTAATTCAGAGGGCAGTTGGCTTCCAAAAGTTCCGTGTTTCACAGAGAAGGGTCGACCACAATTCTAGCACCTTGGGGACAGGGCTCCATCTTGTTTCTTTCTCCCCTCTAAGGTCCTGTGTCAGAATGAAGTTTCATTAGAGGAGGCCATGACAAGTTACTTGATTTCCCCAGGATGTGCCATGATTAATCTGCCTCCCCAAGGAGAGGTGGTGTGACTGCTTCATTACGTGTTCTGACCTTCAGCGGCACATATCCTTCCACCCTGTCACCTACCAATCCTCTTTGCTTTCCTCCCATCCCTGTGGCTCTGACAAGAGCTGAGAAGAATGTTTGAGCACACAGTGTCATCTTTGCTCACAAGTCTGTTTTGTTGTCTCCAATGGAGGGTTCTCCAGGATAGGCTTGAAATCCCCTTCCCTCTGCCACCCATCATAGCCTGGCTGAATTCAATGCTCAGTGCACACTTAGGTTGATTGAATGTGTGATAACACAAACCTGTGTGCTCACACAGATATTAGACAGCACCTTCCCAACCATTTCTTCATCTGACCTTTCACCATGGCTGTGGAAATCAGGAAAGGTTGACTAGGAGGCTGAACTTAGCTGGGATGCTGAGATGGCTGAGTCTTTCTGTCTTCACGTAATCTGGGACCTTCTCTTCTCCAAGTGGCCTCTCCATTTGGTTTCTGCAAGTGTCCTTCCAGCAGGTAGCATGCTTTCTTACATAGCAGCTCAGGGCTCCTAAACGTGCAAAAGTAGTCATCAGGCATCCTTAAAGCCTATGCTCAGAATTGGCACATCGTAATAACGTATTCTAGGCCTCCCTGGTGGCTCAGTGGTAAGGAATCCACCTGCCAATGCAGGAGACATGGGTTCAGTCCCTGGGTTGGGAAGATTTCCTGGAGGAGGGCATGGTTACCCACTTCAGTATTCTTGCCTAGAGAATCCCACTGAGAGAGGAACCTGGTGGGCTACAGTACATGGGGTTGCAAAGAGTCAGACATGCCTGAAACAACAAAAATACTGCATTCTACCCATAAAAGTAAGTTATAGACCAAGCCAGATCTAATGTGGGAGGAGGCTATATCAGGTCATGAATACTGGGGTTACTGGGGTTGGGGGGTCTTCCTATCTTTGAAGACTAGTTACTATGATTTTGTAATCATTTTCTTAGATACGATGCTCTCAGTGCTGCGTTTCTCTCATAATTTCCTAGCTAGTGAGAAGAATGGCCAGGTAATTAAAGCAGCAACATAAAGCTCTCCCTCCTAGGTAATCCTAGAGTTTAGAGGGAGGTACTAATCCTTCATGAAAAGATTCCCTTAAATAAAAGAGGTGCTCTGAAGTCCTTTGGATAAGCATAAATGTGACCCTGGACATGTATTGCCTTTTAGCCTTAATGAATAAGCAAGCCATGTTGCCTCTTGTAGACAGCAGGTTTGAATGTGCAGTCGAGATAAGACAATGGCAAATGACTTTGCCTCTGCCTCTGCCTATGCCTGTCTATGACTCTGCCTATGCCTGTTTTTATGAACCTCCAGTTAGCCCCAAAACAATGACTGTTGGAGGCAAAATTATAAGAGCAGAGGCATTTCAGTGAGACAGGCCTGGGTTTGGTTCCTTATATTATCACTTACCAGCTATGGGAGTGATAGGCCCTACTTCAGAGTAAGAATTTAATAAACATTAGATTTTCTTTCAATCAGATAATTTTCTACTGAACATAAACAACAACATTTGGAGATACTATACAATAAGCCAGGCAGTGTTTTAGTTGCCAAGAATACTTGAAGGATGCAGGGGGTGAAGGAGAGGGAGGAGTAGAAGATTACTCATTTATCTATTTGTAGCTTCAGGAAGCCAGATAGATGGTGAAGTCATTCACTGTATTAAGGAATACAGCAGGAGGAGGCAGTTTTCCCCCTCTTGCAGAACTTCTTATTACACCATCTCTGAAGCTTTGGAGCTTTTCCTTTGAGCTCACATTTCTAGTATAGAAGTATATAAGTCAATCTTCACTGGGTGTGAGGCTCACATTACACATGAACAAAAATAAACCACTGTTTTTGGAAGTCACTGAGATTTGGGGCTGTTACCATGGTCTTACCCAGTGAAAGCTGACTAACACAGAAATTGGTACCAGAAGTGGGGTGTTACCATAACAAAGCAAAATGAAACAAAAACAACCAAATTATGTGGCACTGGCTTCAGAGTCAAGCAGTGGGCAGGGAGGGAACTATTATTGAAGCTGACAACAAAGTGACTCATGTTAGGCAGTGGCTAAACACTTTGGTAAAACTATTTCCTGAGATAACTTGGAAGATAATTTACCTAACAAAGGTGCGGCTCTAGGTGAAGCTTTGGGCAAACAGAATGAGGCCTGTGGGCTTGCTTGTTCTTGGTTGCATGTGACAAGGTATTATAAGAAAGAGATGAGTTCATAAGTAATTATGCAGTTTTCAAGCATGAATAAAAGGGAAAAGAGAGAATTCAGAATTTTCAGGCAATGTAGGATGCAAGTGATTCTCGTATATAAGCTATAAAAGTTAAACTGAAAAATATGTTCAACAACAAAAGCTAATTATATTCTGGCCCCAAGCAAAGTCCAAATTAAGGGTGTAGCCTCCATACCTTTTGTTAAAACCTGTAAATGAATTAAGGTGATCCTGAGTAAATAATTTAAATTAGACAAAATGGTTCAAGGAAAGGAAGTGTTTGCTCTCTCATAAAAGCATGATAATTTGAAGCACCTCTAATTAATTCTAGAACAAGAATCATGTCTTCAAAGGAATTCTGGGTGTGGCTGTTGGCACATAATGTTGGTTGGTGAAGAGCCAATGAGGGTTTGAGAGATTTTTACTTCCAAAACAGCCACCAGCATGAATTAAGAGATTGTATCTGTTAAATACATAACTAAATTTAAGACCCCCAAATTTCTGCCATTCAGTTCCCAAGGATAGAATATCCCCTAATGTTCTCTATGGATATATCCGAAGTGGGCAATGGCAAAGGGAGAAATTATCCAAGTATGAAGGCAAAAGCCATGGAGAGCAATGGCTGCACCCAGGGAGCAGACCTGGTATCTAATCAAAGACTATTTCCTACACTAGGGTATGGGTTTAACAGAATTTGCCTATCTATATTTCAGAATTGCTATAGACCAGGACCAGTGATCACCTGTTGCTTCTCCTTTACAAATGGAGCGTTCATTAGTTATTCTGGTCTTGTTGTACCAATGTATGTTGAATTTGGAGAAAGAAAAGATAACTATCTTTTAGTTTGATTTGGTTTTGTTTCTCTGGATCAAGAGAAGCAACATTTTGACGACCTTTAACACAGAGACTTTCCATTTACTATCATATCCCATTGGACTTCTGGCCTTCTCCTTTGGGGAGTGGTATATATTGTGTGCAGAAGGGAGGGAACAAATATTTATGATCAAGATACTTATCATGAAATATTGTATCATTGTTCCCAACCTTCGCTTCCTCCTTTCCAAGATTATATGTCTCTGCCTCTTGTGGTGTGATTTGAAGAGCTTCCCTATGGGATGAGTATAGTTCTCTGCCCCATTTTCCACTTGATCATGCAATTTCTCGGATTAATGAAATATGAGCAGAATTGTCACATGCCATGAGTAAACAGAAGTTTTAAGAACCACTGTGCATTTCCAGTAGTTCTCTCGACCGTTTTTCTTTGCCATGATGACAGTACAGAGAATGCTTTTTCTAGTCTGATCTCCAGGATAGGAAGACCATAAGCGAATGTAGCCAATCAACAGTCCACAGGAAACATGAGTAAGGAATAAGTTCAATAAGATATTATGTTTTTGTTGTAAGAAATCTTGGAAATTTGAAGATTTTTGTATTTGTAGGCTTAGTGAAGTCACATAGCTGACTGATACACCTGGTATCAGGGCCCAGAGTGATCATGTCCCACGCCTCTGGGTTCCATCCTCAGAATTTCACTAAACTGTTTTTATCTGATTATTAATCATAACTTACCTTCCCTGTTCAGAAGCTCAAGAAAGTGATACTATTTTTCTGAAGGAAAGTCATAATTTGTAGTACATTGGGTATGTATTGCAGTTCAGTGCATTAATGTTCAATAATGTATAGCAGTACAAGAGAATACAAAGTAAAATGAGAGTAGTATTAACAGAATAATATAAAATCTTATTTCACATATGTATGATTGCAAGTATGTATCTATCTATCTCACATATTAACTATAGAACATATGAGAATTACATGTGTGCATGCTGAATTGCTAAGTCATGTTTAACTCTTTGTGACCATATGGATTGCAGCCCTCCAGGCTCCTCTGTCCATGGAATTTCCCAGGCAAGAATATTGGAATGGGTTGCCTTTCTTTCTCCAGGGGATCTTCTTGACCCAGGGATCAAACCAGCATCTTCTGCATTGACAGATGGATTCTTTATTGCTGAGCCACTAGGGAAGCCCACTGTCTAATATATAATCTTAATCAAATATCTCCAATTGTCTCAAAAATTCCTTTTGTGGCAAAAGAAAAAAAAAAATTTGCCCTAAGATCTAATCTACAATGCATTGTATTTAGTTTCCATGCCTCTTTAGTGCCTCAAACTGGAACAGTTAGCCTCCTCAGTCTTTATTTTTCTCCTTTTATAATCTGACATTATTGAAGAGTACAGGTCAATTTTGTACACCATTCCTCAATTTGATGTGACTTTTTTCACAATCACATTCAAATTATGCATTTTTGTCATGAACATCAGAGAAATAAAATATAGTGTTCTTATCAAACATTATATCAGCCATAGGATGTAGATTTGTCCCATTACTATGGATGTTAAGGTCTTCCCTGGTGGCTCAGTTGGTAAAGAGCCTGCCTGCAATGTGGGAGACCCAGGTTTAACGCCTGGGTTGGGAAGATCACCAGGAGAAGGAAATGGCAAACAACTCCAGTATTCTTGCCTGGAAAATTCTGTGTTCAGAGGAGCCTAGTGGGCTACAATCCATGGGGTCACAAAGAGTCTGACATGACTGAGTGACTACACTCTCACTTTATGGATGTTAACTTAGGTCACTTGGCTAAGGTGGTAGCTACAGGATGCTTCATCTATAGTTACTCTTTTTTGCCTTGAAATTAGGGGATGTTTTGTGTTTTTTTGAGATAAAGTAGATACCATGTTTCTTATAAAAATTCTGTTAGTTTTAGCATATATTGATAACTCTTCCTTGAGTAACATTACTTTGGTTAACAAACAGTTATTTCTAATTTCATGATTTTTTATTCATTTCAGTTCAGTCACTCAGTCATGTCTGACTCTTTGCGACCCTGTGAATTGCAGCACGCCAGGCCTCCCTGTCCATCACCAACTCCCAGAGTTTACTCAAACTCATGTCCATTGAGTCGGTGATGCCATCCAGCCATCTCATCCTCTGTCGCCCCCTTCTCCTCCTGCCCCCAATCCTTCCCAGCATCAGAGTCTTTTCCAATGAGTCAACTCTTTGCACGAGGTTGCCATAGTATTGGAGTTTCAGCTTTAGCATCGTTCCTTCCAAAAACACCCAGGACTGAGGTCCTTTAGAATGGACTGGTTGGATCTCCTTTCAGTCCAGGGGACTCTCAAAAGTCTTCTCCAACACCACAGTTCAAAAGCATCAACTCTTCGGTACTCAGCTTTATTCACAGTCCAACTTTCACATCCATACACAACCACTGGAAAAACCATAGCCTTGACTAGACGGACCTTTGTTGGCAAAGTAATGTCTTTGTTTTTGAATATGCTATCTAGGTTGGTCGTAACTTTCCTTCCAAGGAGAAGCATCTTCAACAAATTCATTGTTGAAATTCTACCTAAGGAAGAACTTTCCATTCTTTTCAATTTTTGTATTTAATCAAATCCATTAATTAACATATTTCCCTTATACATTATTTTTATAAACTTAAAACTGTACCATGCTGAGATTAATTAAGTATGAATTCATAGATTCTTATTTTATTTCATGGGTGATAATCCACTGTTATTGTTGTTCAGTTGCTAGGTCATGTCCAATTCTTCTCAACCCCATGGACTGCAGCACGTGAGGCTCCTCTGTCCTCCACTATCTCCCAGAGTTTGCTCAGATTCATGTCCATTGAGTCAATGATGTTATCTAACCATTTTCACCCTCTGCTGCCTGCTTCTTCTATTGCCTTCAGTCTTTCCTGGCATCAGGGTCTTTTCCAAGGGGTAGGCTCTTTGCATCGAGCAGCCAAAGTATTAGAGCTTTAGCTTCAGCATCAGTCCTTTCAATGAGTATTCAGGGTTGATTTCCTTTAGGACTGACTGGCTTGATCTCCTTGCAGTCCAAGGGACTCTCAACAGTCTTCTCCAGAACCACAATTTGAAAGTATCAGTTCTTCGGTGCTCAGCCTTCTTTATGGACCAGCTCTCACATCAGTACATGACTATTGGATAAACCATAGCGTTAACTAAATGGGCTTTTGTCAGCAAAGTGATGTCTCTGCTTTTTAATATGCTGTCTAGGTTTCTGATAACTTTTCTTCTAAGCAAGCATCTTTTAATTTCATGGCTGCAGTTACCATCTGCAATGTTTTTGGAGTCCAAGGAGATAAAATCCGTCACTGTTTCCTCTTTCACCCCTTCTATTTGACATGAAATGATGGGACCAGATGATACGATCTTAATTTTTTGAATGTTGAGTTTCAAGCTAACTTTTCCCACTCTCCTCTTTCACTTTCCTCAAGAGGCTCTTTAGTGTCTCTTCACTTTGTGCCATCAGAGTGGTATCATTTGCATATCTGAGGCTATTGATATTTCTCCCAGCAATCTTGACTCCACTTGTGATTCATCCAGCCTGGCATTTCTCATGATGTACTCTGCATATAAGTTAAATAAGCAGGGTGACAATATATAGCCTTATTGTACTACTTTCCCATTTTTGAACCAGTTAGTTGTTTCATGTCCAGTTCTAACTGTTGCTTCTTGACCCACATATAGGTTCTCAGGAGGCAGGGAAGGTGGTCTGTATTCTCATCTCTTTAGGAATTTTTCCAGTTTGTTGTGATTCATACCAAGGCTTTAGCATAGTCAATGAAGCAGAAGAATAATCTGTTGCTATCATTTATTCAGATTCTCAAACTATCCTCAATTTGGCTAGTGGGAGTCACTTCAAGATGGGTTCTTTGTCCTTTTGAAACTCTCCTATCATTCTTTGAACACTTCATATTGTTTGACATGAGGCAATATTCCAAGCACATCTTATGCTTTCCCAGTTTCAACCCTGAAACCAGCCATTTTTCTAAGGATTCCCAGTTCCTTCTAGTGGGGAATTATATTTGGAAACCAGGATCTGGATGCTAGGCTGTCTTTTTGCTACCAAGGAAGATGTCATTTTAACATTTAACATTTTGGTGTTTCTCTTTGCATTTCCCCCTATATATTAGTTTTACAAAATTGAAATTGATCCATGCTGGAATTTTTATTCCTGATTTTTCATAACAGCATAACATGAATATTTTCTGGTTATTCCAATCATCTTTGTAGATGCTTAAACAGTTTTCATGAATAGTTAAGGCCAAAAGTTACTTTTGCATTTGGTATCACTGGAAAATTAAGTTACTTCCAATTTACTTTTGTAAACCACCGTAAGTGGTAGTAATAATGGATACATTTGTTTTTCAGATGCTTTCCCAAGCAATCTCTATTTTAATTCTCAAAATAGTCCTGTGATGCCCTTTTACAGGGGAAGATCATGGCTCAAAGATATTCCATGATCCTAAGCTCAGTGGAGTTGGGATGAAGCCTAGATCCTCTAGTTTGCTCAAATTGTTGGTCACCTGGTTATGTGTATGCACTCATCTCAGACTTAAGTCTAAGCTACTAGATGGCAGAGGCTGTGTTTTAATGAGCATTGTGTCCCTGCAATTCCGTATACCATGGAGGCTCTACAGAAGTTTAACACTTGCTTCAGGAAAGTCTGAAAAGTCTTTGACCTGAGAAAATTCTTGGGAAGCTATTCCACTGGGAGTTAGCTATTAAAGTACATCTCCCTCCTTTTTGGACACTGGTGACCAGATGTCTTAATTATTGCAGTTCTTTGCAGGGAATGCCATCAGTGAGGGAGGAAGAGACAAGCAATCTGTTTGGATAGGGAGGGGTAAATCCAATAAATTTGCCAGCTGCATTTGCTATCCTAGCAGTAAAACACACCATCCCACACTGCCTTCAACTACAACAGGAGACAGAGGACATGGTAATAAACTACCCCGTGGAAGGGATCCTTATCTGCAGCAGATTAAGAGGCCCGGAGACCACATGGGGACAAATGTGTAGTTAATGATATTGTTCCAATTAGGAACTGGTTCAGCCGAAAACTAAACGCACAAAATCAAAATCCCTCCATCCTTAGTCACTTCCTTGCAGACTTCCGGACCAAGAGGCTTTTTGATGTTGATTGTCTCCTTTTAGCTTTCAGTTGAGGATGAGCCAAATTGCACCACTTGTGCTAATTATCCCTCTCCTGAGATTGCGAATTCCTGGTTAATAGGGGAATCAGTCCAAACTACTTACTGAGTTTTCAAGGTGACAACTCTGTGCTGGGGACCTGGGCCAGTACAGACCTCTGCTGCCAAGAGGCCACTGGCATGAGTATTTCCACCTGAAGCGATTTAACCAGGGGCGTGAAGGACCTCAAGGCTTTGAAGAGAGAGTAGGAATAATAGGTGCTCCTGTAAGCAAAGAGAAACCATTTTCTCCCCTGGATCCCCTAGCTCATCCATGGCTTTGCCATCTTCCTGGCTTCTTCCACCTTACTCTTCCATACAGACCCCCAAACTGTACGTATCCATCAAAACCTGTTTCTTGTGCTGTTTACGTGTTTCTCTCTCTTACTTTACCTGTCCTCATTGCACCTAGTTCATTCAGCTGTTAGCGTCATTCAGGTGATAAGAAGTAGAACTGATATTTGAACTCAGAATTTAGGTGCCAAGTCTTTTATCTTTTGCAGTCTGGTGTGTGTCTAATTGCAACGAAACTCTAGTAGGATTTAATATTTTATAGAAAATACTGAATTGAAAAGTTTTTCATAAGCCACATTCCAGCTGAGAAGGCTTAAAGAGCAACCCTTATCCCCCTAGTTATGGTTAGATTTGTTTTGCTATTATTGGTAAATTTTCTGAAGGACATCATAGCAAAGTGAGAAAGGATCTGGTGCTGATCTTCTTTGCTCCTCCAGACTTTCCACCAGACTCCATCCAGCTCTGTGCCCCAGGAGGCTAACCCTCTGCCCTGCTTGGCTCAGACTCTCTTGCTCTCTGCTGTGGTTGGGTTTGGTCAATCGAAAGTACCAACAGGAGAAAAGAGCATGAGGCTTGGCTCTTTCTCTGCTGGGGAACTGTGGATGGGTCTATCTCTTTCTGAAGGCTGCAGCTCCTATCAGGTGGCCCTCTGACAGTTCTTGTTCCTGCTCTGGCTCCCGCGACCACTCCCCCTCCACTTGTCTTTTCAAACCTTCCCGCACCTCTACAAATAGTCCCTCCATTAAATTCTCCTTTGCTACCTGTTTGAGTAGGCCATCTCTGTCTCTCTCTCTCTCTCCTTTTTTTTTTTTGCCTGGACCCTAATTGATTTAGGGGTTTGGATTATCCAGATCTAGTCATGAGGACTAGAAATGTGTGAACAAGGATTATTTGTGGCATGCTTGATTCCGATCAAGTTCTGAGCCCTTAATATAGAGGTTAAGAACTTCTGCCATGCAAAATAATAATCTTGCTTATGATAATAATAGTAGCAAGCTTTGATTCTACTTTTAGCACATGCTAGGCACTGTTCTAACCATTTAATATGTATTAGCTCTTTTTATCCTCACAACAAGCTTATAAGATAGGTACTATTTTTATTACTATTTCTAGATGAGGAGACAGAAGTATAGAAAAGTGAAGAATCCTGCTTTAAGGCCCTGCACCTTAGTGTGTCAACCAAATCAGGCAATCAGTTTCCAGAGTCCTTAATTTCTGCACTAGACTCCAAATGGCCAGGAAGTCAGTGTCAATGGACACATAATGAGATTGCATTTAATTGCTAAAATTATAGAATCATTTGAACATAACTTTTGAAGGAAATATCCATCGTGTTGGAAAACTATTTTTAACACTGGGATTTCTAACATAAATGCTAACACCCAGTAGTGCCATTTTTAGAAACTTGTCATTTACTTAGGCAGATGGAAATGGATATTGTTCTTAAGTTTAAATGTTCAACACTATCTAAGCAGCACAAAGCTGTGAAAAGGACTCAGAAGATGTGGGTGCCCCCGTTCATTAAGCTGGATGACCTTGAGCCAGTCACTTATGCTCTTGGAAGCCGGCTTCCCTTTCTCAGGTTGACAAGGTCTCTAACCCATCCCCTCCTCTGATGGACATGTTGTTGTTGTCCCTATGTTGTCCGTGATGTGACCACCATCAACCCTAACATCAACAATTGATATCTGCTTCTTGTTTTGGCTTGTAATGCCCAGATGTGTCTTATTTATAATATTTCAAACAAGGAGACATTGCCCTTTGGCTTAAGTATTTATGGGAATTGGAGATTTGTTTACGCCTCAGGGACTCAGAGGCTGGCCTGGCCACTTGCAGTGCAGTTAAAGGCCCTATAGGGAGTCCAGGTGGAGATGGTGTTATAGTCATTACAGCTGAGGAGGATGAAGAAAGCTTACGAGGTGGGAAGTGACAGTTTGAATGCCACAAAGGATGCCTTAGGATGAAGTCTCCAGGAGACGCCCTTGAAAGAGCACCTGTTACCTGTGACAGGTTTCATGATGGGTTGGCTCACTGCTCTCTGAACTTTCTGCTCCTTTGCCTTTCCATATCTTTGTCCATGCCATGAAGTCTGTCCAAAAGTACCTCACCTATCCAGGGAAACCCTCAAGACAGGTGAAACCTCATGAATTCAACCAGAGGTAATGTTTCTCCCTCCGGCCAGAATTCTGTGTTGCTCTGTTTGGACTGCATTCACGGCACTCCTGCTAGGCTGTGTGCCATCATTATTTGTACAGCTACTGGGTCTCCCTGACTAGGTGTGAACTCTTTGTGTATTATTTACATCTGCATGTCTGAGTGCATGGAACTGGCTGTATAATCTTTGCCAGGTAGATGGGGGGAGGGTGTCTACAAAGCCCATTTCTAATGCTAATTGTGTTTACCCCTCCCCCCACACACACACATAACACATACACACGCTCAAAGACACCATCTGCACATTCATACACGAAAGTCAGGCATTTAAAATACCTGGGATGGTACGCCCATCAGTGGGCCTTTGTAATCCAGAGCTTAATCTTAGTTCTCAGGCCTAAGAGATATTGGGAGATGTCTTGGCAAACAGTAGAGAAAAGGGTACACTTTTACTCATGACACTGTGTGTGACACTTTCATCTTCAGTCCACATTAGCTTTCAGGCCCACTGGTAATGCCATCCACTGTCAAAGGTAGCAGCCAATCCCAAATGATCCTGTCTCTTCAAATCATGATAATTACCAGATTCACCCTTGCTTGCCAGCCACGATTAAGTGTGCCTGCCTCCTTAGTTGGACTGACCACGTCCAGAGTAAAAATGGCCAGACACTTTTTAAAATGGTGATTCTTCCTGCTCTGTAGAAATAGAAAAATTAACATAAGTGAAGGAAACTTTGGAATTGTTGGGAGCCTAGAATTGGGGATTGTTTTTTCACCTCATCAGCAGAAATGAGCCTCCGAGTTATCTTTTCTGGCTCCACTCTGGGGAACAGGAGCCAGCACCTGACAAGCTTATAACTGTGAGAGAAAAAAAGGGTGGAATGTTTGTGTTAGTCTTGGTGGTACACTCAGCCTACACCTGGCAACTCATCTGTGCTTGATAAGCAGAGAATTTTTGGTTAAAAGCAATCAATCTCCTCGTTTAAGTAATTGTTACTTTTCTGTTTTGGAAAAATTCATAAAGAAGAAAACAATTTGCACATCTTGGAGGGAAAGATTAATTTGGAGGCTAAGGCTGGGCCCTAGCCCCGATAACCTTATGAGGGGAGACCCCTCTCTGGGCCCAGGATGGACAGGCGCAGTGGAGGGCGTCACGTGTCAGATCAGTGGAAATCACGGCTGGACTTTGTGGGCTAACTGCAGAGTCTAGGGAGGTTCTGGAATCTGACAGGAAGCCCAGGGCAGGGGTGGAGCACTGGGAAAACCGGAGAGGTTTGAGCAAGCTGATCTGACTTTGTAACTGGGCCCTTATTGGTGCGATGATTAGGATAGACTCAGGTTCCCCATAGGACCATCAGCTCCAGGAGGGTGGGACTATCTAATTCGGCTTGTATTTCTATCCCAGAATCTAGCACAGATGGGGAATGCAATCCATCCACCATAACGACTAGTGTGCCTCCGAATCAGGTCCGTACCTCAACCCTCGCTCAGCCCTCCACATGTCCCAGTGCCCTCCCCCCTCAACTCCCTCAGCTTGAGCCTAGCATCCTCTCTCCACTGATCCACAGGAGCTGGAACCCATGGGGACCCAACTCGACCTTGTCCAGCTTGGTGTTGGAGTGTGGAAGGGCACAGTGCAGGGACTTGTGGATTGAGGGCTGGGAGTCACTGTGGGGCTTCTCTGAGAGTGACTCACAGAGGGCCTCAGCCCCTCCTCTTGACACCTCTTCATCTGCACCAGGAGGTTTTTTTCCCTGGAGCCCTCAAATGCTTGAAGAGGGACGGGTGTGGTGCAGGACTGCGCTTGCCAAGCCAGCTCCTCGGGTCCTGTAAAAGGTGCTGCAGAGGGCCTCTCCCTTCCCTCTGGCCCTCAGGTGCAAGATCAGAGGATCTGACAGTCATTTGTTTATCAGACGGCTTTCTGCCTTTAAAGGGGGAGCTGGGTGGCATGTACGTGGATATCTGAAAGGGAGGGATCTGCAAGCCATGGGCAGCTCCGGCCAAGCTGTCATCATCTGGCCCAGCTTCTTGTGAGCTGTGAGCTGGGGACCGCTTTCCCACCCCCGTCAAGGCTGCTGACTTGAAATGGGAACACTCCACCCTGAAGACTCAGCTGGCCAAAGGTGGTTCTTCCTGAGTTTTATAAACAGCTTCCGCCTTCCCACTTAAGTCTTTGTGTTCAAGAAAGAGAATTCTGGCCATTTGTGACTTCAAATTCAAATAATAATACTAATAATAGTGATTATGTTAACATTTATTGAGAGCTCACGCTCTGTGCCAAGCATGGAGTTAATGATTGTTAACTCATTCCTTTCAACTCGAGAGGAACACATTATTAAGCTTGTTTTCAGATGAGGAAAGGAGGCTCAGATCACAGCTTGCCCTCAGTCACCCAGCTACTCTTGAGCAGAGCCAGAACTGAAAGCCCAGGAGTCAGGGCCCACACAAGTAAGCTGCTCTCTTCTGCCCCTTGCATGAAGCTTTTTGACCTGGGACTTTGTCTCTCCTTATTTCTAGAGATGTCAGTTTGTGGAGTGCATTGATGTCTCTGTGTGTGGCTGCTCCTAACTACAAGTCAGGTCTCAGCATAACTGTGAACTCTCAGATTCACAGGCTGACACCTGTTTATTTTCTCAGTTCTGGAGGCCACACTCTGTGCAGAGAGGGGAGGACTGGGGGAGGACTCTGTTCCACGCCTCTCTCCTCACTTCTGGCAGCTGGGACCACCTTGGCTTGTGGACACAGCACTCCAGTCCAGCTTCACATGATGGTCACCTCTGTGTGTCTGTGTCTCCTCTGCTGACTCAAATATCTTTCTGCCATTACCTTATAAAGACACTTCACTGAATTCAAGTTTCACCTGGATCATACAGGGTGATCTTTTCATGTCAAGATCCTTGACTTAGTACATCTGCAAAGACCCTTTTCCCAAATAAGTTTGCATTCACAGGTTCTGGGCATTAGGGCATGGAAATAGCCCTATGTATCAACCTATATATCATCTAAAGCAGAGTAGATCCCACTGGGCCCTCCATCTCATTCCCTGTTTCTTTCCCATATAGTATTTTTCACTATTTTAGAGTCCTCTTTTCCATTATGTGTTTCCAACCAGGGTGCTCTCTCTCAACCTGGGTGCCTCTAGCATCTGGAGAAGGGCATATCTTCACCATGCAGAAACAAATCTTTCATTACAGCACACTTGTCATTGCCCATTCCTGGCCCAACCTGAATGCCAGAGTGAGGATGAGGTGAGGAGGGAGAGTTCTTATGACAGCCAACACCCCCCCACACACACACTGTCCTTCCCCCCTATATCCCACAGACATGAGATGTCCACCTGGCCAATAATGCCAATCCAAGATCAGAACCACCAATCCATGTATTTATCATCTATCTCCTTTCACAGGAACGAGAGCCCCTATGGTAGGAATCTTGTCTGTCTTGCTTACTGCTGTGTCTCAAACAATGCCTGGCCCAGAGCACACACTTGATACATATTCTCTGTATGCATGTGGAAGATGGGGATGCTCTTTCTGGTGCTACAGAAAAGTCAGGTGATAGGTTGAATCAGAGTGAAAACTAACCAGGGAGGTTCACAGCCTCATCCCAGCTGTCCTCACTCCCCAGTCTCCTGCCCCGTCCTTCCTCTCCTTGACAAGGCTGTGTGGGGACTCAGATGCTAGCCTTCCCACTTGCTCTGCTTTCTGCCATGTTGTTCTTTCCCTGTCCAACTGAAGTCCTGCTCCTGCAGTCACCTTGGGTCTGTGGTCATTCTTGCAAGTCTCTTCCCAAGTGACTGCTACAGAATTAAAGGTTGAGCATCAGGTCAGTGTTTTGTGATATTGCCATCTAGCTGAGATGCTGTTTCTCCACCCCTGCTGGCCACCAAAGCAGGTAAGTCATTCTTCCTCTATGATCCTCAGAAACCTCATCTATAAATCAGGGATGATGCTTGGTAGATGTCTCAGCAACTGGGGCCTTTGGCAGACAGTAGTGATGCCATCAAAGCTTATTTTCTTTCCCTTGCCTTTGATAAGGAAAAGAGCGACTGTCTTCCACCTCTTCTGGACCTCAAAGACACCCCCAGTTCATTTGGAGGGAGTGGTGGCAGGGTGGGTGGAGGGATGTGAGCCAGGCCTACAGGTACAGACACACGTATGAAAAGAGTTAGATTGGTGCAGAAAGGAGAAAGGAACTATCACCCGGTGGCTGGACTGAAGAGTTTTAGAGTCAGGAATCCCAAATGTGACCTTGGGCAAGGTTTCTGTAAAACAGAGAAAATAAATAACTTGCCCAAGGTCATACAGCTGGACATGACAGAGCTGGGAATTGACACAGCACAAGTTTATGCTTTTCCTATCACACCATTCTGCTCCCTGACAGAGTCTCTCAGGAACAATTGCTGTTATAGGCCCCAAGGCTGGAAAAACAGCCAAGAATGGTTTTGCTCTGCCCAGTGTATGACTATTTGAAGGAATGCTCTGTTTTGTGTGTTTTTGTTTTTTTTTTGGATACGTTAGGAAGCAGAGGCACAGATGATGGAAATCAATACGCACTCCCCAGGCTGTATATGAATTGGCTATGATAATCAGCTGGGAACACAGGACTGCGTTCCGCACCCCCGCCCCACCTCCACACACACACGGCCCACCATGACCACCATCGTACAGACACCATCTCAGCTTGGGCTAGCTTGGAAAGTCAGCATGGGACTGGACAACCACTGAAAAATCAGCACAGCTGAGCACAAGTTGTGGGCAGGTAATCGAGAGGTGATTGTGCAGGGATCATCGCCTCCATTTAGGTGTCAATTGTGTAATTTCCAGCTGTTCCTCAGCTCAACAGCTGGAGTTCAATATGCTCAGGGCTTATCTGGAGGCCCCCAGCCAGGGAACTCAATATTAAGCTGGCTTCCAAGATCTAGGAAAAGTAGCTACATTACAGCAAACCACAGAGGAGAGGCCTCTTTTTTCCATCCACTTAAGCAATGGCGGCTCTTTGGGAGCAATATTGGTGCTGCTTATAAATGGCTGGCCTGAAACAGAAGGGAGCTAGGGAGCAGATGATATCCTGACACAAAGATACAAGTGTGTTAATCCCTTTACAGGGATAATTTCATTTTGTCCTGGCCTGTGGTGCAGTGGTAGTATTTTTTTTCCATATTATACAAAGATACATAGTTTGTCCTGTGTCAAGCAAGGTGTAATTTGCAGAACTGGTCACTGAAGCCAGATCTGTGGATTTTGGATCCTAAGCTAGGTATCTCCTCGTAATCAGAGCCTTTCTCTGGGTAGGGCTCCACTGTCATTTGGAAATGTCACTACCATGAGATCAGATTCTGCCACTTAGAGATCAGAGATACCAGAGACCTGATGGGAGTGCTCAGCTAGGCCTCAAGCAAAAGCCAAATGTGAGCAGAAGGGAAATATCACTTATAACACAAGGATAATGTCTTCTCTTATGGTGTTGAAAAGCCTCATCATTGGAGTCAGTTAGTACTCTTGCCTGGAAAATCCCGTGGACAGAGGAGCCTGGTAGGCTGCAGTCTGTGGGGTCGCACAGAGTCGGACACGACTGAGCGACTTTACTTTCACTTTTCACTTTCATGCATTGGAGAAGGAAATGGCAACCCACTCCAGTGTTCTTGCCTGGAGAATCCCAGGGAAAGGGGAGCCTGGTGGGTTGCCGTCTATGGGGTCACACTGAGTCGGACACGACTGAAGCGACTTAGCAGCAGCAGCAGCAGAGATGGAAGACTGTGGCTTTTGGTTTTCATCTCATATTTGCTTCTTACTTTCATTCTCTGTCTCCTTCTGCAAAACCACAATGCACCCTTCCCTTATTCTCTCTTCTTCCCACCATTTAATTATCTTGCCTGGTGACAGAAAATACTGAAGCCACACCTTACTAATTAATCACAACAGTCTTTCTGGGAAAGACTAGAACTGCCCTAGAATTCATCTTAAACAGAACTCGAGGAATTTATTTCTAATATTTGTTGGCCCATGAGCTGAAACCTATTTGAATGCCTGGGTTACTCATTCACTTGCTCATTGATATTTATAAATCTTTGTGAAGAATGTACTATGTAATTGTACTGGGGATTCGAAGTGAACAGAAGTGTGTGGTCTTGGAACATATATTCAAGTGATGTAGCCCAATCGCTTCACATTACAGATGGTAAAAAAAAATACACACGGAGAGCAAAGGGACTTGACCTTGGATTCCTGTTGAGGCACATGTTGCAGGGCTTGGGATGATGGAGAGTATTGTGGGTGATGGAAGGGATGAGTCTGGCCCTCCAGCATGTCATTCCTGACTGCAAGGCTTCCTGGGTTCATGGCTCTGGGAAGGTAAGTCTGGTGACCAGAACCATAGGGGCATCTGGGCTAGGGTATCTGGGTTCCATTGAGGGCTCTGTCATTAATTTGATGAGCCCTTGGAGCTCTCTGGGCCTTGCCTCACTTTAGTTCGTTGAACTGTCACTGAGCTTCCACTATGGGCCTACCACTGGGCTAGGCATTTGGGACACAAAGACAAAAGGATGTGCACAGTGAGAAGAGGTGTTTGATTAGGAAACAGATCTTTTTCAGTCTCATGTTTCTCTTCTGTAGAAGAGGACTGGACTATCTATCCCCGAGGCTACTTTCATCTCTGATATTTTATACCATGTAGGGCAGTCATCTCAGGAACATGACTCCTGACTCTGGCCAGGGAGTCAGGTCATTTTATCCTGTATCTTGGCCTTTCATTGATGCTGCTGACTGGGAGGGCTTGATGGTCAGGATGGCTTGCCTGAGGGTGAATCCTGTTCTCACACACCACCCCCCCATGACATTGCTCAGTGTCTTTAGCACTGAGACGCTTGCTCATTTTTTTGTCCTACTGACCATCCAGAAGCACATGCGTTGTAACTTATTAAGTGAGAGAAAACAGAAATAGTGTATGTGCATTCCTTGTCCTTTGCCTAATTCCAGGTCCCCTGTAAGTTAGCTAAGTGTACCATTTGGGGTCTTACCTCCCAAAATCATTCAAGAAAGACTGACTCAAGAAGGAGTAAATTTCATTGGTAGAATAGGGTGCCAGATATAGAACCAGAGTTTGAGCCATCATTCAGTGAAATAAAAAGTATTGCTGTGCCTATGACTGAGTTATAAGGAAGAAACTTAAGGAAAACACTGCATACATGTGTGTATTTAAGAGGTGTGTTTAAAACACAATGCAGAAGAGCCATACACGGATGAGGATATTAATAAGAAAGTTCAGGCCAGAATAGAAAAGAAGTAAAAACAGAGAATGGAGAGCCTATATTAGACTGTATTTTCCCAGAGGGTGGAAAAATGATGTTGAAGGTTTTCTGCTGACAAAGTTCAACAGATTGGATTTGCAAGGATCTCTTGGAGCTAGGTTATACCTCCTAAGCCATCATCCCTGCAACTTGATGAGCAATGTGCCTGCTAAAATAATTTGGAAACTCAAACTATGAAGAGGCCCATCTAGATCTAGGGGTTAGTTGGTGATTTTGTGCTAAAATATATCTTTATATTAAAATGATAGCACATAAAATATACATATATGTTTGTGTTCATGTATATATATTTGTGTGTGTATATATATATAATGTGTATATACTATATAACTAGAATCATGATCACATTATTATAGGCTCTATAATTTTTATCAGTCCTGTCCCACATAATAACCCAGAACAATTCCTGGCACTTAGTTGGGCCTCATTACTCACTAAATTTTTCTTAAATAGATGGAGTTGGAAACAATGCTGCTTTTCTATAGTGCAATGATTCCTCCTGTCCTCTGGGGGCAGCCTACTCAAAGGTTGTGCAAATGATGTGTTTATGCTTTTCTGTCCCTATTCCAGATGTTTTTATTTCACTTATTTGACTCCCTTATATAAAACCCCTTTAATACACACAGAATTCCATAATCCACCTCTATTTTTGTGTTGATCTATTAAGGACAATAGTTGACCATCACAAAAATTAAAAACATGATTTTAACTTGTGACTTTTGGGGGCAAAAAGTTTTCTACATAACAGGATTCATGGTGGAATAATATGCTTGTTACATCCTTAGAGGCTACCACCAGATAGGAACTAGACATGTTTCCTGTGTGAAAAGTGGTGCTCTTATGCTAAAAGTATTATTGAGCTAAGACACTAAGCTTAGTACTTTACTTGTTTTATCTCATTTAACTGTCATATCACTATGAAATAATTGTTATTATTTACCTTATGCAAATATTGAAATTGAGGCTCCAAGAGGGTTGCTGCTGCTACTGCTGCTAAGTCGCTTCAGTCGTGTCCGACTCTGTGCGACCCCATAGATGGTAGCCCATCAGGCTCCCCCGTCCCTGGGATTCTCCAGGCAAGAACACTGGAGTGGGTTGCCATTTCCTTCTCCAATGCATGAAAGTGAGAAGTAAAAGTGAAGTCGCTCAGTCGTGTCCGACTCTTAGCGACCCCATGGACTGCAGCCTAGCAGGCTCCTCCGCCCATGGGATTTTCCAGGCAAGAGTACTGGAGTGGGGTGCCATTGCCTTCTCCGCAAGAGGGTTGAGTAACTCAAAATTACCCAGACAGGGAGGGGCAGAACCAAAGTTCACATCCAAGGAGAGCTGTCTCTGAAGTCGGTGCACTTACTCATATGGGGCACTTATCAGAGAAGTGGTAGAAATCATGGAGGCATAAAAGTCACAGATACTGGTGGGGAGATCACCGTAGTGGTCCCCTCCCAGGGCGGCCATGCAGAGTGGAAGAGATCATGTGTGGCGAGCACCCAGACTGATGCTGGCCAACGAGAAAGACTGGAGAATAAGGGCCTCCTTCCCTCTCCCTGTGAAGCAGGAAATGTGTCTAATACAATGCGTGAAATGTTTAAATTCTCCTTTTCAGTGAGATGCTGATATTCCTCCCAGTTTTGATGGGGCTTCATCTTCAGTGGCTATTGAAATACTCGTAGAAATGCTCCCATTAGACTTATGCCTCTGTTCATCTCACATGTTGATCCTCACGGCAGAGGTTACTATGATAGACCAACAAATAATAAAGCTGATAATAGTCAAGTGCCAAACCTCCAAACTTTGTAATACTATACGCTTTCTGCCTGAAAGATGTCATTTCTTTCAACAGCTTTAAGTTTCTTAAAGGCAGAAACTATTGAAGCTGCAGTGTAGCTGAACATCTGTCTTATCATGTGGGCAGATATTGGGATTAAATTAACTAGAAATGAATAGAATGATGTATGACAGGGTGCAGATGTCCCAGGCACAGTGTGATAATTTCATTGCAAAACTATGTAATGAATTCCATACATTATGGAAGTACAAATGTACCACTTTAGGTAATTGTGATGAAAAGGTATAATGTGCGGTGCATAAACAGAGTGTGTGCCCAGGGGCGTTTCTCCTCTGCTATTTCTCTTTAGTCATTTCAAAATGACTTTATTTGGTTTAATGTAAGCCTATTATTATTATTAGAGCCTTATTTTTTTGGTTGGCCCCTTCAGCATTTCTTGTCTGGTGTAAGAAATATTTGGAATAGAGGAATAGAATTTGGGCAGGTCAGAGCTTTGGCCTCTTGGAGAATGATGGCTGGAGACAGCATTTAAAGAAATATTCTGTTGTGAGAACTTCAAAGCAGAAACGGACTCTCTTTTCTCCCCTCCCTCCCACTCTCTCTCACTCTCTTTTTCCCTTTCTCTTTCCTTTCTTCCTGATGGCTGGGGAGAGTGTTTCAGCATCTCCTGCTACTCTGTGCAAGGGAATTCAGGATGATATAATGGGAAAATATGTGGATTTAAAGCCAGAAGACCAATTTTCTTGACTCTGCTCTGGAATGCTGTGTGTCCTTGGGCAAGTCACTCCACCTCTCTGAGATTCCATTGTCTCATTTGTAAAATGCACCTAATATACTATATCATGGTATTGTCAGGTACAAAGAAGGGAGCTTGAACATAAACTCTGAAAGGAGAGGGAGGCATCTACTTTGTTTACTGGTTTATCCTTATTGCTTAGCTAAATGATCATACAACATGGGCCACTCATAACTTTTTTTAAAATAAATATACCAGTGATTAATGTGAAGGTACCTAGCACAATGCCTTGCACAAGGAAGACCTTTAATGAATATTTCTTGAATTTCAGTTGATTTGAAGGAGTTCCCTAAACAGCTTATCAACAAAGTCAAAGGCCAAGCACCGGTTACAGCTGAAGCCAGAGACGGCCCAGGATCTCCCAGGATTGCACAGGGCAGTAGAGGCAGGGCCAGAACCCTCTTTGAGGTCAGCAGCCTCCTGTTTCCTGGCTGCACCAGTGGAAGCAGGGACTGGGACAGTGGGAGCCATGGTCAGGACTGGCAAGAATTCTGCCCTCCTGAGACAAGCAATCTTCGCTAGCATGTTTTTGATCGAGGAACAAGAGGAAGGTTTCATTCCACAGCAAATGGCTGGCCCACACTCCTGCTTCCCAAGTGAGGGTGAGATCCCCATGGTCACAGCTGGGGCCAGTCCCAGCCCTGTTTTCTCTCCATTTCGCTGCTCTGTTCACACAGTCCCTCTCTTTCCCTTTAAGCCTCCTCCACCAATTATTTGCCTGGGGTGACATCAGTGGAAAATGTGAGGAGATGGCAGCAGAGCCGAAACCCTAGCCTTCCCTGGGAGGCCAGAAAAGCCTGTTTTTAATGCTCCGATTGGTCCCTGATTTCCCCAGCTCGTTTGTGCCATGTAATGCTTTCGGCACAGTGAAGCAGGATGCCTGGGGTGACTCGAGGCCACTGGGGGCCTGGGTCTGCCTGCCCACTGGACAGATGCTCTGCTGTCTGGCCTCCTTTCCTAGCTGGGGACACCCTGAAACCAGCCCAGAGAGGGCTCCCACGGTGGAAAATCCACGTGGCAGAGCTTCTTGCATCCCCCAAGCGAATGCTGCTCCATTAGAAGCTGTGGGTTTGGGGTTTGTCACCATATATCTTCTCTCCCCTGCTCCATTCCTCCCACCCCTCTCCTCTCCCCACAAGCTTCAGGGCTGTCTGCAGGGTCTGGATTTTCTGCCAAATTTGGATGCCTTGAAAGGAACATTGTTCAAAATAGAGACTTGAGGAAGGTGCTAATCTTCTGCTGCTTATCAAATTTGAGCAAAAAATGTTGACATCCTACTTTCCCAAGTGCTAGCTCAGCTTTTTTGGTTTCAACAGCAAGAGGGACAGCTGTGTATCTAGTTAGGGATTAAAAACTCGACTCTGACTCCCAGCCCTTCTCACCTGGCCCTGCTAGACCCAGAGGCGAGCAGGGGTGGTGGGTGGTTTGGGAGTCTCGTCATCCCTGAGAGCCCAGCCCCATCACAATCTAGGAGAGGCCACCCATGGATCACTTCTGCCCCTGCTCTGCTTAAACTCTCAAGGGGGAAAAAAAATGCTACTGAGAAGTCACTGCTCTAAACATGGAGAGAGCTCTTCATTTTCTCAAGATGAAAGACATATTTGGGATCATCTGGTTTTCCAAGCAGATGCCCAGTTTATCTCACTTTAAATCAACTCTTTCTGACTGGACCCTTTTCTGGATGAATTAATTGAGCGTGGCTAAAACCAAAATGCTCTCGCGATTAAGGAGCTAGGCAAAGGGGCGCTGTGTCAAGGATGTCAGCTTGTGAGGAGGGTGGCGAGTTGTTTACTTCTATTCTCATAACAGAAGGAACAGGCAGGCTCAGCCCACTGGAAATAATTTTGAATAATCTCACTCTATTACTCGAAGCGAAATTGAGTCTGTTCAAGCTACCCTAGTGATCCGACATTTCAGCGAAACGGGGAAACTAATATCCAATTCATGCAGCATAAAATAAGTGACATAAGGAAAAGCAGGATGAAATCTGGAAGTTTTTAGTTTTCAATTTGTATGGCTTGTCTTCTATTACTGGATCAACTCACTAATGCTCACACAGAAGAGGGGGCTTCATTAAGCTGCTGGTCATTAGTGGCGGTGGGCATGTGTGTGTGTGTGTGTGTGTGAGAGAGAGCTATTGATGCCTGACATGGATATTGGATATATATTACACTGCATCAATCAAAGCTACAAAGAGAATTTGTCTAAGCCATGGAAGTGGAACCCTGACTTATCAATTGGACCTCTCCTGGCTGAAGGGGTAGATGGCCTGGAATTTAGATTTGACCCTTTAGAAGATGCTTTCAGTGTGAGGGGATCGACTCATTAGCTTTGCTCACCCACCAGCCTGACACGGTCTGCACTCCCACATACATGCTTCCTGCTAAGGGAACTGTCATCTGTGAGTCTGGAAAAAAACCTTAACATCTCTCTTGACTCCTTCTTGCATCACGGCCCTCACAATTTACAAGAGCTAACTAATAGTTTCTGGCTTCAAATCATTGATAACTTCCATTCTCTCTTCTCCCTACCTGGTTAAGAGCCTGAGCCGTTTTTTTTTTTTTTAGTAATTCGTATTGCTCTTTATCTTGCCCCATCTCCTTGCCTTCAGCTATCCTCTTTCTGATTGCTAAGTCATCCTAAGCACAGATCTAATACATCACTCCCTGCTCAAAAGTATTCAATGGCTCCCTATTGCCTAGTAATTCCATCCAAGCCTCCAGGCTTATCATTCCAAACTCTCTGCAGTCTGGCTCCCATCCCTGCCTTCCTTCCTAACTGAACCTCAGGCATTCCTCTTCATTCATTCTGAGCTGCAGCCAAGTGAAAAGAACTCTGATTTTGCTCGCACGTGCAGCAGTGTTCTGCCTGTGTGTTTGCTCATGCTGTTTCCTCTGCATGGAATCCTCGCCCTGCAGAGGCAGATCGAGGCCACATGCTGCCTCCTCCAGAATGACTTCCTTGATCCTGTGGTTGAAAGGCATACCTTCCTCCTTAGATGCCTGTTCATTGTCCTGCCTCCTTCCCCTGTGGCCTATTCTAGCCCAGAGCAGTACATGAGATCATAATTAAGTGCAGTAATTAATTAATGGGGGCTTCCCTGGTGGTTGAGATGGTAAAGAATCCGCCTGCAATGTAGGAGACCCAGGTTCAGTCCCTGAGTCAGAAAGATCCCCTGCAGAAGGGAATGGCTACCCATTACAGTATTCTTCTTGGCGAATTCCACTTACAGCGGAGGCTGACGGGCTATACAGTCCATGGGGTTGCAAAGAGCCGGACATGACTGAGCAAGCACACACACTCAATTAAGTGCATGGGCGATGTCAAATGTCTAAATGAGAATCCTAGCTGTGGGGTCTTGTGTATGCCATTATATACTCTGTGCCTCAGTTTCTCTTCTGTAAAAGTGGGCTAATAAGAGTATTTACTTCTCAGAGAATTCTAGGGAATTAAGGGGGAAAATAAATGCAATATTCTTGGCAAGATGCTGTTTTATGCAATATTCTTGACAAGATGCTGTTTAATGGCAAGAGTTCAACAAATATTCTTTTTTCCTAGTTACCTTTCTCCTCTGCAGTAATATAAGCTTTATAAGGTTTGCTTAAACTCATTTTTCAACTCAGGAACGATGAGTTGCATGCTGAGAACCTACTAGAGTCATATTTTTTAAGACATAGTGTTGGCCTTCAAGGAACTCATGATCAAGAACAGAATAGATAATGGCAGCACACTGGTTTTAGTGCTCCGATAGAGGTAAGTAGTGTAGTGAGATGGTTTAGCTCTCAGTACTGGAACCAGACTCCTTGGGTTCAAATCCCAGTGTGGTCACTTCCTAGCTGTGTGACTTCAGGCTGTGTAACCTGTGTTAGTCTATCTGTTCTTTGGTCTCCATATTTGCAAAATGAGGACAGCAAATGGTACTTACCACAGAGGGTGGTTGTATGGATTCCATGGCTTAAGAACCAGATCATACCTGGAATGGGGCCTGGCATGTTGTAAGAGCTCAGTAAAGGCTAGTTATTATCTCAGAGCTCTTTGAGTTCTAATTGATGCTTTGACTTTGGGCAATTTCTTTCTCCATCTGAGTGGTGAGATTTTATGAGGATGAAGACATCATGGTTCACAGAAGCCACCATGGGAGGGTGAGGCATAAGGCTTTAGGTGGAGCACTTTGAAGCAGGTTTGGATATCCCCTTCCCAGACACATTCCCTCTCCCTTTTAGAACCACACACACTCCAGCCTGTGTCTTGGAAACAGAGACTCCCTTCCTTCTGCTGACTGTGGTTAGTACATGTCATTGCCCAGAGTCTTTCACTTGAAGTTTTTCACTTGAAGTCTTTCACTTGAAGTTTCCTAGTGCCAAGAAGTCCACTTCTGCCCTCCTGGGCTTCGTCCAGAAAATTTCCACTCAAAGAATCCTACCATGCATTATGGACAGATATTGCGATCTTAAAAGGCAGAGAATGGGTGTAACTTTATCAGGCAGGTTTAGCTGGCCTTAACTCTGATACTGCTTTTGTGGCTTTACTAATTGGTCCTGAAAAATAGAAAGTCCTCCACAGTCCACAGATTCATTTTTCTAAAACCTCATCTCCCTGTGCTCAGTGGGTAGGTACTTGTATTTTACCCATTTCCCTGATAACCCCAGCAGAGACCCATGTGACTCACTGGCACTCCTTGGTGGGCTTTTGGGTTCTGCAGCTCCTGTCTTGGATACTGAGCTCCTGTTTGGGCCTCTCTCATTCTCATGAAGCAGGGCCGATCCATCATTGCTGTTGCATTTAGTCTGTACTGCCCAGATCCTGCCCCAGCTGAGATGGAAAGGATTTCTTCCCACTAGTGTCCCCATTCATTTTTTAGGCTTCCCAGGGGAGATGTCAGACTTTATTTTTTGGGCTCCAAAATCACTGCAGATGGTGACTGCAGCCATGAAATTAAAAGATGCTTACTCCTTGGAAGAAAAGTTATGACCAACCTAGATAGTATATTCAAAAGCAGAGACATTACTTTGCTGACTAAGGTCTGTCTAGTCAAGGCTATGGTTTTTCCTGTGGTCATGTATGGATGTGAGAGTTGGACTGTGAAGAAGGCTGAGCGCTGAAGAATTGACGCTTTTGAACTGTGGTGTTGGAGAAGACTCTTGAGAGTCCCTTGGACTGCAAGGAGATCCAACCAGTCCATTCTGAGGGAGATCAACCCTGGGATTTCTTTGGAAGGAATGATGCTGAAGCTGAAACTCCAGTACTTTGGCCACCTCATGCGAAGAGTTGATTCATTGGAAAAGACCCTGATGCTGGGAGGGATTGGGGGCAGGAGGAGAAGGGGATGACCAAGGATGAGATGGCTGGATGGCATCACGGACTCAATGGATGTGAGTCTGAGTGAACTCCGAGAGTTGGTGATGGACAGGGAGCCTGGTGTGCTGCAATTCATGGGGTCGCAAAGAGTCGGACACGACTGAGCGACTGAATGGAATGGAACAGTGGAGGGCTAAGACCCTTCTCATACATACTTTTTTGAGTCAAGGATTTTGGGGCTGAGTGATAGATTAGAAGATCACTGGAAGGATTCTACCCAAAGCAATCTATAAATTTAATGTAACCCCTATAAAATTACCCATGATATTTTTCACAGAAGTAGAACAAATAATCCTGAAGTTTATATGGAACCATAAAAGACCCACAATTGCCAAAGAAATCCTGAGGGAAAAGAACAAAGCAGGAGGTATAATAGTCCTAGACTTCAGACAATACTACAAAGCTACAGTAATCAAAACAGTGTGGTATTGGCACAAAAACAGATATATGAATCAATGGAACAGAATAGAGAGCCCAGAAATAAACCCACATATCTATGGTCAATTAATCTTTGATAAAGGAGACAAGAATATAAAATGGGGAAAAGTCAGTCTCTTCAGCAAATGGTGTTGGGAAAGTTGGACAGCTGCATGTAAATCAGTGAAATTAGAACACCACCCTCACACCATGCATAAACATAAATTAAAAATGGCTTAAANCCTGACTCAATGAACGTGAGTCTGAGTGAAATCTGAGATTCATGGGGTTGCAAAGAGTTGGACACGACTGAGTGACTGAACGGTATGGAACGGATAACCTTTAAAATTGTGCTGTACACCTATAACTTATATAGTATTGTACAGCAACAATCAGTTCAGTTCCGTTGCTCAGTCGTGTCTGACTCTTTTCGACCCCATGGACTGCAGCACCCCAGGCCTCCCTGACCATCACCAATTCCCAGAGTTTACTCAAATTCATGTCCATTGAGTCGGTGATGCCAACAAATCATCTCATCTTTTGTCATCCCCTTTTCCTCCCTCCTTCAATCTTTCCCAGCACCAGGGTCTTTTCAAATAAATCAGTTCTTCGCATCAGGTGCCAAAGTATTGGAGTTTCCACCTCAGCATCAGTCCTTCCAATGAATATTCAGGACTGATTTCCTTTAGGATGAACTGGTTCGATCTCCTTGCAGTTCAACGGACTCTCAAGGGTCCTCTCCAAAACCACAGTTCAAAAGCATCAATTCTTTGGCACTCAGCTTTCTTTATTGTCCAACTCTCACATCCACACATGACTACTGGAAAAACCATAGCTTTGACTAAATGGACCTTACTGGCAAAGTAATGTCTCTGCTTTCTAATATGTTGTCTAGGTTGGCCATAACTTTCCTTCCAAGGAGTAAGCATCTTTTAATTTCATGGCTGCAGTCACCATCTGCAGCATTTTGGGCCCCAAAAGATAATGTCTGTCACTGTTTCCATTGATTGGACCTTACTGGCAAAGTAATGTCTCTGCTTTCTAATATGTTGTCTAGGTTGGCCATAACTTTCCTTCCAAGGAGTAAGCATCTTTTAATTTCATGGCTGCAGTCACCATCTGCAGCATTTTGGGCCCCAAAAGATAATGCTGTCACTGTTTCCATTGATTCCTCATCTATTTGCCATGAAGTGATGGGACCAGATGCCATGATCTTAATTTTCTGAATGTTGAGCTTTAAGCCAACTTTTTTACTCACCTCTTTCACTTTCATTAAGAAGCTCTTTAGTTCTTCTTTGCTTTCTGCCATAAGGGTGGTATCATCTGCATATCTGAGGTTATTGATATTTCTCCTGGCAATCTTGATACCAGCTTGTGCTTCATCCTGCCCAGCATTTCTCATGATGTGCTCTGCATATAACTTAAATAAATAGGATGACAATATACAGCCTTGCCATACTCCTTTCCCAGTTTGGAACCAGTCTATTGTTCCATATCCAGTTCTAACTGTTGCTTCCTGACCTGTATACAGATTTCTCAACAGGCAGCTGAGATGATCTGGTATTTCCATCTTTTTAAGAATTTTCCACAGTTTGTTGTGATCTACACAGTCAAAGGCTTTGGCATAGTCAATAAACCAGAAATATATGTTTTTTCTGGAATTCTCTTGCTTTTTTGATGATGTAATGGATGTTGGCAATTTGATCTCTGATTTCTCTGCCTTTTCGAAATCCAGCTTGAACATGTGGAATTTCATGGTTCATGGGCTGCTGAAGCCTGGCTTGGAGGATTTTGAGCATTACTTTGCTAGCATGTGAGATGCTACTGCAATTTTGCAGTAGTTTGAGCATTCTTTGGCATTGCCTTTCTTTGGGATTGGAATGAAAACTGACCTTTTCCAGTCCTGTGGCCACTGCTGAGTTTTCCAAATTTGCCAGCGTATTGAGTGTAGCACTTTCACAGCATCATCTTTTAGAATTTTGAAGTAGTTTAACTGGAATTTCATCACTTCCACTAGCTTTGTTGGTATTGATGCTTCCTAAGGCCCACCTGACTTTGCACTCCCAGGATGTCTGGCTCTAGATGAATGATCACACCATTATGATTATCTGGGTCATGAAGATGCTTTTTCTATAGTTCTTATTTGTATTTTTGCCACCTCTTCTTAATATTTCTGCTTCTGTTAGATTCATACTGTTTCTGTCCTTTGTGTGCTCATCTTTGTGTGAAATGCTCCCGTGGTATCTCTAATTTTCTTGAAAAGATCTCTAGTCTTTCCCATTCTGTTGTTTTCCTCTATTTCTTTACATTGATCACTGAGGAAGGCTTCTTATCTCTCCTTGCTATTCTTTGAAACTCTGCCTTCAAATGGGCATATCTGTCCTTTTCTTTTTTGCCTTTCACTTTTCTTCTTTTCACATCTATTTGTAAGCCCTCCTCAGACAACCATTTGTCCTTTTTGCATTTCTTTTTCTTGGGGATGGTCTTGATCCCTGTTTCCTGTAGAATGTTGTGAACCTCCATCCATAGTTCCTTAGACACTCTGTCTATTAGATCCAATCCCTTGAATCTATATCTCACTTCCACTGTATAATCTTAAGGGATTAGATTTAGGTCATACCGGAATGGTTTAGTGGTTTTTCCTATTTTCTTCAATTTAAGTCTGAATTTGGCAATAAGGAGTTCATGATCTGAGCCACAGTCAGCTCCCAGTCTTGTTTTTGCTAACTATATAGAGCTTCTCCATCTTTGGCTGCAAAGAATATAATCAGTCTAATTTCAGTGTTGACCATCTGGTGATGTCCATGTGTAGAGTTCTCTTGTGTTGTTGGAAGAGGGTGTTTGCTATAACCACTGTGTTCTCTTGGCCAAACTCTATTAGCCTTTGCCCTGCTTCATTCTGTACTCCAAGGCCAAGTTTGCCTGTTACTCCAGGTGTTTCTTGACTTCCTACTTTTGCATTCCAGTCCCCTATAATGAAAAGGACATCTTTTTTGGGTGTTAGTTCTAGAAGGTCTTATAGGACTTCGTAGAACCATTCAACTTCAGCTTCTTCAGCATTACTGGTTGGAGCATAGACTTGGATTACTGTGATATTGAATGGTTTGCCTTGGAAACAGAGATCATTCTGTCACTTTTGAGACTGCATCCAAGTACTGCATTTCAAACTTTTGTTGACTATGATGGCTCTTCCTTTATTCTAAGGGATTCTTGCCCACAGTAGTAGACACAATGGTCATCTGAGTTAAAATCACCGATTCCAGTCCATTTTAGTTTGCTGATTCCTAAAATGTTGATGTTCACTCTTGCCATCTCCTGTTTGACCACTGCCAATTTACCTTGATTCATGGGCCTAACATTCCAGGTTCCTATGCAATATTTCTCTTTACAGCATTGGACCTTGCTTCCATCACCAGTCCCATCCACAACTGGGTGTTGTTTTTGCTTTGACTCCATCTCTTCATTCTTTCTGGAGTTATTTCTCCACTGATCTCCAGTAGCATATTGGGCACCTACTGACCTAGGGAGTTCATCTTTCAGTGTCCTATCTTTTTGCCTATTCATCTGTTCTTGGGGTTCTCAAGGTAAGAATACTGAAGTGATTTGCTATGTCCTTCTCTAGTGGACCACATTTTGTCAGAACTCTCCACCATGACCCGTCCATCTTGGGTGGCCCTACATGGCATGGCTCATAGTCTCACTGAGTTAGATAAGGCTGTGGTCCATGTGATTAGATTGGTCAGTTTTCTGTGATTGTGGTTTTCACCCTGCCTGCTGATGGAGGGGGAAACTGGGTCTTGTTCTGATGGGCAGGGCCATGCTCAGTAAATGTTTAATCCAATTTTCTGTTGATGGGTGGGGCTGTGTTCCCTCTCTGTTATTTACCTGGGGCCAAAAAATGGTGGAGGCAATGAAGATAATAGTGACCTCCTTCAAAAGGTCCATGCAGGCACCACTACACTCAGTCTCCCCAACCCTGCATCAGGCCACCGCTAACCCATGCCTCTGTCGGAGACTCCTAGACACTCATAGGCAAGTCTGGGTCAGTCTCTTGTGGGGTCACTGCTCCTTTCTCCTGGGCCCTGGTGCACACAAGGTTCTATTTGTGCTCAGCAAGAGTCTGTATCCCCAGTCCTGTGTAAGTTCTGGTGGCTCTATGGTGGGGTTAATGGCAACCTCCTCCAAGAGGGCTTATGCCATACCCAAGTCTGCTGCCCCAGAGCCCCTGCCTCTGTGATAGTCCACTGCTGACCTGTACCTCAGTAGGAGACACTCAAACACAGTTCTGTCTCAGTCTCTGTGGGGTCTCTGGGTCCTCGTGTGCATAAGGTTTCTTTGATCCCTCTGAACGTCTCTGGCAGGTATGGGGTTTTATTCTAAATGTGATTTCGAGGAATATATCTACCTAAAGAAACAAAAGACCTAAATTAAAAAAAACACTGATGAAAGAAATCAAAGAGGACACAAATAGATGGAGAAATATACCATGTTCATTGATTGGAAGAATCAATTTAGTGAAAATGAGTATACTACCCAAAGCAATCTATAGATTCAATGCAATCCCAATCAAGCTACCAACGGTATTTTTCAAAGAACTAGAAAAAATAATTTTACAATTTGTTTGGAAATACAAAGAAACCTCGAATAGCCAAAACAATCTTGAGAAAGAAGAATGAAACTGGAAGAATCAACCTGTCTGACTTCAGGCTATACTACAAAGCTGCTGCTGCTAAGTCACTTCAGTTGTGTCCGACTCTGTGTGAACCCATAGACAGCAGCCCATCAGGCTCCCCCATCTCTGGGCTTCTCCAGGCAAGAACACTGGAGTGGGTTGCCATTTCCTTTTCCAATGCATGAAAGTGAAAAGTGAAAGGGAAGTCGCTCAGTTGTGTCTGACTCTTCCCGACCCCATGGACTGCAGCCTACCAGGCTCCTCCATCTATGGGATTCTCCAGGCAAGAGTACTGGGGTGGGGTGTCATCGCCTTCTCTGTACTACAAAGCTATTGTCATCAAAACAGTATGGTACTGGCACAAAGACAGAAATATAGATCAACGGAACAAAATAGAAAGTGCAGAGATAAATCCACACACCTATTGACATCTTATCTTTGACAAAAGAGGCAAGAATATACAATGGAGAAAGACAATCTCTTTAACAAGTGGTGCTGGGAAAACTGATCAACCACTTGTAAAAGAATGAAACTAGAACACTCTCTAACACCACACACAAAAATAACTCAAAATGGATTAAAGATCTAAACGTCAGACCAGAAACTATAAAACTCCTAGAGGAAAACACAGGCAAAACACTCTCCAACATAAATCACAGCAGGATCCTCTATGACCCATCTCCCAGAGTAATAGAAATCAAAGCAAAAATAAACAAATGGGACCTAATTAAAATTAAAAGCTTCTGCACAACAAAGGAAACTATAAGCAAGGTGGAAAGACCGCCTTCAGAATGGGAGAAAATAATAGCAAATGAAACAACTGACAAAGAATTAATCTCAAAAATATACAAGCAGCTCCTGCAGCTCAATTCCAGAAAAATAAATAACCCAGTCACAAAGTGGGCCAAAGAACTAAACAGACATTTCTCCAAAGAAGATATACAGATGGCTAACAAACACATGAAAAGATGCTCAACATCACTCATTATCAGAGAAATGCAAATCAAAACTACAACAGGGTACCATCTCACGCCAGTCAGAATGGCTGCGATCCAAAAGTCTACAAACAATAAATGCTAGAGAGGGTGTGGAGAAAAGGGAACCTTCTTACACTGTTGGTGGGAATGCTAACTAGTATAGCCACTATGGAGAGAACAGTGTGGAGATTCCTTTAAAAACTGGAAATAGAACTGCCATATGACCCAGCAATCCCACTGCTTGGCATACACACTGAGGAAACCAGAATTGAAAGAGACACATGTACCCCAATGTTCATCGCAGCACTGTTTATAATAGTCAGGACATGGAAGCAACCTAGATGTCCATCAGCAGATGAATGGATAAGAAAGGTGTGGTACATATACACAATGGAATATTACTCAGCCATTTAAAATAATACATCTGAATCAGTTCTAATAAGGTGGATGAAACTGGAGCCTATTATACAGAGTGAAGTAAGTCAGAAAGAAAAACACCAATACAGTATACTAATGCATATATATATATATATATAATTTAGAAAAATCATAATGATAACCCTACATGAGAGACAACAAAAGAGACACAGATGTATAGAACAGTCTTTTGACTCTGTGGGAGAAGGCAAGGGTGAGATGATTTAGGAGAATAGCATTGAAACATGTATATTATCATATGTGGAACAGATTGCCAGTCCAGGTTCAATGCATGAGACAAGGTGCTCAGGGCTGGTGCACTGGGATGACCCTGAGGGATGGAATGGGGAGGGAGGTAGGAGGGGGGTTCAGGATGGGGAACACATGTACACCCATGGCTGACTCATGTCAATGTATGGCAAAACCACTACAATATTGTAAAGTAATTAGCCTCCAATTAAAATAAATAACTTTAAAAACAAATAAATAAAGGTGATTTTGCCCCTCCTACTATCTTGCTGGGGCTTCTCCTTTGCCTTTGGAAGCGGGCTATCTCCTCAAAGTTGCTACAGCACAGCACAGCCACTGCTCCAGCGTCGACCATCTCGCTGGGGCTTCTCTGCCCTTGGACATGGAGTATCTCCTCACAGTCGCTCCAGCTCCACACAACCATACTTCAGTTTAAAAAGATAATCCAGCATACAAATTTAGGAAATATGATAAATCTTCTGGTTTGATAAATTTCGTCTTTACTTTGTTTTAAAATATGTGTATGAGTCAAGCAATAAAGTGTTTGCTAGTCAAAAAAAATGACTCTGTAGAGTCTTAGACTCTTTGGTCTAGTGGTTCCTGACTTGAGGGTCTCTGAAAGTCATAATGACACCACTGAGCTCTTTTCATAATTTTAAGAAATTCTAGTGAAAATTAAGCATTTGGCTATGATGAAATTGCCTAGTTCTATGGTTCTTCAACTGTATATTAAGGACTACAGGAGTGAGGGGGGCCTGAGGGGGCCTCAGTGAACTCATAGATAATCCTGAAGAAATTTCTATATTTCTGGAAAACATAAGTACAGACATCAGGGAAAATTTTAGCTCAAGACAGTCCACAATTTCAACATTAAATTGTGCATTAAACATTTTTTTTGGATAACATCCTATATGTGAAAGGATGTTATGATAAAAGCTACAATAAAAAAGCAAGTGAGTGTCATGTAAAATCAATGTGGAACAAGAAAGAATTTATCATTATCTATTAAAAATCTGTTTACAGATCTGATTTCAAGATTTGCTAAGGGGTCCTGTGCTCAACAGGCACATACACCTATAACTGTGGTTTTATAAGAATGAAATAAAAACTATTTTTAAAGTTTATGTGTATTTTTCTTCAAATGGCTACTAAGTGGGCCTAAACACCCACTAAATTTTTTGGATCTAAGTTCTTAATAAACAGAATGGCTAGATAATTTTTTTGGCCTTGGAAGATCATGAAAAAAAAAATTGAGGCCCTGAGAGTGCCATGAATTGAGAATGTCTGATCATGTTTGGCTTTTGCACACAAAATATTATTTATGGATTTCAGCAACAATCCTCAAATCAGTGCAACTTTGTGGTGTCATGTTTATGAACAGGTTCAATTGGCAATACTATGGATGCTTCTAATAGAAAATAAATCATTAATGAACAAAAAGTTAATCATTAATAAATGTTCTTTCTTAGACTAAGCCTTTCCAAACCTAAGGAACTGGAGAAAAAGATATTTAGAGGGTCCTTGGTGGGAGATGGACAGGAAACTCAGAGCTTTGTCCAAGGGCCTGTTTCAACACAAGAGGAAACTAAGAGCTGTCACGATTGAGTGACATGAGCACAGTCACCCGGCTTGTTAAGGAAGGACCAGGGCCACCATCTAGCTTCTTGTCCCTTTTCCAATATGCTTCATTCACCAGGCTTCCATCCTAAGACTATATGGAGTTTAGGGAGGGAGTTTTATCTTTTATTTAAATTTACTTCTATTTTAATATATTTTAAAAGTCTTTATTGAATTTGTTATAATATTGCTTCTGTTTATGTTTTGGGTTTTTGGCCATGAGACATGTAGCTCCCCTACCAGAGATCAAACTTGCACCTCCCCCATTGGAAGGTGAAGTTTTAACTCCTGGACCTCCAATGAAGTCCCTAGGGAGGGATTTTTTGAATACATTGAAGTTTTGGTAGGTAAATGATCACTCTACCTGTACTTGGTGAAGCGACTTCCCTCTTCATGCTAGGTGTTTTGGGCCTGGGATAATTCCTAGAGCATATTTCAAAAATGCACACTAAATTGAATTACATAGTAACCATTAAACCTATAGATCATATTTCTTAATTTCAGAATATATTGATGATAACCAACCGAACAAGGAAGTTAGAAAAACCACTTAGTTTACAGAAGGAGAGAATCAGTACTGGTTAATATGTCCACATTAAAATATTGTGTGTTGAGGTGTGTTTGGTGATGGCTTTATTTTGCAGCATTTCTTGTGAAATGCTGGAGAGGCTAAAGCCCTAGAGAGCTATGTACATCCATTAAGCCAAAGCTTTCGTCATTTTTTGTGTAGCTCATGTGTTAAGATTTGAGGATAAGAATATTTTGAATGCCATCCTAGATAAGAGAAACACCAGTCTTACATACCAAATCCAAGTCAGTGATCTGATGCTCTGAGTTAGTATCTGTAAGTCCCCTGTAGTTTCAAAAACAAGAAATGAGAAAATGAATAAAAATTCCTGCTTCTTGAACATTTTGTGCTCCACAGATGGTCCCCTGGCCAACATAATTTTCTCTCTCTTCTTGATGATATGGCTGGAAAATGTCTCAACCAAATTAAGCTAATGGAGGTCAGTGTGTGGTATGTGGCATTAATTTGAAGAACAAGGAGATAGATGGAGGGAAGACAAGGTAATGATTTGTGACAGGGGCCCCCAAATTTGATTTCAGCAATTAAATTACCCTTTTTAAAGTCCCCTGAAGTAATGTGCTGCAAAACCCTTCCTTCCTTACCCATGCAGATGGGACAAAAAAACTCCTCTTAATCACAATCTATATTACCTCCTCTGGGACATGCTATGGGGATTGTAAGACAGAAACAAAATGAACCCAGTATTTTAAAATAGAGGTGATCAGGCAGCAAAAAGCTGTTCTTACATGGCTGGAAGTGCAGGAGACGGCAGGTCACGTGCAGAAAGGCCTTCCTGTGACTTCCTGCTGGGGACGCTGGACCAATCTGCTAAAGTAGCTCTTGGCACTAGATTCTCTCTGATGGCTCATTGGGTAAAATGTCCACTTGCAATGTAGGAGACACAGGAGACATGGGTTTGATCTCTGGGTCAGGAAGATCCCCTGGAGAAGGAAATGGCAACCCACTCCAGTATTCTTGCCTCAAAAATCCCAAGGACAGAGGAGCCTGGTGGGTTATAGTCCATGGGGTCACAAAGAGTTGGGTACAGCTGAGCACATAAGCACACGGACATGGAGTTCTGGCACTGCAAGAGACTTGGGGACATTTCCATCTGTGACAGCCCAAAGATACAAGTTTAAACTTCAGCCATGGCTTCCTAATGGAGAATCAGTGGAGACATATACTCTTCTCAAGGACACAAGTCCTACATTGTGCTGTGAGATAAGACAGACAGAGAAAGACAAATACTCTAAGACATCACTTACATGTGGAGTCTAAAAAGTACAACAAACTGGTGAATATAATGGAAAAGAAGGAGACCAAGGTACTAAGAACAAACTAGTGGTTACCAGTAGGGAGAGGGAAGTGGGAAAAGGCCACTACAGTGGTGGGAGATTAAGAGTTACAAATTATTAGGTATGAAATCAGCTGCAAGGGTATATTTTTAACATGGGGAATATAGACAATATTTTATAATAATCATAAATGGAGAATAATCTTTAAAATTTGTGAATCACTGTATTGTACACCTGTAACTTATGTAACAATCTAAAGTAACTATACATCAATTAAAAATTTTTTGTAATTAAAAATTCTTTTTAAATTTAAAATTAAAAAAAAAAAAAAACTAGAAAAAGGCTTGAATCCTGGTTCCATGACCTTCTAACTCCCTAACCTTGGCAGACTGGTTAACTTACCTAAACCTCAATTTTTCATGTACAAAAAATAGAGATAACAGTTAAGATTTATTACATAGGATCCTTAGAAGAAATAAGTGGGATAATTTATATAAAGCATTTGTAGCCAAACTGCACTTATAAAGGTCAGAATTAATCTACTATGGATACAGAGAAAAACATTTTTAAAGGAAAGCACAATGAGTTCGTATATATATATTTTTATTTTATTAAGTGTAAAAGCACTTCAAAGTCTGAGTTTTTAGTCACCATTTGGGCACTTCTTTTCAAAACTAACATATGTCATTGCTTACCTTAAAAAGGAGCAAGGGTCATATGCTTAACCTTGGCATTATGTGTCTTCACCCACAGAAGTAAAACCCACTTGTGAATCAATGATCTTTCAAAAGTGCCAAATGAGAAAAGCACCACAAAGAAAACCAGAGTGGCCCATTAGAAAAGAGAAGTCCCTTCCCTTTTAATATGTCTTCAGTATCTGAAAAAGAATACCCACAGAGGGATTTTAGAATATTTTAGGGACACACAGCCTTTGCAAAGGGCTGTGGCTACAATAATGCACAGAAGGATTGCAAAACCATCATGTTATCCTACATATTCATGGACTTAATAAAAGCGGCTGGGAGGATTTGAATGAGCAAAGACTAGCTATTAGTCTGTGACTGGCATAGAATATGGGCTCAGTTACTGGAAACTATGATGATGGTGAAAACAACAACAGAGAACTGTAAGGAGGAACCACATCGTAGGAAAGCACCAAAACATTTGGGGACATACTGAGTGTCAGAACATGGATATTCCAAAACCTGCTCCTCTTACTCCAAGTATTTCAACCAGGAGGTGATAGTTACCTAACTATGCATCCCAAAGTCCCAGACTTGCAGTGTGAAATAGAGGTAATGCTCCAAAATAGTTAACAGCCTGATTTTGTGGTACCTCCAGGCTGAAAATGCAAAGGCATATGTGCAGTTGTTGACAGTGACATTGACTACTTCCACAAGTTATCCTGAGTATCTACTCTTCTACATGTACCAAGTCACCTAAAATGAGCAAGAACTAGAAACAGCTTTCTAGCAATTGTCAGTCTAGCAAGGGATTCAGACACAGAAACTAACAATTCAGAAATCTAATAGGGTCTGGATTAAAGAATAACTAAATGTAGAACCATATACAGAGCTGGACACAGAAGGCATACAGTGGCCAGCCCTGGAGCTTAGACAGTGAGTGGAGGGGATCCTTATCACTTTGACTGTTGCCTACTTTGTCAAGTATAGACGTAATTACAGTAGACACTTTTTTGGGGACATCTCTGAAAAAATAAAGAATTACATCCAAGTACACGAAATTTTGTGAAAGTGAAAGTGAAGTCGCTCAGTCGTGTCCAACTCTTTGCGAACCGTGGACGTAGCCCACCAAGCTCCTCCGTCCACAGGATTCTCCAGGCAAGAATACTGGAGTGGTTTGCCATTTCCTTCTCCAGGGGATCTTCCCGACCCAGGGATCGAACCCAGGTCTCCCACATTGCAGACAGATGCTTTAACCTCTGCACTACCAGGGAAGCCCTCATGAAATTTTATTGAATACAAGATACAGTAAGTCCTTGTTGTTTATTCTATTTAGAAAACATTTTTTGAGGAGTAAAGTAGGACTTTTTGATTAACAGGTATACAATACTATATATAGAATAAACAACAAGGACTTACTGTATCTTGTATTTAATATCTTATAACAACCTATAGTGAAAAAGAAACTGGAAAAAGCAAATGATATCTGTATAACTTTGCTGTACACCTGAAATTAACACAACATGGTAAATCAACTACACTTTAATGATAAGTTTTAAAAAATCATGTTTCCAATGTATGAGAGACAATGTTTGGAGGATCTTTTTTTTTTTTTTTTTTTGAGAGCATTTGTATTTCAGGCAAATATGACCACCTGGTTATCAGAACATTGCACAAACAAAAGTATCACCTTATCTTTCTAAAAACCTAACAATATGTGTTAGAAAGTTTGCATGACATTTTATAGACAACTTTCATTTCAATGTACTGGGCAAATGGATCAAGTTATTTCTGAATAAAAGGATATATATCCTTTGCGTAGATAAATCTACCTATTGGATGCAATATCCCCCTTGATCAGAGTTCACTTTCTTTTCCAGATGAGAGAATATCCAAATCTTGCCACACTATATATTTTCCTTTTATGTTCTTAGAACCTTCTGAGCCCAATTCTGTAAATTACATTGTCATTTTGGTGGTCTGCCAGGTAGGGAAATCCAACCTTATACATCTGTGCTGTTTGGATCCCCAAGGCAGGGCGCCACAGGCCTCGTGTCCTGCCTCTGGACCCACACATGCCAGGCCCACGGATGGGCCCACACTTTGGTGGACAGTCTTGCCCGCGGAATCGGTGAGCTGATGATGAATGGCTGTGAAGGCTTTGTGATTGCTCAGGCTCCTTTGTGGGACTGGACAATGGAGGAGGACACAAGTCTGGCTCAGGAGAGCAACGGATAAAACTGCTGGGCAGGATGGCGGGCTCCTGCCGACACAACCACTTGTTGACATTGAAAGGATTTCACAACAAGTGAGCAGAAACAGAAACGATTCTGTTCGTCAGGGCTATTAGTTGCAACGTGTGGCACCGGAGCGGTCACTCCCGATGTGTTTCCTCCCTAATGAGCTCTGAATGCCCATTAAACTGGGCTGCTATAGGCCCAGAGCCATCCGGACAATGGCATGCATGAATGCCTTCCCCATTTGGGATTGGCTGGCCCAAAGAAGAAACGACTGGTATCACTCAGATTTAAGCAGAGTTGACAGTACAGTTAAATGATCATTAATTAGAGGTTGTGGGCAGATAAAGACTCAGAGCCATTTCTAATGACAAGATAGGTTAGCGTGACTCACTTGGAAGCATAACCCTGTCTGGTCCTGCCCTATTTCTTGGACTGTGTGGAGGGTGTCTGTGGGATTTTAGACAGGGTGATATATATCTGTATAAAAACATGTTGCAAAGGACAAACATAAAGCTTCATAAGATGTAGGAAGTTTTAAAATGATGAGTAATACCCCACAGAGTGGTGAGGACCGAACTCAGTTGTACACATGAAAAGAACTTCACCTGGGATGTGGGACTGGGTGGAAAGTGCAAAAGGCTTTGCGTTAGAAAACCAGATTTGAACCCTGGCCCTTCAATGTATGTGCTGAGTGACTCGAGCAACTTTTAAAACTCAGACATCTCCATTTCTTTATCTGTAAAATGGGGATAGCCATTGACCAAGAGAAAGAAGTGAAGTGTTCACGGCCTCCTGATGCCTAGACTTCCAAGTGGCCCATCTTTACTTCCTCTGCCTCATATTGGCCAGTGTAAGCCTCAATGCCAGCCCAGATTCACAAGGAGTAAGAGGGATAGAATAGGTTCCACTTCTTGATTGTAGTGTCTCAGTGCAAAGAAGTATGGATAGGGAAATAATTATGACCATTTTCGCTAAACTGCCAAACTGTCCATTATAATCCCAAACTGAGCTCATTAATTTCCAAATAAAACTTTTCTCACCTCCACTTTCCCCAATTTAGTTAAAGCCATCAAGGTTTACTCAAAATCCTTCAGGTCACTCTGGGATATGCCAGGCTAACATTTAGTGAGTGATTGTTATTTTGTCTATTTTCTTAATAAATCTTTTTTTCAATGCTCATATCATCCCCATCCCAATAGACTCAATATTAATATCGATCCTTCCCATTTTGGTCTGGACTATTCTGATAACACAACTAATCTCTCTGTCTCTGGTGTTTTCTTTTGTATTAGTTTTCTATTGAAGGTGAAGGTGAAGTCGCTTAGTCGTGTCCGACTCTTTGCGACCCCGTGGACTATAATGTACTAGGCTTCTCTGTCCATTGGATTCTCCAGGCAAAAATACTGGAGTGGATTGCCATTTCCTTCTCCAGGGGATCTTCCCGACCCAGGGATCGAACCTGGGTCTCCCGCATTGGAGGCAGACGCTTTAACCTCTGAGCCACCAGGTTAGTACTTCTAATTCCCAAGGAGTTATGAAATGGTCAAAGAGACCAAAAAGTTTGACCAGGAAAAGAGAGTTCAGTCCACGTGATTTGCCCATTTCTGGTCGGTTCCCAAAGGAGACATTGGGTGCCTCTTGGCCTTGGCAGGTCGGTAGAAACCCCCGACAGGTTTCTGGCATAAGCCGTATGAGATCCCCGTGGAACCGCAGAGCAGGCTCCTCACTTGCTTCACGCAGGGCATGCCATTCATTCACATGAGCACACCATAGAGTTAGTAAAGCACAGCAGAAAACGTGTTCGCTAAGAGAACAAATAACTAGAGCTCCAAGCATCCTTACCTTGTCCTGAAGGATCCCGGACGAGCCCCCAAGATGAAAGGTTGTTGTTGAATTACGACGCTGGGATTCTTGGCCTCCAGAGGAGAAGAATTCAATCCGGGGCCAGAGACGAGGCTTGATCGCTCAGAGCTTTTGTATAATAAAGTTTTATTAAAGTATAAAGGAGATAGAGAAAGCTTCTGACATAGGTATCAGAAGGGGGTAGAAAGAGTTTTCTATTGACATGTAATAAATTATCAACATTTTGGAATTCTAAAACAATACTATTATTATCTCAGTTTCTGGAGGTCAGAAGTCCAGGTACAGGCTGGCTGGATTATTGATTCGCAAGGCTGAAGTCAAGAAGTTGACTGGATTACATTCCCTTCTGGGGCTCAGAGTTCTTTACCAAGATCATGGGACTGTTGGCAGAATTCAATATCTTGCAGTTGTAGGACTGAGGTCTCTGCTCCTTATTGGCCATCAACTGGGGGCTGCTCTTGGTGCCTGAGTCACCTACGGTTCCTGGCACAAAGCCCCCTTCAGAAACATAAGAGTTGCTTTCTTTTAGGTCAGTAGGAGCGTATCTCACTGATTTTCATCCTTCCTCTGGCCCAGTATGCCAAGATAGACTCTTATATACTATATATCTTGATCACAGGAGTGACTCACCATCATAACCAAAGGAGTGGCTAACCCATCATATTCACAGGTTCCTCCCACACCCAAGAGCAGATTATTGTACAACACATGCAAATGAGGGAGTGGGAATCTTAGGGCCCATTAGATACTGTCTGCTATATCTTTCTCCAACCCATCTTCCAAAAACAGCCATCTCTTAAGAATACAAATTGGATTTCTTGGCTTTTAATCTTTTTATAGATTCCTATTGCCTATAAGATAATAGGACAGACTGAACTTATCCTTAAAAATCTTTCTCGCATAAGCCACAACACAGGGAAAAGGCTTTCAGATTGAAGTATATCATATCAATTCAGAAAGGTGGCTAGGCTGGCAGACAAATGGCAGATATATATAAATGATTTGGGCTCAGAACAAACTATCTGTTCAATTTGGAGGCTTTAGTTGATCATGGGCTCTACAGATACTGAAAAACTATCAGAAAAAAGATATTGTAAGACAAATGGGTTTTTATTCCCTTTAAGATTCTGGAGACTAAAAGAAGCATGTTACATAAAAACATGTTTGTGTTTATTAAAAATAAATAAATACTGATTGCAATAATTTCTAAAATGAGTGGAGTTATAGATATTTAACATAATTAAAGTTTGTTGACAATACTGAATCCCACTTAATCAAGAGCTCACATATATTTTGTGACCATTCTATACCAGGCACTGTGTCTAACTTATATGCATCATTTCATTTAATCTTTTTGATAGTCAAATGCAGTAGGCATGATTAACCCCATGTTTTGGATGATGAAACTGAGGTAGAAGGAAGTTAGGTAGATCATAGCTAAAATGTGGCAAAAGACTATACACAAATATATCCATATAAATGAGAACTTTCAGTTCTGGCAACATGGTAAACAGATCCAGTACAAAGCCCTTTCCTGGACTAAACACACATCTTTTAGATAAAATATAAGAGTTGGACTGTGAAGAAGGCTGAGCGCTGAAGAATTGATGCTTTTGAACTGTGGTGTTGGAGAAGACTCTTGAGAGTCCCTTGGACTGCAAGGTGATCCAACCAGTCCATTCTGAAGGAGATCAGCCCTGGGATTTCTTTGGAGGGAATGATGCTGAAGCTGAAACTCCAGTACTTTGGCCACCTCATGCGAAGAGTTGACTCATTGGAAAAGACTCTGATGTTGGGAGGGATTGGGGGCAGGAGGAAAAGGGGATGACAGAGGATGAGATGGCTGGATGGCATCACCAATTCGATGGACGTGAGTCTGAGTGAACTCTGGGTGTTGGGATGGACAGGGAGGCCTGGCATGCTGTGATTCATGGGGTCACAAAGAGTCGGACACGACTGAGCAACTGAACTGAACTGAATTGAACATCATTTAGTTAAACATACATGAGTTTAAAATAAAGAGAAAATCCTAGATACCAGAATGAACAGTCAGAATGAAGACTGAACTGATGAATAAGATAGCAGTTCAGATGCATATCCCAATAGCTAGGAATTAGGGTTTCATGTTCCTATAGGGAAAGAACACAGAGAGGATATGGCCTTGGGCCTGCCTTAATGTGCCATTGGAGCTGAAGCACATGCATAAGATTCTTACCCTGGTGGGGCTGCCTCACCATGCAAGAATCCCGCCCACAAAGTCAAGAGAGCAGCAAGAATGCTGGTCTCGCCTTGGGACTCTAGGCAGGACAAAAAGTCACCACTTTCCCCAGAAATATCAGATATTACAGAAGCTTGAAACAGCTGCAGGTATGGTCTTGGAATGTACATAGCACTGGTAATCTAAGCAAAGAAATGCATGTAAGAATTTGTCTTAGATAGAAACCAGAAACACATGAACCTATTGCATGGAATGTGGAATCACTTCTACTTTGGCATGTGAAGTATTTCTTTTTTTATCTGTATAAGAAAGAAAATATAGATAAAGATGAACTCACAGTCAAAAATTATAAGAATTACATAAGGGAATGATTCCCTATAAGGGAGAATCAAGAAAGGATTAGCACCTCCATAATTTCAGATATTATTATGTCTGAAGGAGATTATAAAATAGGAAACATAAATCTTTATTTTCAACATAGACTGAAAACTAAAACATAACTGGCTCAGAAAGAATACTAAATGGAACTGCCTAATCTAACCTTAGCTAAATTAAAAATCTGATACACAAATTAACAACAGATTATATACAAGAAACAAAAAAAACTGATCTGGAACTAAATATGAGGAAATCACACAGAATGCTGCATAAAAGGATGGAAAATTGGAATATGCGACATTTTAAAGGCATGTTAGTGACAGGAGTATAGAATATAGTGATACATTGCCATTTCAATAGGTATTTGGGAAGAAGAGAATTAAGAAGAGAATAAGAAAATATTCAAAGATATTTTTGAAAATTTATTAGAAACATGGATCCATAGATTAAGGAAGCACATTAGTACCAAGCAGGGTAGAATCCACATCTGATAAATCATAATGGAACTGATAAGAAAACTTATTTTAATGTAGCAATAGGGCAAAAATATATTCTCTCCTGGAGAATGATAATTAGATTGACAAAAGACTTCCCAGCAACAAAAACTGAAGTCAGTAAAGGATGTGGAACAATGTCCAGCTTAACTGAAATTCAAGAGTGAAAGTGAAATAAAGATATTGCAGACATGTAATCACTGAGGAAGTTTGTCATCAGAGACACTTAGTGAAAGAAGGTTACTAAAGGATGGACTTGAATAAGAAGGAAGTTGAAACTGAAGGAAATAGGATGCAAGATACAATGGTGGAAAAATAAAATGCCAAACACATGGGAAAATATAAACAAACATGAACTGTTTTTTGAAAGAAGAGCAATTGGGAAGGTTTTAAAAAAAACATACTGGAGTTACAATTTAGACAAAAATAACATAAACTAAGGAGTGGGTGATCTAAGTGTTTCATTTTGTTCAGGAGGAATGTAGAAATATTGTTATACTTTATACTTTGGGAATACAGAGTTTAAAATTATGAGTACCCCCTAGAAGTATGCAAATAAAATACAATTTAACCTTGACAACATGGGTTTGAACTGTGTTGGTCCACTTATATGTGGATTTTTTTCTAATAAATATATTGGAAAAATATTCAGAGACTCACAACTTGAAAAAACCCGCAGACAAACCATATAGCCAGGAACTATTGAAAAAATTAAGAAAAAGGTATATCATGAATGCATCAAATGTACGTAGATATCAGTCTATCCTTACATAGGCATAAGGTGAGCAATATTTAATATAAAATTAGCAATGTGCTAATTTTCTTATTGTTTTATAACTTTGCTTTCAAAGATTACATTACTATACCATATGTCTCCTATCTCTTCCTCACAACTGGAGAAATTTTGTATCAGCCTATTGTCACAATTAAGTGCTTTTTAAAAATCAGTAGCAATGCCTTCAAAACTGTATTATGACTATAATACTGTATCCAGTAATTTTTAAAAAATAACCATTCATTACTGTATAGGCTAGGCTACCATGAAGCAATCACATGGATTACTCCAGGCTATTATTAGGGAAGGAAATGGAAACACACTCCAGTATTCTTGCCTGGGAAATCCAATGGACAGAAGACCCTGGTGGACCATACAGTCCAAAGTGTCACAAAGAGTCGGACACGGCTGAGCAGGAGCACACACACAGCCTACCACAAAGCAAACATATTGGTGCTTCTTCATTATTAATACATGAATCTTTATTCCTGTAAATAAGTATGAATTTCTTTTTCATGTTGTCTTTTCATTTCTGATGTCTAACATTAGTAATAAGTATGATATCTACAGCATTTCGCATCATATAAGACAATATTGATGCAGGCACTGACAGATGATTCATCTTGAAATAGATGATATAAACTTACAGTATTAATAAATCTAGTATAGTGTTACAAATATATTTTCTTTTATGATTTTCTTAATATTTTCTTTTCTTTAGCTTACTTTTTGAAATAACTTATTTTTATAACACAGTATATAATACATATAGCATACAAAATATGCATTAATAAACTGGTTCCTTTATCAGTGAGGCTTCTGGTCAACAGTAAGCTATTTGTAGTTAAGTTTGGAGGGAGTCAAAAATTATGTGAAGATTTCTGATTACACAGGGAACTGGTGATCCTATCCCCTGCATTATTCAAGGGCCAATACATATGTATCACTATACTGTTCAATACATACACAATATATATAATATACATACTGTTTCTAAAGTTCAATGGTAGGGAAAGAGAGAATAAAGGAAACTCAATTTCAAGAAAGCAGGGAGAAAGAAATCACCAAAAAAAAAAAGAAAAGGAAGGCATGGAAAAAAAAAACTAAAAACTAAACAACTAAAAGAAATCATATATCAGTAATCATAATAAATAGGAATTTGTTAAACTTCAGAGTCAAAAGACAAATATCCTTAGGTTGAATAAAATTATATAGTCCTAGAACTGGACATGGAACAACAGACTGGTTCCAAATAGAGAAAGGAGTACTTCAAAGCTGAATATTGTCACCTGCTTCTTTAAATTATATGCAGAGTACATCATGAGAAATACTGGGCTGGAAGAAGCACAAGCTGGACTCAAGATTGCCAGGAGAAATATCAATAACCTCAGACATGCAGATGACACCACCCTTATGGCAGAAAGTGAAGAACTAAAAAGCCTCTTGATGAAAGTGAAAGTGGAGAGTGAAAATTGGCTTAAAGCTCAACATTCGGAAAACAAAGATCATGGGATCTGGTCTCATCACTTCATGGGAAATAGATGGGGAAACAGTGGAAACAGTGTCAGACTTTATTTTGGGGGCTCCAAAATCACTGCAGATGGTGATTGCAGCCATGAAATGAAAAGACGCTTACTCCTTGGAAGGAAAGTTATGACCAACCTAGACAGCATATTCAAAAGCAGAGACATTACTTTGCCAACAAAGGTCTGTCTAGTCAAGGCTATGGTTTTTCCAGTAGTCATGTATGGATGTGAGTTGGACTGTGAAGAAAGCTGAGCGCTGAAGAATTGATGCTTTTGAACTGTGGTGTTGGAGAAGACTCTTCAGAGTCCCTTGGACTGCAAGGAGATCCAACCAGTCCATTCTGGAGATCAGCCCTGGGATTTCTTTGGAGTGAATGATACTGAAGCTGAAACTCCAGTACTTTGGCCACCTCATGCATAGTTGACTCATTGGAAAAGACTCTGATGCTGGGAGGGATTGGGGGCAGGAGGAGAAGGGGACGACGGAGGATGAGATGGCTGGATGGCATCACGGACTCGATGGACATGTGTCTAAGTGAACTCTGCGAGTTGGTGATGGACAGGGAGGCCTGGTGTGCTTCGATTCATGGGGTCAAAAGAGTCAGACATGACTGAGTGACTGAACTGAATTGAAGGATTATTCCAGGAGACATTACCAAAATATCTAAAATATAATGATATTAGAAGATTGAAAGTAATCAGAAGGGAAAGTATATACTAGGAAAATATTTACCAAAATAAAGTAGGTGCAGCATGATTGAAGGGAAAAAAGCATTATTAGGAATAATGCTAAAGTGAATAATTTATCATGAAACTGTAGCAATCCTAAACAGTAAGAGCCACACCATCTAGAGTCACACTGTGTAAAGCAGCAACCAGGTAACGACACATTCACAAGCACATTAACAGTGGAGAGACTGACAGGTCAGTTAAACAGGCAAAAGAATTAGTAAAGCCACAAAACATTTTGAAAAACAATTAAAAATGCAAATACATATCTTACATATTGGAACCTTGCACTCCAAAATTAGGAAATGGTGTTCCTTTCAAGCACACAGTAAACACTTACAAAATTAACCACACACAATATCGCAAGGCAAATGTCAAAAAGTACCAAAGAACCAAAGTACAGATCTGAGTTTTCTTCATGACATAGGTAAATATTAAAAAAAGAATAAAATTGCAGCTAAAAACCTCTTGTATGTTTTGGAAATTAACAAGATGTATTTTAAAATAATTTACTGGTTTAAATGCTATTGAATTACAAAATATTTTAAATTAAATGAGAATGAAAACACTGCATTTTAAAAATTGTGGCATGTAACTAGTATGTAGTGGAGAAGGCGATGGCACCCCACTCCAGTACTCTCGCCTGGAAAATCCCATGGGCAGAGGAGCCTGGTGGGCTGCAGTCCATGGGGTTGCGAAGAGTCGGACACGACTGAGCGACTTCACTTTGACTTTTCACTTTCATGCATTGGAGAAGGAAATGGCAGCCCACTCCAGTGTTCTTACCTGGAGAATCCCAGGGACGGGGGAGCCTGGTGGGCTGCCGTCTATGGGGTCGAACAGAGTCGGACACGACTGGAGCGACTTAGCAGCAGCAGCAGCAGCAACAGTAGGTAGAGAAAATTTTTGATTTTTTTTCTTTTCTGAAAATTATTAATTTAATTGAGTTTTGTCTGAAGGATATTCTAGCTTTACAGACACCAAGGGGAAATACTATAACAGTAAACAATATGAAGACATAAACAAAAATAACTGAAAATCATTTGTTTTATATTTATTCCAAGTTAGAGCTCAGAAGAAATATGAAACTTACTTAATAGCCTCATAATATGAAACAGAAATTGAAGCCCAGAGGGAATAATATTCTGCAATTCTGTAGACATTGTTTCTTTACTTCCATAGAAATACCTCAAAAATAGATTCCTGAATACAGTACAATGAAACAAATTTGTCTTAAAATATAACTCTAAGTAGTCTCTCAGATGTTATGGCTTGTTTATGTTAAAGTGACACTTGAAAACTCACAAAACAATGACATATGGTTCATAGTTCTGCGAGGACTGATGGATGATACAAGTCTCATTTCTAAAATTTTTGATTTTTATCACATAAGTTAGACAGGAAGAAAGATTAAAAATTAATGAGCTAAATATTTATATCAAAAAGTTAGGAAAGAAGTAACAGTGTAAACCTAAAGTAAGTAGAAGAGAGGAAGTAATAAAGAAAATATATTAGTGGAAAGAAAAAGAGCAACTAAACCAAAGCTGTCTTATTGAAAAGACTAGCAAAATAATTCTCTAGCATGACTAATTTTAAAAAAGAGAGAAAAAATAAACAAAATCAGGATGTTTAAAGGAACAAGTAAGTACAGACATAAAACATAGTTAGAAATATAATCAACTGCTTAGTGCAAAATAAAATTTTAAATTATTTAAATGAACAGTAGTCTAGTCAAATACAAATTACTATAATTAACTAAAGAAAAACTAGAAGGCCTGAGCAGATTTATTAATAGTATATAATTTGACCTACATTCAAATTTTCCTTATAAAAAACAACTGGCCAACATCATTTTACTGGAGAGACCTATCAAATCTTCCATGAATAAACAATTTTTATGCTATATGAAATTTGGAAAACATCAAAGGAAGGAAACTCCCTAAATTATCTCATTAGACTAAGAACATCTTAACAGCAAAAGTAGAGAAAGAAAACTTAAAAGGCACATCTCCTTCATGAGTATATATACAAAAATCATAAATAAAATACAAGTAAATAGAACCCAACTCTGTGTGTGTGTATTTAGATGTAGGACTTATCATAGGCGGGTAAAGATAATTTCATATTAGAAATATTATTAATGTAGTTTATCACATGAGCAGAATAAAAGAGAAAAAATACTATATGGTCATTTGGAAATATATATATACAAAATACAGTGAAATCATTATTTTAAATTCCAAACAGGAATTGAAAGAATCTTTCTTAATCTGATAAAGAGAATCTGCCTCAAACTGAAAGCAAACATTACAATTACTGATAGGAACATTCCTTTCAAAATTAGAGGTAAGGATATCAATTATTAATTTCTACTTAGAATAGTATAGATCGTAAGTAGTTCCAATCCAAAAAAATGTAAGTTAGCTATAGACAGGTAAAATATTCACAAAGCATATATTTGATAAAGTACTTATATCCAGAATATAAAAGGAAATTTTTCCAAAATATAATAGTTATTATGACTTATCTGTGAATCTAAACAACTATTTAAGAAGCTATAAGTTATCCAATTTGTGAAAGACCCTATGGAGAAAATTATAAAATTTGTTGAAATACATAAGGGAAGATAATCTTTTGACAGATATGTGTCATTCGGGGAAGACTTAATATCACAGAAATGTCAATTTTCATCTAGTAAATGTTTAAATTCAATGCAACTAGTCACAATGCTGACAGTTTTCACGGGCTTGACAGAAAGCTAATGTTAAAATTTATGTGGATGAATACATCAAGACAAGGTAGGGTCAAGAATTATCAAGACAATTTTGAAGAAGAATTAGAAGGAGACATTTGCCTGGTCAGATATTAAGAGTTGTTATAGAATCAGATTAGCATTAATAAAAGCAGGGTAATATTGTTGCAGGTATAGAGAACAGACTGAGACTAATAGAATAGACAACTCAGAAACAAGCCCGTGTGTGTGTGTGTGTGTGTGTGTGTGTGTGCACGTGCATGGGCATGTGCGTGTGTGTGTGTGTGTGTGTGTGCACGCGCGCGGGCATGTGCGTGTGTGTATGTGTGCGTTATAAATTTAGTGTATGAGAGAGGTGCTGTTACACATCAGTGCGGTGGGTGGGGGAAGAACCATTTACTATTTGGTTCTAGGACACTTGGCTTGTATAATAGGAAAAAGGCCAAACTAAATTTCCACCTTTCACAAGAAAGCAATTCTAGATAGGTCAAAGTTCTTGATGTGAGATGCAGAACTTTAACATTTAGAAGAAAAAATCTTTTAAATATTTGGATAAACAATGATATCAGAAATAAGATACAAAAGCATAAGCCATAAATGAAAACTGATTATAAATGACACTACATTAAAATTTAAACATCTCTAAAAATAAGTGCAATAAAGAAATTGATAACCCACAGATTTTTAAAAATGCAAATTAAAGGGCTAAAGGCAATTTTTAAATATATAAACAATTTCATTAATTATTAGGTAACTGGTAAAACAATCTCTTTCACATTTCCAGGTCCCTGCAATGAGAAGGGGTTATGAATAAGTAATTCATAGAGAGGAAGTAAAAACCCCAATGATACCACCAACAGTAATCAGAAAAATTCAATAAAGCAACAGTGAGAGAGTATAAACACTTCCAGTTTGTAAAAATAAAAAGCCCAATGATGTCAGATATTTGATAATGTCCAGTACAGGGTTTTGAGGCTAGAATCAGTATCTCGCATAGTCTGCTACCACCTCTTTGGAGAGTAATAATACACATGTCCATTAGTGAAGGATACATGAATATACTACACCATGAAATACTAGAGAGCAGAGAAACCAATGAAAAATCAGATTTATAAGTATCAACATGGTCAAAGCTATAAAAAAATTTGGACTCTCTTGTCCTAGCCTCTCTTTGGTTATCCAGTGTCCCTAAACTGAAGTCACTTGAAGTATGAGTGATACTATGATATAACTTCCGGTGTTCCTGAACCTTTGAAGAATTTCACTGAAACAGACAAGCAGTGTTTAGAGGCTCCCCACCAAAAACACATTTAGTGGGACTTCAGGAACAGCACCCAAGAAAAGATGTTTTAGGGTTGATATCATTCTCAGCATCTTTCAAATCACATTAAATGAAACAACTCAATTATCTTACATGGAAATACTTTGCCCAGCCTGAAGCATGGAACAGGAACTCAATCTGTGTTCCCTCCTCATAAAGTCTTGGTTCAGAGTATTTGGTCATGTCTGGAGCCATTTTTTGGTTGGAGGTACTCCTGGAATGTAATGGGTAGAGGTCCGTGATGTTGCTAAACATCCCACAATGCACAGACTGGCCTCCCTCCCTTCTCCAACCCAACAAAGCAACATCTGGCCCAAATATCAGTAGTGTTTAGCTTGAAAGACCTTGGTTTAAAGTTGAGTTGAAGTTTCATATTGAAAATTTGTAATAGACTATTGCTTTTCAAATGAAACGAATAGGTTTTTCCTAGGTGCTAAAGAATCTTTCAAATATGTCTCATTTTGTGAATGTTTACACACAGTTTGGGACCAGAAAATACCAATTCCAACCAAACTATGCCTTTGCTTGATCTATTAAATGTCTCATTCCAGTAAATAGGGCCATTCATATGAACACTACAATATGTTCAACAGTTCACATTTTCTTTTCTTTTTCTTCAAATAGTCTTTAAAACCATGATTAGTGATTGTTTTAGCTGTAGAATAAAAATGTTTTCCATTTTTGTTAAAACATTCAAATAAGGTGGAAGATAGTCAATTGTAAAGGTTTGAATTGTTCAAATAAAATTTTGCATTTTATATGGTAGAGAAAGATGAATTTTAAATGGCTGGAGGAGAAAGCCATTTGTAGGAAAGTGTGTAGAGAGAGGAGACCAGGCTTAGGAATCAGAAGAACTGGCTTTTAATCTGGTCGCTCTCAAAGTGAGGGTCTTTGGAGCAGTAGCGCATCAGCAACACCTGGGAGTTTGTGAGAACCGCCAGTTCTCAGGCCCCACTCAGACCTGCAGAGTCACACATTCTGGAGTTGGGGCCCAGTGATCAAATTCTCCATGTAACTCTCAAGTATCTGAACTCTGACTTTCTACTTATATCCCTTGGGCAAGTCAGCTACCTTCTTTGACCCCCAGTTTCTTTGTGTATTTGTCTCCATGAGTGAAAAAAGAAAAGAGACTTGGATATAAAGATATGTTGTCAACTACAAAGCATGATATTGATATTGTAAATCCAGGTCAATCCAGAATCACCGCTGTTGAGGACAGAAAGCTTGGACCTCACTTTAGAATGTATCCTTGACTGTTTCTATGAATCCCAAAGCAGAGATGTTCACCCCTGTGGCAAGTTGCTCAGGCCATTTATCAATCAGATACAGGGTTTGTGGAAATGACTGTGTTTACCAGGGTAAGTAAGAAAACTTGCAAACCATGCAAAAACGGAACCCCAAAACATTTAATGAGTGCATCCTGGCATAATTGTAACCCAATGGACCTGGTCCTTGTTGATAACAAATTGTACCCTGAACTTCAGTCTCACCGATAAATTCTGAGAACTAAAAACACGCTGTGGAAATGGCATTTGGTTCTGATCGGTCACATATCACCTCACAAAATAGGAATAAAATCTTTCTATTAACATCTAAATTAATACTTTCTAAACTAATCTCTCACACTTATTTTCTTCTTCATTATGAAGATGTCCTACTACCAAATGCTCTCAGAATAACACAAGTTGTAGAATCTCTGCTAGATTTCTCACTAGTCATTGGATCATTTTTTGATTATGACTATAAAATAATCTGGAGATCTTTCAGTATCCTGATCAAGGTTCCAATGTGATATTATGAGTATCTGGCCCTCCCCCACCCAAAGATGGTGGTGATGTTAATCAGTCACTCAGTCGTGTCCGACTCTTTGCTACCCCATGGACTGCAGCACGCCAAGCTTCCCTATCCTTCACCATCTTTCAGAGTTCCTCAAACTTGTGTCCATTGAGTCAGTGATGCCATCCAACCATCTCATCCTCTGTCATCCCCTTCTTCCCCTGCCTTCAATCCTTCCCAGCATTAGGGTCTCTTCTAATGACTCAGCTCTTTGCATCAGGTGGCCAAAGTACTGGAGTTTCAGCTTCAACATCAGTCCTTCCAATGAATATTCAGGATTGATTTTCTTTAGGATTGACTTGTATGATCTCCTTACAGTCCAAAGGACTCTCAAGAGTCTTCCCCAACATCACAGTTCACAAGCATCAATTCTTCAGCCCAAAGTACAGCTAAGCAAAGCCTCTGTTTACTGGAAGTTTATTACCTTTATCTCATAAAGTCAAAAGAGCATCTTAGACAATTGTATGGGTGCCAAAGTAAAATTAGTGTAGATGTTATTTTTATTTAGAGCATGTGAAGAAGTGCGTGATTTATTCACAGCTGATTCCGGTCTTGGTACCCATCTGTAAAGGTAGAATCACATTACTTACCTCCCAGAATTATATGGATAGTTTAATGAGGTAATAAGATGTTTAGATAATGTAAAAACTTAATGTAGTGGTGGGCACATGGTTTAGTGCTCACTGAAAACATATGTTTATCTCCAAAATTAGTTCAAAGACCCATACTTGCTTTGGGGAACAAATAAGGGCCTCCTCCCCAGTTCTACCCATAGCATTTGAGTCTTCTTGGTAAATATGACTGAATTCACTTGTGGAATCTGCAAAAATCAGGACAGGTTTTATAGAAACAATTGTTTTTTTGTCTAGCTGTCCACATAGGTAGCAACACGAACAGGACTTCAGTCATGGGATGCTCTGGACTTGGAATTTGAGTTATAAAAGAACATTTGTGAAACAATGGATCAATACGTGAACATATCACTGCCCCTGCTGATAAGGAGAATCAAACAGAGCAGATTTTTACTGCCAAAATAGGGTGTTGATAAAGCTGTCCTTCACCTCCTGAGGACATTTAAATTTGGGGTGATAAGGTGCCTGCTATAGGCCATTGTCATACTGACCCTCCAGAAAGCCCAGCTGTGCCGTCAGACTGTGGGCATGGTGACCTGCCTGCCCCAGCCTCGGCCCTGACCCGTAATACCAGCAAGCATTATTAATAAAAATAGTCATGAGACATTGAGCATTCATCCTTTGCCAGCAACGTTCTCTCATTAACTTGCGAGATTATGCTGTGTGGAGCTGTTGGCTAACACGCTGGGAATTCAATAGCACACATGACGAAACCAGTCCCCTCCCTCGCTGAGTTCCCCATTAGGTTCTTTACATTCCTATTATAGTATTCGCTACAGGCAAGATATTTTTATCCTCATTTCACAGATTAGAATAGTGAGGTTCAGAGAGTTTAAGTAACTCAGAGACTGGATTCAAATCCAGATTTGCCTAACTCTGAGCTCCATCTTGTTTTCAAAATGCCATTCAATCTCCAACTATTTTAGTGTTTACACTAAAATATTGTCATGAGAATTGCAAACCCTAAATACTCTTTCAGTTGAGTGGTTACTGACCCAGAATAACTCTTTGCACTTAATTTTGCTTAATATATATTTCCAGATTTAAATGATGGCTGCCATCCATGTAAAGGTTACTTATTCTTTATTATATTGATCATTTGCTTATATATATATTTTTTACCCCGATGTCTGTATATTTATTTACACATTGTTATAAAACTTTGGTGTTCTAAAATGTTGCATTTGGGGCATAAATCTATGATGGTAAATAGCTAGTGTTTTCAGAACTCCAAAGGCTTAGAGGGAGTCCTTGCCTGGGGACGTCATGCCAGTGCAGTTACCATGTACATAGTACATGTCTGTCTCCCTCACTTTAACTACAAAAACCGGGAGGACAGGTAACCATGATTATTCAACTTGTTTATCTCCAGCAGCTATACACACATGAAGGGCATTTAGTGATTAATAAATACTGTGAAGAATGAATGAATAAGTGAATGAAACTGTCTATTGAGAGGTGTGACTATAAAGAGAACATAATGCCCTGTAGCTTGTTATAAGTTCTATCATTAACTCAATGGCATGAGTGCCAATAGCAGTTAAAGTTGGTCCTAGAGACTATGTGGACCTTTTCTATACTTTGTAATTTACCTAGAACTATAAGAACACCAGATTTCATAAGCTATGCCTTATAAAGGCAGAACACTAGATTTTGTAAGTTATGAATTTCAGGAAATCAATGTATCTAATACTTCACATTTCTGTGATTTGTACACATTCCTGAAGATACAGCCCTGAAATTGTTTATAAAAGTCTCAGCTTATATCTGCTATCCTGGGGATAATTATTAATAGTTCCTTCTTTCATTCTCAAAAGTGTACTATTTTAATAATTAAGATACACTGACATGGGAAAGACAAATACAATATGATAGCACTTTTCATTGAAATCTAAAATATGACACAAATGAACTGATCCTATGAAACAGAAACAGACTTATAGAGAACAGACTTGTGGTTGCCAAGGAGAGAGTAAGGAAGAATGGATTAGGAATTTGGGATTAGTAGACACAAACTATTATATGTAGAATGGGTAAACAACAAGGTCTCACTATATATCACAAGGAACTATATTCAGTATGCTGTGATAAACTATACTAGAAAAGAATATGGAAAATAATGTGTGTGTGTATATATGTATATATATATATATAATTGAATTACTTTGTTATATAACAGAAATTAACACAACATTGTAAATTAACTACATTTCAATAAAACAAATTTTTATAAAAGATAAGCTGACATGGATGCAACTTGCTGGACTCCTTTGTTGCCACTGGAACTCAGGGCAGCAGTGTAGTTATGGTTGAGTGCATAATGGCATTGCGTTCTAACAGTCTAGGTCTTAATTCCATCCCCTTAATTTGCTAGTTGTTCAATATTGGGAAGGTTCCTTAAGCTATTTAAATGTCATTAGCAATTTCTGGTATCAAAGCAGGCTTGATGAGAGCATCTCCCTCAGTGCTCACTGTGGTCATTAAATGATACAGGCCATGAGGAGATGCATATGGCCTGGTGTGGAGCACCACTCGGTAAATATCGGTTATTAGCTACGAATATAGTTTCCTTTGCCATTTTTTGAGCCACTGAGGTACAGCCCAGCCACTACATGTGGTTGTTATGTCTGGCCTTGAGCCTGAAGGAAGAGCCTAGAACAGAGACTGTGGCGGCAGAGAGAAGTGTGAAGGTTACTGGCCGATAAGTAATGAGGAATTGTGATCTGACAGATCTGGATAACTCGTCAGAGAATAAAATCAATAGTCATATCCCTCCCTACCCCCAGTCAGCTGTATGCTCCCTGAGGGCAGGGACCATTATCTGACCTTTCCATTATTTGTATAAATTGTATTTCCAGCACCTAGCCCAATGCATGGAATACAGAAGACAATGAACAAACATTAGTTGAAAGATAAATAAATTGAGCTGAAAGGAATGACCCCATACACGAATGTGTATATGCACAGACATGGAGTCACCATTTCTGACCTTTTATCTGCAAGCCAAGCACTACCCTTCATGGTTGGTAGAAGGGGGCAATAGATTTTGCCAGCTCAGTCTCAACTTGCCCTTTGGCCTTGCTATCAGCTAAGCATCTTTGGTGGTACAATCTGGGTTATTTCTGCTTCTGGGGAAATCAGCCATTGGACATCTCAATTATCAACTGGGGAGACCCCGCAGCACTAGGGGCCTGGGAAGAAGGAGTGGCAGGCAAGGACGAAAGACACAGAAGAGCCATTTCTTGTTTTGGGGAAACACATTACATATATAAAACTATCCTTCATATAGCACCTATTCGGAACTGGGCACTGTACCATGCTCTTGGAGACACAGATGTGAGTAAGAAAAGCTAAAAAGCTGAGTTCAAGGGACAGACAGGGAGCATATTTCTGGGACAAAGTGAAAAGTGCAAAAAAAGAAGTCCATATAAGACATAACAGGAACACTGAAGAAAGGGTGACTAATCCTGCTTGTGAGTGCTGTGGAGGCCCTCACGGAGGAGGGGGCATGGAGTTGGGGCTTCGGGAGTGAGTTTGGGGGATGATCGAAAGAAAGAACATATGCATAAGTTCATCATTTCCAGAAGGATATGATGAACAATCAGTGTGGGAAACAATCAAGCACATTCTAGAGGTGAGAATATTTGAATCATCAGAGCAAGAATGAGAGAGAGAAGGGGTCCTAGCAGCTTAAAATGCCAGTTGTTTGATTTAAGGCACATAATTTCATTTCTCCAAGCTTCAGTTTTCTCATCAGTAAAATGAGGATAATAAAAATATCAACATCATGGGTTCTTCATGAAAATTAAAAAGACAAATAACAGCTATTCCTATACTGCTATCATTACTATAATATTTATATGATTTTTAATATAAATATTTTAATATTCATTAATAGTATTATAATTATTGTATTATTTATATTTGTATAACTATTATTATATCATTGTTAAATTACTTCTTAGAAGAAACCTAGATAAGAAACCTAGAAGGTAACAGTAGAATGTTCATGGATTGACAGGGAATGGATAAAGGTTTCTCAGCATAGTATTGTATCTCAAAAGCTTTAGCTAATGTAAATGCTCCACAAGTTTGTTGTTATTGTTTAGTCCCTAAGTCATATCCAACTCTTTTTGACCCCAAGGACTGAAGCATGCCAAGCTTCCCTGTCCTTCACTATTTTCAGGAGCTTGCTCAAACTCATGTCCATTGATTCAGTGATGCCATACAACCATCTTGTCCTCTGTCATACCCTTCTCTTCATGCCTTCAGTCTTTCCCAACATCAGGGTCTTTTCCAATGAGTCAGTTATTCTCATCAGGCAGCCAAACTATTGGAGCTTCAGCTTCAGCATCAGTCCTTCCAATGAATATTCAGAATTGATTTCCTTTAGGATTGAATGGTTTGATCTCCTTGCAGTCCAAGGGACTCTGAAGAGTCTTTAGCACTGCAGTTCGAAGGCATCAATTCTTTAGCAATCATCCTTTTTTATGGTTCAACTCTCACATCCATACATGACTACCAGAAAACCATAGCTTTGACTATAAGGATCTTTGTCAGCAACATGTGTCTCTGCTTTTTAATACTCTGTCTGGGTTTGTCATAGTTTTTCTTCCAAGGAGCAAGCTTCTTTTATTTCCTGGCTGCAATCACCGTCTGCAGTGATTTTGGAGCCCAAGAAAATAAAGTCTGTCACTATTTCCATTGTTTCTCATACTATTTGCCATGATCTTAGTTTTCTGAATGTTGACTTTTAAGCCAGGTTTTTCATTCTCTACTTTCACCTTCATCAAGAGGCTCTTTAGTTACTCTGTACTTCCTGCCCTTAGAGTGGTATTATCTGCATATCTAAGGTTATTGATATTTCTCCTGGCAATCTTGATTCCAGCTTGTGCTTCATCCAGCCCAGCATTTCGCATGATGTGCTTTGCATATAAGTTAAATAATCAGGGTGACGATATACAACCTTGACGTACTCCTTTCCCAATTTGGAACCAGTGCATTGTTCCATGTCTGGTTCTAACTGTTGCTTCTTGACCTGAATACAGGTTTCACAAAAGGCAGGTAAGGTGGTCTGATATTCCCATCTTTTTAACAATTTTCCAGTTTGTTGTGATCCACAGTCATAGGCTTTAGCATAGTCAATAAAGCAGAAGTAGATGTTTTTCTGGAACTGTCTTTTTTTTTTTTTTGATGACCCAACAAATGTTGGCAATTTGATCTCTGGTTCCTCTGCCTTTTCTAAATCTAGCTTGAACATCTGGAAATTCATGGTTCAAGTACTGTTGACGCCTAGCTTGAAGGATTTTGTGCAGTACCTTGCAAGTGTATGAAATGAATGGATGTGAGAGTTGGACTGTAAAGAAGGCTGAGCACCGAAGAATTGATGCTTTTGAACTGTGGTGTTGGAGAAGACTCTTGAGAGTCCCTTGGACTGCAAGGAGTTCCAACCAGTCCATTCTGAAGGAGATCAGCCCTGGGATTTCTTTGGAGTGAATGATGCTGAAGCTGAAGTTCCAGTACTTTGGCCACCTTATGCGAAGAGTTGACTGATTGGAAAAGACTCTGATGCTGGGAGGGATTGGGGGCGGAGGAGAAGGGGACGACCGAGGATGAGATGGCTGGATGGCATCACGGACTCAATGGACGTGAGTCTGAGTGAACTCTGGGAGTTGGTGATGGACAGGGAGGCCTGGCGTGCTGCGATTCATGGGGTCGCAAAGAGTCGGACACGACTGAGCAGCTGAACTGAACTGAACTGTGCGGTAGTTTGAACATTCTTTGGTATTGCACTTCCTTGGAGTTGGAATGAAAATTGACATTTTCCAGTCCTGTGGCCACTGCTGAGTTTTCCAAATTTGCTGGCATATAGAGTGCAGCACTTTAAAAGCATCACCTGTTAGGATTTGAAATAGCTCAGCTGGAATTTCATCACCTCCACTAGCTTTGTTCATAATGATGTTTCCTAAGGCCCACTTGACTTCATACTCCAGGATGTCTGGTTCTAGGTGATTGATCACACCATTGTGGTTATCTGTGTTATAAAGATCTTTTTTGTATAGTTCTTTTATGTGTTCTTATCACCTCTTCTTAATATCTTCTGCTTCTGTTAGATCAGTACCATTTCTGTCCTTTATTGTGCTCATCTTTGTGTGAAATGCTCCCTTGGTATCTCTAATTTTCTTGAAGAGATCTCTAGTCTTTCCCATTCTATTGTTTTCCTCTATTTCTTTGAAGTGATCACTGAGGAAGGCTTTCTCATCTCTCCTTGCTATTCTTTGGAATTCTGTATTCAGATGGGTATAACTTTTTTTCTCCTTTACCTTTTGCTTCTCTTCTTTTCACAGCTATTTGTAAAGCCTCCTCAGACAACCATTTTGCCTTTTGCATTTCTTTTTCTTGGGGATGGTTTTGATCACCACCTCCTGTACAGTGTCACAAACTTCTGTCCATAGTTCTTCAGGCACTCCGTCTATCAGATCTAATCCCTTGAATCTATTCCTCATTTCCACTATATAATCATAAGGGATTTGATTTAGGTAATATCTAAATGGCCTACTGTTTTTCCCTACTTTCTTCAATTTAAGTCTGAATTTGGCAACAAGGAGTTCTGATCTGGGCCATAGTCAGCTCCCAATCTTGTTTTAGCTGACTGTGTAGAGCTTCTCCATCTTCAGCTACAAAGAATATAATCAATCTGATTTCAGTATTAGATTTCCCTGGTGGCTCAGACAGTATGGAGTCTGACTACAAGGCAGGAGAGCCAGGTTCTATCTTTGGGTTAGGAAGATCCCCTGTAGAAGGAAATGGCAAACCACTCCAGTATTCTTGCGGGCTGCAGTCCATGGGGTAGCAAAGAGTTGGACACAACTGAGGAACTTCACTTTCACTTTCTTTCAGTATTGACCATCTGGTGATTCCATGTGGAGAGTCACCTCTTGTGTTGTTGGAAGAGGGTGTTTATTATGACCAGTGTGTTCTCTTGGCAAAACTCTGTTAGCTTTTGCCCTGCTTTATTTTGTACTCCAAGGCCAACTTGTCTGTTACTCCAGGTATCTCTTGACTTCTACTTTTACATTCCAGTCTCCTATGATGAAAAGAACATGTGTTCTTTTTTTTTTTTTCTTTTTTGGTATTAGCTCCAGGAGGTCTTGTAGGTCTTCATAGAACCATTAAACTTCAGCTTCTTTGGCATTAGTGATTGGGGCATAGACTTGGATTGCTGTGATATTGAATGGTTGCCTTGGAAACGAACAGAAATCATTCAGTTGCTTTTGAGAAATGAAGTCCCAAGTACTGCATTTCAGACTCTTTTGTTGACTGTGAGTGCTACTCCATTTCTTCTAAGGGATTCTTGCCCACAGTAGTAGACATAATGGTCATCTGAATTAAATTTTCCCATTCCTGTCCATTTTAGTTCACTAATTCCTAAATGCCAATGTTCACTCTTGCCATCTCCTGTTTGACCACTTTCAATTTGCCTTGATTCATGGACCTAATATTCCAGGTTCCTATGCAATATTGCTCTTTACAGCATCAGATTACTTTCACCACCTGACACATCCACAACTGGGCGTTGTTTCTGCTTTGGCTCGTCCCTTCTGCAGCTATTTCTCCACTCTTCTCCAGCAGCTATTGGACACCTATAGATATGGAGGGTTCATCTTTCAGTGTTATATCTTTTTGTCTTTTCATACTGTTCAGAAGTTAGTGAATTAAATATTTTGTGCTGTGGTTCATATTGTGAACTTCTGGGGAAACCAAATCTGGCTGAAAAAACTTATGTCAATTAAAGTGGGTAGAGGCTCAGATTTCTTTAAATCCTGCTTTCAAATAATTTCCAAGAAGCTCTATCTGTAATAGAATGGAAATTTTAAAATATAGTCTATCAAAATAATGCAGATAGAAATACATCACCTTCTACCATCTTTAGTCAGAGATCATAACCAATTAGTCTTCAATGAAGTTTCAAAAATAATATACTCTTAATTATGCAAATGGAAGCTTAATTTTAATTTCAGAAATGGCTGAGGATGGTTCTTTACCACTGAGGGAAGACAAATTCACCTACAAGAAAGAATGAGAGTTGACATGGTCCTGGTCAGCCAGCTGAATGAAAATCTTCTCTTTAGAATGTTGCAGTCATGTCTCAGGAAGAATATCATTCAAAGAAATGTTGTATCGCTGGAGCTCTCATAAAATCTAAGAACACTGAGCTGCATCCAGTAAGGAGTGTCCTTTGTCTGCAGGACTTCTGTGCCATGTGGCCAGATCAGCATGCAGGGAGGAGGGAAGGCTGGCTTGGGGATCTTGCCTCAGTGGGCCAGTGTTGGCTGCCCTAGCAAACATGCTGCCATTTCCCATGGACCCAACAGGAGTTAGATCTTTAAGTATTTCTGGAGTGTGAAATCTGATTCAAATGCCCCAAGTGTTCAACAATTGCTGACTCCAAGGGTTTGAGATTTGACACTTATTGGATAAAAAGATAAGCCCCTCTAGTTTTTCTGACTTTAATATCCTCATGATTATGTTTTGTAGCCCAAGACATCTGTATTTCAACTCTGTAGGAAACTAATAACACAAGCACTTTAACATTTGTATAGGGAGATTTAAATGGAAATTACCTTACCTAACAGAGGTGTGATATAGTTCTGGTTTTTGAGAATATGTGAACTGGCCATTAAAGTTGTAGTTTCAAAATGAAGTGGACAAGTGAGGAAATTTTAGAAAATTTTTAGTTTGAACAAACTATCTAGTTGATAGATTCTGGGTATTTGGTTATCTAAAAATTGCCTTAATCCTTTACTTCATTATGTATTTCTACACACAGCCCTCATGTCTGCTCAAGGTGGCCATGGTATTATATATAAAAATTATTGCTATTTTTTCCTGTGAAATTCTGTGAAAGGAGCAAAATATGGGTCAGGCTAGAGGAAAAGCCACAACCATAGCTTGAAATGCTTGGAATTCTCAAGGGGCCAAGCCAATGGGATAAAGACAATTTTGCTTTTCCACTCTGCCAGCTCTTCCTTCTGTTTGTTTGTGACCACTCACTCCTTGTTAAAAAGGAACAGGCAGTGTGACTTGTGGAGGGTCCACAATAAATGCATTTGAGAATTCATAAGAAAGCAGAACCAGCATGCCTGACATGCAGGGTATTGGGCTTTCTGCATCCATCAAAGCATATTTGTTTCCTTTGAGACCTGGGAGGGCAATTTAAGGCAAGGTTTCAACCACTATTTTTACTCATTCGTTCATTCATTCACTTATTCAACAAATATTTTTATTGAGCATCTATTATGTGCCAAGCCCTCTGCAGCTTCTGGGAATTGAGGAGTAAGCCTCTGTGTGTGTGTGTGCATGTGTTATAGAAAATATTGGATGGTAATAAGTTCCATGAAAAGAGGCAAATCAGAAAAGAGAGATAGAGAATATGAGTAGAGGGTTGTTCTTAGTAGGACTGTGAGGAACACCCTCAACATTTGAGGAAAAACCTGGAGGATATAGAAGGGCCAGCTGTGTGGCTATCTTAGAGATGCATGTTCCAGGAAGGGAAAGCATCAGTCAAGGCTCTGAGCTGGAAGCCAGCCTAGTGGGGTGATGGAAGAACAAGAAGATCTGGTGCAGGGTGAGAAAGCAGAGAGATAGGTCCTGAGAAAAAGCTATGATAGGCCAGACGGGAAGGGTTTTCTAGGCTGATGTAAGGACTTAGCTTTTTACTGTGAGTGAGAAGATGAAGCCATTGGAAGGAGTGGGTCGAGAAGTGTTGGGTTATAATGCATGCTCACAGGGTCAGTTTCATTGCTGTGTGGAGAGTATTCTGAAGAGATGCAAAGATGGAGCAGGAAGACCAGGGAAGAAATGACTGTGGCAGCTCCTAAGAGGTGATGGTGGTTTGAATCAAGTGGTTTAGCAGTGAACTCATGGAAAGTGCTCAATTTCTGGATGTATCAGGTTGGCCAAAAAGTTTGTTTGGGTTTATCATAACATGTTACTGAAAAACTCAAATGAACTTTTTGGCCAAACCAATATTTTATCTGCAATGTTGTTTATGTGGGTTTGGATGGAGACTGATACATATCAAGAGGTCCAATTTAGAGGTTTTTGGAGACGTTGTCAGTTTGTGCAGGCCAGCACCTGCTCTGTGATGCTGGTGGGCCCTAGCCATGCTCTATGAAGGAGGTAACCTGAGAGAAAGTTCAGCAGTTAGTAAATGTTTGCAGACAAGTTATTGTGAGCAGGGAGTGCAAAAGGCTCAGATCCTCCAGCTGACAGAGCAGGCTGCCAGCATTGACAAGTGGCAGGAAGTCATTTCTCAGGATAACCCTGAGATGCCCTTGGGCACATTTGTCCTAGGTCTGGGTCAGAGATGGTGTCTAATTGGAAGAACTAGGAAAGAGATATGGCCTGTAGAATAAGAATTTCACCACTTATCTCAAAACACTAACTATGGGCCTTGAGGAAGAATTAGTGTGTGAGGACTAGAAAAGGTCAATTTTCATCCTAATCCCAAAGAAAGGCAATGCCAAAAATTGTTCCAACTACCAAACAACTGCACTCATCTCACACGTTAGCAAATTAATGCTCAAAATTCTCCAAGCCAGGCTTCAACAGTATGTGAACTGTGAAATACCAGATGTTCAAGTTAGATTTAGAAAAGGCAGAGAAACCAGAGATCAAATTGCCAACATCTGTTGGACATCAAAAAAGCAAGAGAGTTCCAGAAAGACATCTACTTCTGCTTTATTGATTACACCAAAGTCTTTGACTGTATGGATCACAACAAACTGTGGAAAATTCTGAAAGAGATGGGAATACCAGACCACCTGACCTGCCTCTTGAGAAATTTATATGCAGGTCAAGAAACAACAGTTAGAACTGGACATGGAACAACAGATTGGCTCCAAAATAGGGTAAGGAGTACTTCAAGGCTGTACTGTCACCGTGCTTATTTAACTTATATGCACAGTATCTCATGGAAAATGTCAGGCTGGAAGAAGCACAAGCTGGAATCAAGATTGCTGGGAGAAATATCAATAATCTCAGATATGCAAATGACACTACCATTATGGCAGAAAGTGAAGAAGAACCAAAGAGCCTCTTGATGAAAGTGAAAGAGGAGAGTGAAAAAGTTGGCTTAAAGCTCAACATTCAGAAAACGAAGATCATGGCAACTGTCCCATTACTTCATGGGGAAACAGTGGAAACAATGAGAGACTTTGTTTTTTGGGTCTCCAAAATATCTGGTGACTGAAGCCATGTAATTAAAAGACACTTGCTCCTTGGAAGAAAAGCTATGACCAACCTAGACAGCATATTAAAAAGCAGAGATTTTACTTTGCCAACTGCTGGGGTCCAGCCCCGGTGGATCCAGGGTGATTCGAAAGTGGGGACGGAGTCGGCGTCCTAGGAAAAAACTTATTTAATTACAGATATATAGAGAGATTAGAAATGGATAGTGTAGTAGGAAAATTAGTGGAGAAAAAGAGGCTGAATAACTTGGTTTACGTGGAATACCAATCACCACCTACGTAGGCCACAGGCATCTTTCCATTCTCCCGAAGGAGAAGAGGCACTGAGGCCTCCCCGGTCCGATCTTAGAAGCCCAGGCATAATTAGTAGGCTTGGTGAGTACCCACTCCCCAGATGGGAATTCAGCCAGAAGGGGAAAGAAAGAACGGCACGGGGGAATCAGCCTTTCCAGAAACTGATCCCATTTTCTTATTTTTAGGTTTGCTTATATACCTTTTTTTTTTTTAACACATAGGGATGAATACAGAGTCATGCAGGGGTCAGCAGTCCTGACCTTTATCAAAATCAGGTGCTTCACATAAAAAAGGGTCTTAGGGGTTTTACATCATCTTCTGGCCATGAGGCCTGCTGACACTTTATGATCCTTTCTTTCTGATAACCAAAAAATTTATTTTTTCGAAGGGTGTTTTTTCTTAAACCAGGCACCACCCTCCAAATAAAGTTGCATTCCTCTAGGGTGAGGGTGTAGTGGGTCACAATAAGAAAGGAATTTTTTTAAACTCAAGGTTAACATGATTAATCTTAAAGGTTATTACTTATTTCTCTTATATGCTAGTTATATTCATTATAAGGGCAGGGGATATGAAGATTTAGCAGCAAACATCATCCCAACAAATGAAATCCCTTCACCAATGTTCCTCTTAAGATCTATTTAGTCTTAAGACAGTGATAAAGTTACATTTTTACATAGCAAAGACACAGTGATTTATAACAAGGTGCAGTGATCTATAACAAAAGAGAAAATTCATTAACTCAAAAATTCTAGTATTGCTAATATCAAAAACTACTATATTTCCTTTTCCATATTCCAAATACATTGATTAATATATTCCCAGGTGCCTAAGGATATGGAGGCCTGGTGGCAATCATTGACTCAACAATGAGAAAAGCCATATGCTGATTAAGACTCTCAAAATACTCCAAAACTCTCTGTGCTGTTTATGGTTGAGAGGTTGTCACACAAGCTAGTCTGTCAGCAGAGAGGTTTGACCTGAGACACCCTTGTCACACCCAGGGCAGGGAATTAGTAGCAATTATTGGCACAACAAATGAAAAACCCTTCACCAATATAATTCTTAACCAACCCACTATACTAATAATTTCTAACTTCCCAAAAGAATCTGCCTTTAGTAAGTCTAAAACATCGCGTGTCTCTCATGGTTGGGAGGCTGTAAACAATCACATGTGGCCGGACGAACCAATACAGGCAGCTAGATAACCTTCAGAGGAGTTCGTAAGCTGAAACACTCTTGTCACGCCCGGGAATTTTTATTAACTGGAGCTGCAAGTTAACTCCTTCTCCGAGAGAAATGGTTATGGGGGAGAGCCCCCCATAAAGTCAGAAGTATAGGTGAGAGAATAAAACAGACTCTGGTTTTGGGGGTAGATGCTCGGGAACAGGGTGTTTCCTGAGGTTTGATCATGCCTTTGCGTATGCCAAGCCTCCTTCCTCATGACCTTTGCCATGGGCGGAGTTCCTAATGCTGGCCCCCAGCAACCAACAAAGATCCATCTAGTCAAAGCTATGGTTTTTCCAGTAGTCATGTATGGATGTGAGAGTTGGACTATAAAGAAAGCCGAGCGCCAAAGAATTGATGCTTTTGAACTGTGGTGTTGGAGAAGACTCTTGAGAGTCCCTTGGACTGCAAGGAGATCCAAGTAGTCAATCCTAAAGGAAATTAGTCCTGAATATTTATTGGAAGGACTGATGCTGAAGCTGAAACTCCAATACCTTGGCCACCGGATGCAAAGAACTGATTCATTTGCAAAGAATCCGATGCTGGGAAAGATTGAGGGTAGGAGGAGAAGGGGATGACAGAGGATGAGATAGTTGGATGGCATCACCAACTCAATGGACATGAGTTTGAATAAGCTCCGGGTGTTGGTGAAGGGCAGAGAAGCCTGGTGTGCTGCAGTCCATGGGGTCACAAAGAGTTGGACATGACTGAGTGACTGAACTGAACTGAATTGAAAAACTTTAAAACTGTTATCCTATGTTTAATGCACTGGAACTATTTCCTGATATGGTAATCATTCACCACATGTGGCTATCGGGCATTTGAAAAATGGTTGACCTGAGTTGAGATATCCTAAAGGAATTTATCACTGTACCACTGTGCCACATACAGAATCCATCCGCAATGCAGGGGACACAGGAGATGTGGGTTTGATCCCTGGATCCAGAAGATGAAAATCCTCTGGGGAAGGAAATGGCAACTCACTCCAATATGTTGCCTGGAAAATTCCATGGACAGAAGAGCCTGACAGGCTACAATTCATGGGGTCACAAAGAGCTGGACATGACTGAGCAACTGAACATGCATGCACGAAGGAAATTAAAGATTTAGGATAATAGCAAAAAGGTAAAATATCATTTTGAAAAAAATTTCACACTGATTACATGCTGAAATGATAATATATTGGATAAACAAAGTAAGTGTATGAAAACAGTATTAAAATTAATTTCACTTGCTTCTTTTCAATTTTTGAAATAATAATTGAAATAATAATTTAAAATTTAAAATTATACTCATGGTTACCATTCATGGCTCACATTATATGCTTACTGGGCAGAGCTCCTCTCAGGTATGCAAAACACTTTTACGAATATTGGGTCAGGCAGTACTTCAAGTGCCAATCTGTCTGCTTTATTTAAAGTCAAGGTATATACCTGGCCAGTGGTAGGAACTCCTACTCTTTCAGCCATGATAGAAAGACTATCTATCAAGAATAGAAGCAATATTGGGACTTCCCTAGTATTTCAGTGGTTAAGAATTCTGCCTGGCAATGCAGGGTACTTGGCTTTGATCCCTAGTCGGGGAACAAAAATCCCACATGTCTCGGAGCAACAAAGCCTGAATACCACAACTAAGACCTGATGCAGTCAAATAAATAAAAATAAATTATTTAATTTGAAAAAGAATGGAGGCAAAGAAAATTACTTGGATATTCAAAAATCTGATACCCATTGGTCCCATCACTTCATGGGAAATAGATGGGGAAACAGTGGAAACAGTGTCAGACTTTATTTTTCTGGGCTCCAAAATCACTGCAGATGGTGACTGCAGCCATGAAATTAAAAGACACTTACTCCCTGGAAGGAAAGTTATGACCAACCTAGATAGTATATTCAAAAGCAGAGACATTACTTTGCCGACTAAGGTCTGTCTAGTCAAGGCTATGGTTTTTCCTGTGGTCATGTATGGATGTGAGAGTTGGACTGTGAAGAAGGTAAGCTCAACATTCAGAAAACGAAGATCATGGCATCTGGCCCCATCACTTCATGGGAAATAGATGGGGAAACAGTAGAAACAGTGTCAGACTTTGTTTTTTTGGGCTCCAAAATCACTGCAGATGGTGACTGCAGCCATGAAATTAAAAGGCGCCTACTCCTTGGAAGAAAAGTTATGACCAACCTAGATAGTATATTCAAAAGCAGAGACATTACTTTGCCGACTAAGGTCTGTCTAGTCAAGGCTATGGTTTTTCCTGTGGTCATGTATGGATGTGAGAGTTGGACTGTGAAGAAGGCTGAGCGCCGAAGAATTGATGCTTTTGAACTGTGGTGTTGGAGAAGACTCTTGAGAGTCCCTTGGACTGCAGGGAGATCCAACCAGTCCATTCTGAAGGAGATCGGCCCTGGGATTTCTTTGGAAGTAATGATGCTAAAGCTGAAACTCCAGTACTTTGGCCACCTCATGTGAAGAGTTGACTCACTGGAAAAGACTCTGATGCTGGGAGGGATTGAGGGCAGGAGGAGAAGTGGACGACAGGGGATGAGATGGCTGGATGGCATCACTGACTCGATGAATGTGAGTCTGAGTGAACTCCGGGAGTTGGTGCTGGACAGGGAGGCCTGGCATGCTGCGATTCATGGGGTCGCAAAGAGTCAGACATGACTGAGCGACTGAACTGAACTGATTGCTTGGTGAAAGACTAATAGATGACAGAGAAAGCTAAATTCCTCTTTCACTTGCTTCCATGTTGTATATCAAAAAGCATGATTTTTGTACTAAAAGTGGATGGCCAATTGTCATTAACAGACTGGTGACAACTGATGAGGATCTCTGGATCAGATGGCAATGTGTTCAAAAGTGATCATTTCCACTGTTCCCAACCCCCATTGAAACCACCTCCACAATATAGAAATAAAGGTGGGGAGATTTGAAAACTAAATGAAGAATGTCTTTAGTTAATTCTATAGAAGAATGTCATCACTATGCCAGGAACATTGACAGATGTTTGCTAGAAATGATGTGTGAAAGAGCATGTGGAAGGCAGCAGCACATGGAAGAAGTCTAGGCTGCACTGCTGCCTGTTCTGCCTCAGGACTCTGGATAAAAATACAAGGTAGGTTCTGATATGACAAACTTCCTAGAGATGGCTGGCCTATTGAAAGCAGAAAAGAATAGTGCCATGACAACTGGTTGCTAGGAAGGTCCACTGCTCTGGCCTTTTCTGTGTCCTCTCTAGAAAGAACCCAAAAATGATGAATGCTCACTCTTGATTTAAAATGATCGAGAAAAGCTTGCATTGTAACTAGGAATGGGTAACTTTTTAATATAATAAAGTTATCTATCTGAAAAGTCATGGTAATCACACCCAGTGGTTAATGTTAGTTTCAGATCTATTAATATTAGGAACAATGTCCATTATAACAGCTATTATTAACATATTTCTGGAAGTCAGAATCAGTGTAATGGCTCACGAACTGGAAGGCAGATTAAACACTAGAAACAAAGATGCAAGCTTATTGCCATTCATAGTTGTGCTAGAAAACTTCACTATATTAACTGGAAAAGTAAACAGAGCAAGAGGAAAAGGGCTAAGGAATGTGCTCAGAAATGCTGTCTCTTACTGGTTTCCCACAAAACAGGCGCTTCTCCTGAAAGAAGATTCCTTTCATAAGAAATACCAAATGTGAAATAACCAAAAATAAGCTTACAAGAGTTTTTTATCTGTGTAAAAATATATTCTTAAACTTATTGAGAGACAAAAAAGGAGACACAAACATATGGAAGGGCACACAATATTCCTTGTTTAAAAATGGCAAAATATTGTCCTTTCAAAATTAATGTTAAATTTGAAGTATCATATTGAAACCATATGACTTTATCAATAATCAATGAAGGCTGTGATTTCAATAAAATGCCCAACAGATTACTTACAAATGTTATAAATGATTTTAAAGAATCTTTAAATGACTTCAAGGAATGAAAACAATTCTTGTACAGCAATGAAAATTGAAACTAAAAGACAAATAAGAAACTGAGAAATTATTTATTGCATATAAGAATATTATGGATTATTATATATACCATCCAACAAATTCTTATAAGTCATTTTTAAAGAAGGAAACAGTCAAATAAAAACAAGAACATGAACTACAATTCCCAAACCAAGAAATGCAAATTGCTAATATATGCAAACAGATGTTCAATCTCACTAATAATCAAAAAATTCAAATTAGCAGTGTGAAACTATTCGTTTTACCTGTCACACTGGCAGAGATCTCAAATATTGCTAATGCCAACTGTGAATGATGATATGAGAGATAAGCACTGTCATACAGAGTTGATAGGAGCATTACTTGATTATTTGATTATTTTCAGGAGAAAAATCTAGAAAGGTCATCAGCCCAAAGGATTTTATCAGAGTTTATCAGAAATAAACCTCCCTCCATTGAAATTTATACATAAGAATATTTACTGCAAGAGTTACTTACACTAGGAAAACATTTGGAAAAATCTAAGTGGGCAAAAATAGAGCAATGGTTAGGCAAATATGGTACAAGAATAAAATGCAACATTAATGCAAAATGTCTAGAATATAATTATTTAGGTACTGATAGTTAAACAAAAAAGGGCTACAAGACAATGTGCATAACAAAATCTAATTTGTGATATATAGAAGTATATTTTTGCACAGAAAAACATCTTGAATGAAAATGTGAGAATGCATGCATGCATGTGTGTGTGTATGTAGTGTGTAATTGTATACACACCTACATATGTATAAATATGCAAGTATGCATGTACATGTAAGAGCATATATATACAGAGAGAGAGAAGGAGAAGGAGAGAGACAGAGTCAGAGATCTCATAAGGGCAATCTTGCCTCCCCACTTGGAAATGTCTGAAGATATTTTTTATTTATCACAACTTTCGGGGAGAAATATTAACATCTAGTGGATGGGGCCAAGAATGCTGCTAAATACCCAATAATGCACAGGGCAGCCCTCACCTAAACAAAGAATGATCTGAGTCAAATATCCGTAATGCCAAAGTTAAGAAACCCTAAGATATATACACATGTATTTCTACCTATGGTGCTGTGCTGGGCTTAGTTGCTCAGTCATGTCCGTTTTGTGTGACCCCATGGACTGAAGACCCCAGGCTACTCTGTTCATGGGATTCTCCAGCAAGAATGCTAGAGTGGGTTGCCATGCCTTTATCCAGGAGATCTTTCCAACCGAGGGATCAAACCCAGGTCTCCCACACTGCAGGCAGATTCTTTACCATCTGAGCCACCAGGGAAGCCCAAGAATGCTGGAGTGGGTAGCCTATCCCTTCCCCAGGGAACTTCCCAAACCGGGAACTGAACCGTGGTCTCCTGCATTGCAAATAACTGTGAAAAGAAGAGAAGTAAAAAGCAAAAGAGAAAAGGAAAGATATACCCATTTGAATGCAGAGTTCCAAAGAATAGCAAGGAGAGATAAGAAAGCCTTCCTCAGTGATCAGTGCAAAGAAATAGAGGAAAACAGTAGACTGGGAAAGATGAGAGATCTATTCAAGAAAATGAGAGATACCAAGGGAACATTTCATGCAAAGATGGGCACAATATTGGACAGAAATGGTATGGACCTAACAGAAGCAGAAGATATTAAGAAGAGGTGGAAAGAATACACAGAAGAACTATACAAAAAAGATTTTCACGACCCAGATAGTCATAATGGTGGGATCACTCACCTAGAGTCAGACATCCTGGAATGTGAAGTCAAGTGGGGCTTAGGAAGCATCACTATGAACATAGCTGGTGGAGGCGATGGAATTCTGGTTGAATTATTTCAAATCCTAAAAGATGATGCGGTGAAAGTGTTGCACTCAATACGCCAGCAAATTTGGAAAACTCAGCAGTGGTCACAGGACTGGAAAAGGTCAGTTTTCATTCCAATCCCAAAGAAAGGCAATGCCAAAGAATGCTCAAACTACCGCACAATTGCACCCATCTCACACGCTAGTAAAGTAATGCTCAAAATTCTCCAAGCCAGGCTTCAACAATATGTGAACCATGAACTTCCAGATATTCAAGCTTGTTTTAGAAAAGGCAGAGAAAGCCTTTCACAAAATTCAACATCCATTTATGATAAAAACCCTCCAGAAAGCGGACTAGAAGGAACATAACAGTCCATTCTAAAGGAGATCAGCCCTGGGTGTCCTTTAGAAGGAATGATGCTAAAGGTGAAACTCCAATACTTTGGCCACTTCATGCGAAGCGTTGACTCATTGGAAAAGACTTTGATGTTGGGAGGGATTTGGGGCAGGAGGAGAAGGGGACGACAGAGGAGAGATGGCTGGATGACATCACTAAATCAATGGATGTGAGTTTGAGTGAACTCCGGGAGTTGGTGATGGACAGGGAGGCCTGGCATGCTGCAATTCATGGGGTGGCAAAGAGTCAGACAAGACTGAGTGACTGAACTGAACTGAACTAAACCTCAACATAATAAAAGCTATATATGACAAACCCACAGCAAACATTATCCTCAATGGTGAAACATTGAAAGCATTTCTCTAAAGTCAGGAACAAGACAAGGGTGTCCCACTGTATTTTTGTACTTGGGCACCAGTGTATTTTTCACTACTACTATTAACATAGTTTTGGAAATTTTAGCCACAGCAAATAGAGCAGAAAAAAATAAATAAATAAAAGGAATCCATATTGGAAAAGAAGAAGTAAAACTCTCACTGTTTGCAGATGACATGATCCTTCTCCAATGCATGAAAGTGAAAAGTGAAAGGGAAGTCGCTCTGCTGTGTCCAACTCTTCATGACCCCATGGACCGCAGCCTACCAGGCTCCTCTGTCCATGGGATTTTCCAGGCAAGAGTACTGGACTGAGGTGCCATCTCCTTCTCCGATCCTCTACATAGAAACCCCTAAAGATTCCAGCAGAAAATTACTAGAGCTAATCAATGAATATAGTAAAGTTGCAGGATATAAAATCAACACACAGAAATCCCTTGCATCCCTATCAGTTCAGTTCAGTTCAGTTCAGTCGCTCAGTTGTGTCCAACTCTTTGCGACCCCATGAATTGCAGCATGCCAGGCCTCCCTGTCCATCACCAACTCCCGGAGTTCACTCAGATTCACGTCCATTGAGTCCATGATACCATCCAGCCATCTCACCTTGGTCAACCCCTTCTCCTCCTGCCTCCAATCCCTCCCAGCATCAGGGTCTTCTCCAATGAGTCAACCCTTCGCATGAGGTGGCCAAAGTACTGGAGTTTCAGCTTTAGCATCATTACTTCCAAAGAAATCCCAGGGTTGATCTCCTTCAGAATGGACTGGTTGGATCTCCCTGCAGTCCAAGGGACTCTCAAGAGTCTTCTCCAACACTACAGTTCAAAAGCATCAATTCTTCGGCGCTCAGCCTTCTTCACAGTCCAACTCTCACATCCATACATGACCACAGGAAAAACCATAGCCTTGACTAGACGGACTTTAATTGGCAAAGTAATGTCTATACACTAACAATATGAAAACAGAAAGAAAAATTAAGGAAAAAATTCCATTCACCATTGAAAAGAACAAAATATTTTGGAATATATCTACCTAAAGAAACAAAAGACCTATATATAGAAAACTATAAAACACTGGTGAAAAAATCAAAGAGGACACAAATAGATGGAAAAATATACCGTGTTCATGGATCAGCAGAATCAATGTAGTGAAAATGAGTATACTACCAAAAGCAATCTATAGATTCAATGCAATCCCTATAAAGCTTCCAATGGTATTTTTCACAGAATTAGAACAAATAATTCCACAATTTGTATGGAAATACAGAAAACCTCAAATAGCCAAAGCAATCTTGAGAGAGAATGGAACTGGAGGAATCAACCTGCCTGACGTCAGTCTCTACTACAAAGCCACAGTCATCAACAGTATGGTACTGGCACAAAGACAGAAATATAGATCAATGGAACAAAATAGAAAGCCCAGAGATAAATCCACACACCTACTGACACCTTATCTTTGATAAAGGAGGCAAGAATATACAATGGAGAAAGACAATCTCTTTAACAATTGGTGCTGGGAAAACTGGTCAACCACCTGTAAAACAATGAAACTAGAACACTTTCTAACACCATACACAAAAATAAACTCAAAATGGAGTAAATATCTAAATGTAAGACCAGAAACTGTAAACTCCTAGAGGAAAACAGGGGCAAAACACTCTCTGACATAAACTACAGCAGGATTCTCTATGACCCACTTCCCAGAATATTAGAAATAAAAGCAAAAATAAATAAATGGGACCTAATTAAAATTAGGGTTAAGGTTACTATAGTGTTGAAGAAGACTCTTGAGAGTCCCTTGGACTGCAAGGAGGTCCAGCCAGTCCATCCTAAAGGAGATCAGTCCTGGGTGTTCATTGGAAAGAATGATGCTAAAGGTGAAATTCCAAAACTTTGGCCACCTCATGCGAAGAGTTGACTCATTGGAAAAGACCCTGATGGCTGGATGGCATCACTGACTCGATGGACGTGAGTCTGAGTAGACTCCAGGAGTTGGTGATGGACAGTGAGATCTGGCGTGCTGTGATTCATGGGGTCGCAAAGCGTCAGACATGACTGAGTGACTGAACTGAACTGAACTGAGTTAAAATTAAAAGCTTCAGCACAACAAACGAAACTGTAAACAAGGTGAAAAGACAGCCTTCTGAATGGGAGAAAATAATAGCAAACAAAGCAATGGACAAAGAATTAATCTAAAAAATTTACAAGCAACTCTTGCAGCTTAATTCCAGAAAAATAAACGCCCCAAACAAAAAGTGGGCCAAAGAATTAAACAGACATTTCTCCAAAGAAGACATACAGATGGCTAACAAACACATGAAAAGATGCTCAGCATCACTCATTAACAGAGAAATGCAAATCAAAACCACAATGAGGTACCATTTCATGCCAGTCAGAATGGCTGCTATCCAAAAGTCTACAAGCAATAAATATTGGTGAGGGTGTGGAGAAAAGGGAACTCTCTTACACTGTTGGTGGGAATGCAAACTAGTGTAATGGAGAACAGTGTGAAAATTCCTTAAAAAACTGGAAATAGAACTGCCATATGACCCAGCAATCCTGCTGGGCATACACACCAAGGAAACCAGAATTGAAAGAGACATATGTACCCCAGTGTTCATCACAGCACTGTTTATAATAGCCAGGACATGAAGCAACCTAGATGTCCATCAGCAGATGAATGGATATGAAAGCTGTGGCACATATACACAATGAAATATTACTCAGCCATTAAAAAGAATACGTTAGAATTAGTTCTAATGAGGTGGATGAAACTGGAGCCTATTACACAGAGTGAAGTAAGCCAGAAAGAAAAACACCAGTACAGTATACTAATGCATATATATGGAATTTAGAAAAATCATAATGATAACTCTGTATGTGAGACTGCAAAAGAGACACAGATGTATAGAACAGTCTTTTGGACTCTGTGGCAGAAGGCGAGGGCGGGATGATATGGGAGAATAGCATTGAAACATGTAAATTATCATATGTGAAACGAATCACCAGTGCAGATTCGATGCATGATATAGGGTGCTCGGGGATGGTGCACTGGGATGATCCAAAGGGATGGGATGGGGAGGGAGGTGAGAGGGTGGTTCAGGATGGGGAACGTATGTACACCCATGGTGGATTCATGTCAATGTATGGCAAAACCAATACAATATTGTAAAGTAACAAATAAATAAATAAGTAATGCTTAAATAAAAAAAGATAAGAAAAGGCAGAGAAACCAGAGATCAAATTGCCAACATCCGCTGGATCATGGAAAAAGCAAGAGAGTTCTAGAAAAACATCTGCTTCTGCTTTATTGACTATGCCAAAGCCTGTGTGGATCACAATAAACAGTGGAAAATTCTGAAAGAGATGGGAATCCCAGACCACCTGACTTGCCTCTTGAGAAATCTGTATGCAGGTCAGGAAGCAACAGTTAGAACCAGACATGGAACAATGGACTGGTTCCAAATAGGAAAAGGAGTATGTCAAGGCTGTATATTTTCACCCTGCTTATTTAACTTCTATGCAGAGTACATCATGAGAAACACGGCTGGATAAAGCACAAGCTGGAATAAAGATTGCCGGGAGAAATATCAATAACCTCAGATGTGCAGATGACACCACTCTTATGGCAGAAAGTGAAAAAGAACTAGTCTCTTGTGAAAGTGAAAAAGATGAAAAAGTTGGCTTAAAGCTCAACATTCAGTAAACGAAGATCATGGCATCTGGTCCCATCACTTCATGGGAAATAGACGGGGAAACAGTGGAAACAGTGGCAGACTTCACTTCTGGGGGCTCCAAAATCCTGAATATGGTGATGGCAGCCATGAAATTAAAAAAATGCTTGCTTCTTGGCAGGAAAGTTATGACCAACCTAGACAGCATATTAAAAAGCAGAGACATTACTTTGCCAACAAAGGTCCAAGGGTATGGTTTTTCCAGTAGTCATGTACAGATGTAAGAGTTGGACTACAAAGGAAGCTGAGCGCTGAAGAATGATGCTTTTGAACTGTGGTGTTGGAGAAGAGTCTTGAGAGTCCCTTGGACTGCAAGGAGATCCAACCAGTCCATCCTAAAGGAAATCAGTCTTGAATATTCATTGGAAGGACTGATGCTGAAGCTGAAACTGCAATACTTTGGCCACCTGATCAAAGAACTGACTTATTTGGAAAGACCCTGATGCTGGGAAAGATTGAAGGTGGGAGAAGTAGGGGATGACAGAGGATGAGATGGTTGGATAGCATCATTGACTCAGTGGACATGAGTTAGGGTAAACTCTGGGAGTTGGTGATGGACAGAGAGGCCTGGTGTGCTGCAGTCCATGGTGTAGCAAAGAGTCAGACACGACTGAGTAACTGAACTGACTGATTTATTGACTGCTGCATTGCAGGTGGATTCTTCACCAGCCAAGATACACAGGAAGACCCTCTATCTATGATACTTATAGGAATATTCTTTACTTGATTTTCCTTGCTTCTTTAGACTCTTCTGTGGCTTAAATGATTTGGGCAATGAAACTAAATTATTTTTAGATTCAGGAAAAAAAATCACAGAATAATATCTAACTTGTGGGAGGGGAAAATGCCCTTCATAGTGTCACTTTCTGTCTGCCTCTTATTCTTTGCAAACCTTTCTCTGCATTCTATGAATTAAATACTACCTCTAGCGTATCATACCATTCACAGTTGTCATCCATTGTTTTATTCTGGTATAGTTTTCTATTTGTTCAAGCTCCCCAGTGAGATTATAAACCCACTGAAGTGCGGAGCCAGGAACACCTTGAAGGGAGCAACCATGCTTCCCAGGTGCCGATCTCAGAGCCTGACGTGTGAAAAGAGCTTGGTACCTATTCACAAAAGCAAGGAGCAGAGGAAGGAGGAGCAGGAAAGTAATGAAGGGGAAGAGGAAAAAAGACTCAAAGGCTGTTGACTTAATCTTCACACTTTCCCATGCTGCTCCCCCACCCCAGTGCTTCGCCCAGGGCAGCCCACAGAATGGGCAACATGGTATAGGTTGAGAGCAGTGTAATGCCATCAAAAGAGCACCAGCTTTATGGTTAGAGAGATGGGTTCAAATTTTGATCCTGCAACTCACTTACCCTGTTTTTTTGTGGGTGTTTTTGTTTCTTAGCAAACACACAGTGTTTTTCATCTGCCAAGCATTGTTCTAAACTTTTTGCAAATATTTACTGTGTCCTCTTGGACAAATATATTAAGCTTTCAAAGCTCTGATATTTCATCTGTAAAATGGGAACAATAGTACTTTGCATGGTTGTTGTGAAGTATAAATGTGATTATGTATGAAAAGTGCTATGGACAGAGCCCAGCATGTGGCAGGAGTCACCATCATCATCATTATCATTATTATACTCATCACCCTGATCATCCAATTAATTATTTTGGATGATTACTATTGATAGGACTAATTATTAATAATTCATAGGACTTATAGGCTGTAAGATTTAAAATATATCTTGGAACTATTTCTACAAATGAATTTGCTAGTTTGCTGGACAGTAGCACAGCCTTTCACACTTTCTGGAAGAAAGAAATGTCACTTTCCCCTAGGGAAGTCATATTGGCCAAATGACTACAAAGTCTGGGGTGTGTTTTACAGGGAGTAGTGGAGGAAGAGGGATGATCACATCAGCTGAATGGACCCACAGGGTCAGTGGAGTGGCCTTTCCATGCATTAGTCAGTATCTATGATAAGCAGCATGCTGTACCTTATGTCCTTGGAAACTGTATTTAAAGATCAACAGCAGAGTCATGGACTGGGGGTAGGAACATGGGGAGAGAAGGAGAATGTTGATACAAGGCCATGAGAGAGCTTGGGACTCCAGGAAAGGAGATCATGGACAGATACGGGAAGAATAACTATTGATTTTTCAGACTTTGCACATGATTCCTGCGTTTCAGGCTATCTAGGGTGGAGGGGCATCAGGGCATGTTGACCTGGGATCGGGACCAGAGCTGAGTCAGATGAGACAGAAGGTGGGAGAGTTGACAGGAGGAACCCAAGCAGACGGGGTGTGGTTTCTTTCAACATGCTTCATTGGTTTATTCCATTCACCTCCCTCCTTTTTCCCAATCAATAAATCAAGCAATCAAAGTATTTCTTCAGCAATGGCTACATATCAGAGCTGTTCTAAGTGATGACTTTTTGTTATTGTTGGTAACCTTGCTCAGAGTTTAAGGATCCTCCCTTTTTGTTCTTTTTTAGTTTAATGTTCCCCTTTTCTACCAATTATAGGAGTTTTATTAGAGTTTTTCTGTACTCATCTCATTTCTCTACTATTATTAGAGTTTTTCTCTATTCATGCCTTCCATAGAAGCCATGCCAGGCCAGTCTTCACTATCCTCCATACTCGAGAACACCAAATGATTTTTGTGTTTTAAATCTGCAACGAACCTCTAACACAAGGTGACTTTCCAACTCCCTCTGCCCCAAATGACTTCTTGGCCCATATCCTAGGACTTCAGTTACTGTCTACTGCTACCTGACCTAGCCTCTCTCTTTCATATCCTGTGTGAATCTCTTTCTCTGCCTTACCTCCTTTCATACTCAGCACCTATCCAAATCCCCAGACAAATACTAAAGATGCCAGCTAGTTGAAACCTTGAATGTTTTCCTCATCCTCTTCCTATGGGGGAAAAAGATGTCTATTATATGGAGATTTGTATTTGTTCCAGAAACATGAGAGTACTGACAATTTATTGGGTTGGCCAAAGAATTCTTTCCTAAGATGATATGGAAAAATTTGAACAAACTTTTTGGCCAACACGATATGATTGCTTGCTGCAGATATAGACAACACAGCTACATTTTCTCCAAGTAAACCTCTGAGCCAAGCCCTTTAAATATTGTTTCCTCTGATTAGCAGAACAGTTAGATAATTATTATTATTATCTTCAGTTTACAGATGGAAGAGTTGAGATGAAATAAGTTAAAATCACTTTGTCCTGGTCATATAGCTGTGATTCTGAGCCAAGTCTGTCTGCCTTCACAGTCTGTATTCTCAAATTCCATGCTAGGTGGCTCAACTGAAGATTTACAATATGAATGTGTTAGTCGTTCAGTCGTGTCTGACTCTTTGAGACCCCATGGACTATAGCCTGCCAGGCTCCTCTGTACATGGGTTTTTCCCGGCAAGAAAACTGGAATGGGTTGCCATTCCCTTCTCCAAGGGATCATCCCAAACCAGGAAAGAAACCCAGGTCTTCTGCATTGTAGGCGGATTTTTTGTGTGTGTGTGTGTGAGCTACAAGGTGGCTCAGTTGAAGATTTATAAAAGGTAAATAGAACTTAACATTGTGATTTTCAAATAGAGTTTACTGAACCACCTCATTAGATACTTGGAAAAGGGAACTGAGGCTGGGGCTACAGGGACTGTTGCATGCTCGGTCTTTCTAGAAATTGACCATGAGCTGGGCTTAGTGTTTAGATTATTTCGGGAGTGGGTTGCAGATCAAAAGGTGGGGAAAGAAGCAGGTTTGGACAGAGGCAGAAGTCAAGCTAGTGAGGACTCAACTCAGCCTTGACCAAGGCTGCAGAGCTCTGGAGGTAGATTGGCCATGAATTGGGGTGAGGGAACTGGGCCTAATTTTCTCACAGTGATGGGGACTGTCCCCAGAAGGTTGCATAACCTGGTGTCAAGCTCTTTGCTGCTGTTTGCAATCCCTGGCAGCTAAGGGGAATCTGAGTGGCACACTGCATTTCCCCCAGAGCTACCAGCTAGTTAGGTCAGTCAGAATAAGAATTTGTCCTCAGACAGCCTGATGGATACACTTGCCCATGCACCTTTCTAGATTGACTATGGCTCTGCTTTCCAAGCACTGTCAATTCTTTGGTGATTCTGAAGCTATGTCAGAATCCATGTTTGTAATGACGATATTGATACTTACACCTGCCTAAATGGAACCCAAAGTAGGTGTTGAACATGTACTGGGGCGGGGGCGGTATGGGTATGGCGGCAGCCTATAGCAAGACAAAAATGATGAAAGTAGAGCCTACGCTGCAGTGTCATCTGTTAATAGGGGGAATAAACTCTCCTGGGTTAGAAATTACTGGGAGGCATTGGTGAATTATTTGGTATCTAGAGAAGTTCACACAGAAAGAGAAGGATTTTGAATTCTTAGGGAATACATACAAAATCTGATGCATGAATACAATTAGTCTTGGCTTTGAACTTGTTACACATTAAGCATATTTCTCGAATCAAAGTTATCTTTAAAACATCCTTTTTCAGCTCTAAATTGTATCCCAGTTAAAACTCATATGCCAGCAAATTTGGAAAACTCAGCAGTGGTCACAGGACTGGAAAAGGTCCATTTTCATTCCAATCCCAAAGAAAGGCAACGCCAAAGAATGTTCAACCTACTGCACAATTGCACTCATCTCACACACTAGTAAAGTAATGCTCAAAATTCTCCAAACCAGGCTTCAGTAATACATGAACCGTGAACTTCCAGATGTTCAAGCTGGTTTTAGAAAAGGCAGAGGAACCAGAGATCAAATTGCCATAATCCTCTGGATCATGGAAGAAACAAGACAGTTCCAGAAAATCATCTATTTCTACTTTATTGACTATGCCAAAGCCTTTGATTGTGTGGATCACAATAAACTGTGGAAAATTCTGAAAGAGATGGGAATACCAGACCATCTGACCTGCCTCTTGAGAAACCTATATACGTGTCAGGAAGCAACAGTTAGAAGTGGACGTGGAACAACAGACTGGTTCCAAATAGGAAAAGGAGTACTTCAAGGCTGTATATTGTCACCTTGCTTTTTAACTTCTATGTATAGTACATCATGAGAAACGCTGGGCTGGAAGAAACACAAACTGGAATCAAGATTGCCGAGAGAAATATCAATCACCTCAGATATGCAGATGACACCACCCTTATGGCAGAAATTGAAGAGGAACTAAAAAGCCTCTTGATGAAAGTGAAAGAGGAGAGTGAAAAAATTGGCTTAAAGCTCAACATTCAGAAAACAAAGATGATGGCATCTGGTCCCATCACTTCACGGGAAATAGATGGGGAAACAGTGGAAACAGTGTCAGATTTTTATTTGGGGGGGGCTCCAAAATCACTGCAGATGGTGACTGCAGCCATGAAATGAAAAGACGCTTACTCCTTGGAAGGAAAGTTATGACCAACCTGGATAGCATATTGAAAAGCAGAGACATTACTGTGCCAACAAAGGTCCGTCTAGTCAAGGCTATGGTTTTTCCTGTGCTCATGTGTGGATGTGAGAGTTGGACTGTGAAGAAAGCTGAGCGCCGAAGAATTGATGCTTTTGAACTGTGGTGTTGGAGAAGACTCTTGAGAGTCCCTTGGACTGCAAGGAGATCCAACCAGTCCATTCTGAAGGAGATCAGCCCTGGCATTTCTTTGGAAGGAATGATGTTAAAGCTGAAACTCCAGTACTTTGGCCACCTCATGCGAAGAGTTGACTCATTGGAAAAGACTCTGATGCTGGGAGGGATTGGGGGCAGAAGGAGAAGGGGACAACAGAGGATGAGATGGCTGGATGGCATCATCGACTTGATGGACATGAGTTTGGGTGAACTCTGGGAGTTGGTGATGGACAGGGAGGCCATGTGTGCTGTGATTCACGGAGTCGCAAAGAGTCAGACATGACTGAGCGACTGAACTGAACCAAATTAAAAGTCATAATTTGGAGAGTATCTATTCTCAGTTATTTTCATGTAGTATTGCTTGTCAGATTTTCCCCTTCAGTGTGTTAATCAAATCATCTGTGGTTGAAAGTCCCACATTACTTTGGTTCCAAGGTTCTTTGAATATATGTATTGTTTCTTTTCATTCTTAACTTGTTTTCTTGGTAAAATTCTCTAAGAAACTCTATTTAGAAAGACTCCCCTCTAAAGATTTTTCTCAGAGCACTAGACAGTTTCAGTCATTTGAGTGGGAGTGTGGTGGGTAGTGGAGTGATATTGGTTTTGGTGGTGGTCAGGATGTTGAAGGTAAGGTAATGTTTGGTGGTAGTGGTGGTGTGAGTGATATTCTTATGCATTGTGTTGTTGAAGAACTATGTTGGTAATGGTGATGATGATGATGGTGGTGAGGAGTTCTCATATTGAGAAAGTCACAATTCAGACTATCTATCTAAAAGCTAAGTATGAACTACACATATTTGTTTCCTGTCTTACTCTTCCAAAATTTTAGCCAAGTGGGAATGAATAAAGGATTTGGAAAAGATCCTTTTTTGAGATGCTCATTCAAAATTCTTTCCCAGAAAATGACATAGTTCCCACAAGAAAACCAGTAAAAAAGAAAATTTGTCATCCTCCTCCTTATCACCTCCATTTCACTTTTGACTGATGTTGCAGCTCACATCTTGAGCCAGTCAGACCAGCTCCTCTTTGACCCTGACAAGCCAAGTCACTCTCCATTGTGCTTCGCTCACCTCTTGCCTCTCTCTTGCATCAACCCACTCCTTGCCATTTACTTTTTAATTCTGTCCTTCAAGATTCAGCTTAAATCTCAACTCTTCTATGGGGCTAATCACTGACCTTGGTAGCATTCTTATTTCCCTTCTCCACAACACCACGCAGTTCAGCACAATCATGCATGCATGTTGTTTCTCAGATGGTGCATGTAAGTTCATCTGGTCTCCTCCAATAGATTTTCAAGGCTACAAGAGCAATGTCTTGGTCTTGTACTTTGCTCCCCATAGGGTCAATCACCTAGTAGATACTTAATTAATATCATACTTTACTGCAAAGCACAAGAAAAGAACACTAACGTGGAAAGAAGGGCCCTTGTCCTAACCGCCCTATTCACTGCATGACCTTAGGTCATTACTCACTTCTCTGGCCCTCAATTTCTTCGTCAATGAAGTATGATATTGAAGCAGATGACATTATTATTTTCCAAGCATGTGTATGATCCATAAACTTTCATACATATTTTCAAACAATGTTACTCAGTGGCTTGCAGGAATAACTTTTGAATTTGCCTTTTATTCTTCCAGGTTAAAAAAATAACTTCAGAGTTCTTGTTCCAAATGTTCCAGATGGTGGCTTAAACACATATAGAATAATCCTCATTCTGCTTCTACACTCAATATGACAAAGATCAATATTTGAAGGATCACTAAACACATAGTGTGCTAAGTCACTTTAGTCATGTCTGACTCTTTGCAACCCTATAGACTGGAACTCAATGGGCTCCTCTGTCCATGGGATTCTCCAGGCAAGAACAGGGAGTGGGCTGCCATGCCCTCCTTCAGAGTAAACATATAGAACCGAGGTCAAAAACAGAAGCAAAAGAAGGAGATGTCCAGTGACAAAAAAGAATTATGATGTGTATCCATCTCTTTAAAAAAAAATGAAAGGAAGGAAGAAAGGAAGGGAGGGAAGGAGGAAGAAAAGAAAGAAGGAAAAAGGGAAGGAATGAAGGAAATACAGAAAACTTGCAAGCAAATATGGGCTGACGAAGGTCTAGAGAGAGCTAGGAATGGAACTGGACCACAGCAAAGGGGCTCAGTTGCTGAGCCTGTGAAGTTTTATCTTTAACATCTCATTTTCTAAAAAAGAGGCAATGAAATCACACATGTGGTATGTAATTTAAAATAAAATGTAAACATAGGGTGAAAAAATTGTCCAGTAAATATGCTCAAAATGCTTTATAACAATGGGACTATGAAAAATAGCTATTTTCTTCTTTGTTCATTCCTGTACTAAGTTCAAATAGACAAATAACTACCACCCCATTGTCTCATCTCTTTACTTTGCAGGTCTATCTTTATACACTGAAATAGTTGCTGAAGTACAAACAACCTGGGCTCTAAGCCCAATCTCCTGGTGACTAACATACCTAAAACCAGGCCTTGGGTGGAGAATCCAAGCCTGTAAAGGTGGTCTTTCAAAGGTCAATGGAGTTGTCCTTGGGAAGATCAAGTCGGATCTTGTCTATGGCCCCCCTTCCCTTCCCCAGGATAGTCTCAACACAACAATACAAACATTTTATCATTAAAGACTAAAGACCACTGGCTTCTGTTTTTGAGTCATCTCATTGTTTGGATGTTTGTGGTAAGGCAGTGATGAATGGAAGCCAGGATGACCTAATCTAGTCTAAATATTCTGAACTGGAGAAGGGAATCCTCTGCAACAGAATGCCAACCTACATCTTTTAATTGCCTCGGCTCCTGATAGATTGGCTCTTACCTCCTTTGAATTCCTTTGTTGCAGAAGAGTTAAAATTCATGAGCGTCCCATGCCTGGGAAAATTCACTCCAGTGCTGCGATTTTTCTGAGCCAAGCTGGCCAACATCGCAAAGAGTCGGAGGTCTGGCGGGCCATCTGTTACATAATAGTCAACAATCTCGAAAATCTAGGGAAACAGGGATGAGGAGAGCGAAGATGATGAGGCATTTAAACGGAACAGATTGCTGCCTTACATGCAGGGGGAAAAAAGGGAGAGATAATATGCTTTGATTGAAGCAGAGACAAGCTTTATTAGCATAGGGAACAAAACAAACTTTAAAAAAGCCGCACCAATAAAGCTGACAGTCTAAAGAGGCTTGGTGACAAACCCCATGTTGAACTGTAAGTCACAGGGGTCCCAAATGTGATGGGGAGACACGCACACACAAACAACACACAGTGTATATGCTCACACACAGATGCACACATACATAAGAGAGAAACAAGTGAAAGACTGCTATTGGATTTGGATGCTAAATACAAGCCTTTACTTAAGTTTCAAATGCTTACGAGCCTGGGAAAGGCACTTTGCCTTAACCACCTTCCAAGCAAACCACCTTCATTAGTGGGTAAGAAGAGTCAGGGTCTACTTTGACTATTTCAACAAAGCACACTCACATCTGACCAGCACTGGACTTTCAATTTCCCATAGCTGCCTGTAAACATTGTCATTTTTACTAGACACAAGTCTGTTCTTAGCCATGGCATATACAGCGTTCGACGTGAGAAATACTCTTTCTAAAAAACAGGAATGAACCTGGAGGTAACAAAGATTAAGGAAAAAGAGATGAGGACAATTGCGGAAAGAGAAGAAATAACAAAAGGAAGATAGGAAACTTTGGAAAAGGCATAACGTCAGTAGAGAGCTTCAAAACACAGGGCAAAAATAAAGTATGTTTAAAATCAACTAGTTGGCAAACAAAAACTGAACTCTAATTGGTGGCATGCTGGCTGAAGTGTTTTGAGGAGGAATCTCTTGATGTCCACAGCTTACATTGAAATATGTCCAAAAATAAGATGGATTGATGGCTAGATAGAAGGATAGAAAAATGTACTGCTTTATACTGAAACAAATAAGATAAATGCTAATTGTACAATCTAGGTGGTGGGTACATGGGTCTCCATTGGATAATTCTTTTATCTTGTCTAAATTTTGAAAATGCCCACAATAAAATGTTGAGAAAAAAATAAATGAACATTGTGACACCAAACATTAAAATAGAATGAACACTAAAATAAGAATTCTAGATATTTTTAAATGTCTAATTAGTCATCTCTTCAATTTCCATTTTTCTTTCATATGACATTTTTTCCAAACATGTAGCTTGAATTAGAAAGGAAAAGAATGGATTAAAGAACATGATTACAAAGCTAAAGAGACTAGCTTTGCTTCTGTAGTTATTTCCTTCTTGTTATCTTGTTGTTCTTATTGTTTTAACTGATATTAATGAGATTGGTAAAAAGTCATAATTTGGTATAAAAAAGTAGATTTTACAGTCATTTTCTCTCAAATGAACTCTCTTTGAGATAAACAGTACCAATTCTTTATTTCTCCTCATGAGTTCCTTCCCCTGACATAAAATCACTGGAAAACATTTCAACAAAACCAATTTTAAGCCTCAGATAATTCAGAGAGCCAAGCTGGAATGTGTTTGGCAAACTTACTCCAATAAAAAGTATCTGGTTTATTTTTCTTGCAAGTCTTCACTGGATCTAAATAACCAAATTTGTTAGATGTATTTTCATTGAAGGGTTGACCACAGTCTAAAACTCTGGCATATCAAAGAGTAAAAGAACGAAAGAAATAACTTTTATTTCTAAAAGTTTCATTTTGCCCATCTCTCTGAACTAAGCTATGAACTGACAGTTTGTATTCAGTGACAGGAGAAATCAGAAAGGAAAACATAATTTAGAGGATAGCTAAACCTTCACGTGCATTTGTCTGTCTATATATTTCAGAAAGGGCTTAATGTCATGCTCAGGACATAGTACACCTAACTCAATATGAGCAGAAACCACTTTTTTTCCTTCTGTAATAAGTAAGAGTAAAAACATATATTTTATATGTACATATATATTTTAACCAAGTTCACTTAGTGTGTTCAAGTCAAAACTTTAAGCACAAGGCACTGAAATTTCAAATGAAAACATAAGCGATTCCATTTCATGTACAAAACTGCATTGTGAGGTAACCTCCCAGCTCAGAACATGACAATGTGAAAGAGGGCAAGGTTAGAGGCTTGGGTTGGTTCAAGAATATCTGTCTGCAAGAAGCACATTTTATACTGGAACGTGACAGGCGACAAGGTTATTGTCTGCAAGTTTTCACCCCAGGGGATTAAAAAAAAAAGAGAGGGGGAAAATGTGAAAGTATTTCAGCAAATAGTAGACACTGTGGGGTGTCCTGTTTTTCAAGCCAGCAACAGCAGTTTCAATGCCTTGACCCATGAAAAGAGACACTGGTAGTTCAATGCTCACCAAATGGTGGGTTTGGGATGCAGTATTGGAAAATTACTGGGTAGAAGTGGATGCAATTTACAAGAGCAAAATAAAGCCGGAGGATCTGGAGGAGGAGGGGCTCTCTTTGTCATGTTCAGTGGCATTCCTGGCCTCTGTCACTCCTTCCTCCATCACTTCCAGGGAGGAACTACCTCAGACACCAAGAACCCAATGTCTGCTCTCCAAAAGTAGCAGAAACCTGCCCCTGGTGGCCGACCGTGTCTATATAACACCCCAGAAGCACAAAATGCCAGCCGGTTTATCTGAGAGGAGTGAAAACTCACCACAAGATTTGCAGCACGTACCTCTAAAGGCTTAATGTCCACATGTCTGCAGAATCTTCCTCTAATAGGAGAAAAGGCCTTTGAAGAATTCATCAGAAGAAATGACAGAAATGTTGGGAGAAATTTTGAGATAACTGCAGCTTCTGAAACACAAACGAAACAAATACTTGTTAAGAATCAAATGGTCTAGGTATTAGCATTGCCATTTACTACTTGTGTATATTGAGCTAGGATTTTATACCTTTAGTTTCATCTTTCCTGTCTGCAAAATGTGGAATAATAATAGTATAATAATAAAAATAATACTACTAATCATCATTATTATTATTATTATCACAGGATTATTGTGAGGATCAAATGAACGCATATGAACATAGCAATACTTCACATTTAAGTGGTTAATAACTACTTAGTATCTTAATTTCTGCTATGTTCATCATCATTATTATCTTCTTGGTCAGTCAGTGTTAGTAGCTTAGTTGTGTCCGAATCTTTGCGACCCCATGGACTGTAGCCCACCAGGCTCTTCTGTCCATGGAATTCTCCAGGCAAGAATATTGGAGTGGGTTGCCATTTCCTTCTCCAGGTGATCTTCCCAACCCAGGGATCACACCCGAGTTTCCTGCATTGCAGGCAAGTTCTTTACCACTGTGCCATGAAGTCTCCCTATCTTCTTGATAGAATATATAAACCTGGGTAATATATATTTGTTGGGGAACTCTTGGCTAACAAACACAAGGCATGTATTTTGGGGGCTTGACTTGAATGATTTGCAATAAGTTACTTTGGCTTCATCCTGTTAACAGAAAAAAAACAAATCAGAAGAAGAGGAGAAGAAGACAAAAGGGAAAAGAGTGCATTTGTGGACAATCTTGGCTCTGAATACCAAGTCTATTATATTTGCAAAGATTTGTGGCTATTTGCGTCACCTTAGCAAGCCTGAGGAAAGTCCCATGGTATTTTTCTATTCCCAAGACATATTTGAAGTAAATAAGGTAAGTCCCTTAATGAAAACTGAGATTCCAGGGAGGTAGAGAACACAATTTTCTGCTCTTGCAATGGGCCAGGCAAAGTACGTGTAGGTGTAGGTATCAGCTTTCATCCTGCAAGACAAGAAAAGCCTTCCACATGTATCAGTTTGAGAACTGAGCTTTAACATACATTCCTTATGATACCAAAAAAAAAAAAAAAAAAAAGATTTTAAAGGGAGTGATATAATTTTTAGGGGTGGGGGAAAAATTACTTAGTATCCACAACTTTGAAAAAAAGTTACATTATTCACTTGTATGTAGTCAGAATTCTTGGTTGCAAGCCACAGAAAATAATTGGGCAACCTAAGCAGAAGGGAGTATTTTGGAAGGATATGGAGGCCTCTTAGGAGGACCAGGCTTAGAATGAGCAAGAACTCTGGGAGACTAATCTATAAGAAGTACATTTCTGCTGCTCAAGATGTATAATCGACATCACCTACTGTGTTTTTTTCCCTCAAGGGGCAAAATCCTAGAAAAGCATGTCTGATTGGCCAGGGGTGCTCATATGACCTACTTATGGGGCCGTGCAGCTGTACTCTCTTCAGGTCCAATCGTGGAAGTGGGCAGTGTCTCCTCCCAAAAGCCACACACAGTGGGGGATTGTCCAGGAAAGCCATCAGGATGATGCTCTGAGGGTTAGTATTGGATGCTGGACAGCCAGAGGAGGCAGCATTTTTCTTTTGTTGTTGTTATTCAGTCACTCAATTGTGTCCGACTGTTTGCAACCCCGTGGACTGCACAATGCCAAGCTTCCCTGTCCTTCACTATCTCCCAGAGTTTGCTCAAATTCATGTCCATTGAGTTGGTGATGTCATTCAACCACTTTCCTGAATCATTTTTTTTAATTAATTTTTATTTTTTTAGTTTGTTTTGCTTTACAATACTGTATTCGTTTTGCTACACATCGACATGGATAGCCACGAGTGTACATGAACTCCCAATCCCGACCCCCACCTCCCCCCTCCCGCCCCACACCCTCTCTCTGGATTATCCCCGTGCATCAGTCCCAAGCATCCAGCATCCTGCATCAAACCTGGACTGGCGATTCGTTTCACTCACGATATCACACATGTTACACTGCCACTCTGCCAACCCATCCCACCCTCTCCCTCTCCCACAGAGTCCAAAAGGCCGTATCATCCTTTACACATTTATTTCTAAGAATAGGTAATTTTCAGAGTTCTGAGTTTTCTGGTTCCAATCAAGTAACTTACAGATCTTCACCAGTTTCAAAGAGGCACTATGAGAAAAGGTGGAGGTAATCATGGCTGTTAACAGAGATGTTATGATCCAGAATCAGCTCTGTTGTTTTGAAAAGGATAAGCTAAATTAATTTTTTTGTATATGAAACTGACCAACATAAAAATGGAATAATAACCAGCAGTGCTATGGGTAGAGTGAACAAGGCACTCTCTTACGTTGCTGGTAGAAGATTAAATTGGTGCATCCCATCTGAAGGATAGTTTGGCATTATACATGTAAAATGTCCACATCTTCTGATCTAAAAATTCCATTTTAGGAATTTATCTTAAAAGAAAGAGTAGTATAAACACTAATATATTTATTGCAACATTGTATTGATATATATTGGGCTTCCCAGGTGGCCCAGGGGTGAAGAATCTACATGCCAATAATGCAGGAGATGTAAGTTTGATCCCTGGGTCCAGAAGATTCCATGGAGGAGGCAATGGGAACCCGCTCTAGTATTCTGCTTGGGAAATCCCACGGACAGAGGAGCCTGATGGGCTACAGTCCATGGGGTTGCAAAAAGTTGGACATGACTTAGCAACTGAGCATGTATGCATTGATATATAATTGTGAAAAAGTAGAAACCACACAAATATTCAACAAAATGCAGATTGGTTGAATAAACTGGTAAACTACATAATGAAATAGTTTGCAGTCATTAAAAGATGTTATGAAATTGTTCATTAACATTTAAGATATTTATGATATGTGGTTTAAGAATAAAAAAAAACAGGTTACAAAACAGTATGTTAAGTATGATGGCCTTTTGATTTAAAAAATGCAAATATAGTTTGTATTGATTACTATACACAGAGAAAGATTTTTAAAAAGTCTGGAAAGTCATACATTAAAATATTAATAGTGGTGATTTCATGTGGTGGGATTATGGGTGATTTTTATTTTTATGTTTTCTATTTGATTTTTTTTTTTGGCCTTTACATACTGCACATGTAACTGAAACATAAGCTATTTATAAATATTTTTGTGTTAAGGAAGTGTGTGTGCATACATGCTAAGTTGCTTCAGTTGTGTATGACTCTTTGCAACCCCATGTACTGTAGCCCTCCAGGCTCCTCTGCCCATGAAATTCCCCAGGCAAGAATGCTGGAGTGGGTTACCATGCCCTCCTCCAAGGGATCTTCTTGACCCAGGGACTGAATCTGAATCTTTTATGTTTCCTGCATTGGCAGGTGGGTTCTTAACAACGCTACCACCACCTGGGAATCCCTAAGGAAATATAGACTAACATTAAATGTGCATACAGAGGCAGGACTGATGTCACAGATACTACTTAAGAAACATACCTTGTGTAAATTGTGCTTTTTAAGGAAAAAAAATGCCTCTTTGCCTAAGTTGACAACATCTTGAAACATCCTTACATGTTTATGAGAGAGATCATAATGTCCTTCCTTATGTCTTTGTTCCCATCATGAGGCTAAGGCATTTTTTCCCCCAAATTGTCTATTAATGTGGTTGCAAAACTCATGGGCTACAGGGAGAAGCTGTGCTTCCTTTGACCATGGGGAAGAGAGTAGAAAGGTCCTTCATTTTGCCAAATGAACAGAAAGCACCCAGACCTTTTCAGCCTCAATGCCATTCAGGCAAGTAGATGTGAGATCCATAGTTTAATAGATAAAGTATCAAGCAAGCATCCCAATCCATTATTTCTGAAAGGGCAAGGTTGGCTCAGGGGGCACACTTCAGAGGGCCCAAGGATGCAAAAATGCCCTCAGCTAGTGCAGCTCAGGATGAATTTGTACACTTTTTCTATAAATTAAGCCTTACTCACGGTTTCTAAGGAGGCCCATAAAGGATGCAGAAAAGCAAGCATTAATGTGTTTCCATGCACTGCAGTCAAAATGAAGTTTCAAAAGAGGCAAACACTTTGGTCTGCTTCTTTTCCCCTTATGGCAGCTTCTAGCTCTCATTTTTCTGAACAATTATTTTCTAATTCAGATGCTTAATAAGAACCTTCAGGTCAATATGATGAAAGGCACTTTGTAAAATGAAGAACCAGCATTATGCCAAATTAAAGTTTGGATCTTTGCAATGAATGAACCATTTTCTATATAGAAATCCATGGCTATGACCCAGGGGCAGTGCAGAGGTTATTTTTTCTTTTCTTTTTTTTTTTGGTTCTTTCTAATGAAACTTTCTCTCTCTCTTTTTGCTTGCCAGTTGTCTTTGTGTCTCAGAATTGAATGTTGCCCACTGGATTTTGCCGCTGGTTCCCTCCCTCTCTGCGCTATACAGTGGTAACTGCTACTCCGAGTGTGCTCTGCAGTCATGTGTGTGAAGCCAGTGTTCCCTTGGAATGTTGGTACAGGACGTTTCACCCTTTTTAGGTCCCTGCCCCCCTTTTCTGTCTTGGTTTTGTGAAACTTTGTTCAGTAGTTACCAGAGAGAACAAAATGCCTGGCAAAATGGGGGAAAGCATTGCAGAGAAAATCTGTTTACACAAGGCACAAGGGCCAGCCAGCTATAGCTTGATCGGCTTTGTGGTTTAACTTTTCGCAAAGTAAAAACCACAGGACAAGCTTTGGCAGGATGGAGGTGAGAGTGGGGGTTGGAGAACAAGGGGAGAAATAAATCTTGTTTTAATTAGCCCTACAAAAGAGGTCCATTTAGCTTAAAGAGGACTAGCATGGATGGTAGAATCATATCTTTTTCTCTGTATTTATTAATGGGTGACAATAACAGACAGATGGAAAAATAAATTTGCCTCATTCAATAAAGCAAATAATCTAGATAAGTGGTACTGGATCCTCACTAGGGCATAGCAGGGGCATGATTAAGTTTATGTGTGGGTCTGCTAGAAGTTCAATTATTTTAGGTTATTTTTAAAAGCTTTATTGAAATATTTTAGGTTATTTTAGATTCTTGCTTGTAAGGGTCTTGCCAATTAATAAAGTCTGTGAAAGTGAAAATGTTCATTGCTCAGTCATGTCTGCCTCTTTGTGAGTCCATGGACTGTGTCCCATCCGGTCCTCTGTCCATGGGATTCTCCAGGCAAGAAGACTGGAGTGAGTAGCCATTCCCTTCTCCAGGAGATCTTCTTGACCCAATGATAGAACCCGGGTCTCCTGAATTGCAGGCAGATTCTTCACCATCTGAGCCAGGCTGTAACTGTAGTTATCACTGTATGCCCAGACCAAGAGTCAAGCTTAAAGTATGTTCCACTTTTAAGTCACTCCCATAGCTCTAATTATGCTTTTAAAGGTCCAGTTTATAACCTTGATTTGTTATGGTCTCTTTTGGTTCAGAGTACTAAAAGGAATCCCTAGTTGGAAATTCTCTGCAAATTCCATTTTATTTGCTGTGCTAAGTTGCTTCAGTTGTGTCCAGCTCTATGCAACCCTATGAACTGTAGCCTGCCAGGCTCCTCTGTCTATGGGATTCTATAGGCAAAAATGCTGGAGTGGATTGCCATTCCCTTCTCTAGGGGATCTTCCCCACCCAGGGGTCAAACCAGCATGTCTCACATCTAACCTGCATTGGCAGGCGAGTTCTTTACCACTAGTGGCACCTGGGAAGCCCCATTTTATTTACAGTTCAGTGCTTTTTGTTCCCCAAATTATTTCTTAATTTATCATCCTTGTTTGAAATATTAGAGCCTTTTTAAAGAGTGTAAATTAAGAAGTTTCAGGTTTTTTATTATTTCTTTTTGATGGTTTGACTTACACCATCTTTTAGCCCAATGACTTATTCATTTCTTATTTTGCCCTTTAGCCCTGTGTCTTATTCTCTGGGTTCATGACCTTGAACTGAGCAGATGATAAATGAGGTTCATTCTTGCTACAGGGATATGTTAGCAGATATAAATAATAGTGTTCGTTTTAATAAAATAAGATATCTTGGAACAACCAAGACATAAACTGTTATTAGTTTTATATTATTTCACTGTTTCTATCATTATCTCTGTAATGGACATGGCAGTAAATAATAGTTTTACCTTCATGTCGGGAAACTAAACACAGATCAGTTAAATGTTATAAAAAGTCATGCTGTATTTTGCACCTGTTTAAAAATCAGGACAAGGGAAACTTTAGAACAAGCTCTTCAAGAGGTCTATGTAGACAGAAAATTATTATTCACTGGTTCACTGAAACTCAAGAAGGAATTTTTATATCAGAGCATTTTCTGATATCAATCTATATTGAGATGATAAAGCTAGTTTCTTAAAGAACCTCCACATGTTCTCTATAGTGACTGCACCAATTTAAAAAATCTAAAAATCAAACTACCATATGACTCAGCAATCCCACTCCAGGTCATATATAATTCCAAAAGATAATGTACCTCAATGTTCATTGCAGCATTGTTTACAATGCCGACGTGGAAGCAAACTAAATGTCCACTGACCGAACAATGGATAAAGAAGACATGGTACCTATATACAATGGAATATTCCTCAGCCATAAAAAGAACAAAACTGTATCATCTGCAGAGATGTAGATGGACCATCTATAGATGGTCATACAGAGTGAAGTCAGAAAGAGAAAAACAAATATCACATATTGATGTATATATGTGGAATCTGGAAAAATGGAACCTATTTGTAAAGCAGAAATAGAGACACACAGATATAGAGAAAAAATTTATGGATACCAAAGGAGAATGGGGGATGCTGGGATGAACTGGGAGATTGCAGCTGATATACATACACTGCTGTCGCTGCTGCTGCTGAGTCGCTTCAGTCGTGTCCGACTCTATGTGACCCCATAGACGGCAGCCCACCAGGCTCCCCCATCCCTGGGATTCTCCAGGCAAGAACACTGAGTGGGTTGCCATTTCCTTCTCCAATGTGTGAAAATGAAGTAGCTCAGTCGTGTCTGACTCTTAGCGACCCCATGGACTGCAGCCCACCAGGCTCCTCCATCCGTGGGATTTTACAGGCAAGAGTACTATGTATAAAATGGGCTTCCCTAGTGGCTCAGATGGTAAAGCATCTATCTGCAATGCAGGAGACCCAGGTTTGATCCTTGGGATGAGACGATCCCCTGGAGAAGGAAATGGCAGCCTCCTCTAGTATTCTTGCCAGGAAAATCCCATGTATAAAATAGATGAACTACTGAGAACCTACTGTATAACACAGGAAATTCTACTCAGTGCCCTGTGGTGACCTAAATAGGAAAGAAATCCAAAAAAGAGAGGATATATGAACATGTTTGGGTTATTCACTTTGCTATACAGCCGAAAATAAAGCAACACTATAAAGCAACAATAGTTAAAAAAAAAAAAAAAAACCCACAAAGCTAGGCACTGAGAGTTCAGTTCAGTTCGGTTCATTTGCTCAGTCGTGTCCAACTCTTTGTGACCCCATGGACTGCAGCACACCAGGCCTCCCTGTCCATCACCAACTCCCAGAATTTACCCTAACTCATGTCCACTGAGTCAGTGATGCCATCCAACTATCTCATCCTCTGTCGTCCCCTTCTCTTCCTGCACTCGATCTTTCCCAGCATCAGGGTCTTTTCAAATGAGTCAGCTCTTTGCATCAGGTGGCCAAAGTATTGGAGTTTCAGCTTCAGCAACAGTCCTTCCAATGAACACCCAGGACTGATCTCCTTTAGAATGGACTGGCTGGAACTCCCTGCAGTCCAAGGGACTCTCAAGAGTCTTCTCCAACACCACAGCTCAAAAGCATCAATTCTTTGGCACTCAGCTTTCTTTATAGTTCAACTCTTACATCCATACATGATCACTGGAAAAACCATAGCCTTGACTAGACAGACCTTTGTTGACAAAATAATGTCTCTGCTTTTTAATATGCTAGCCCTCTTTAAGCTAAATGGACCTTTTTGTAGGGCTAATTAAAACAAGATTTATTTCTCCCTTTCTTCACTTTCTGCCATAAGGGTGGTATCATCTGCATATCTGAAGTTATTGATATTTCCCCCAGCAGTCTTGATTCCAGCTTGTGCTTCTTCCAGCCCAGCGTTTCTCATGATGTACTCTGCATAGAAGTTAAATAAGCAGGGTGACAATATACAGCCTTGACGTACTCCTTTTCCTATTTGGAACCAGTCTGTTGTTCTATGTCCAGTTCTAATTATTGCTTCTTGACCTGCATATAGGTTTCTCAAGATGGTCTGGTATTCCCATCTCTTACAGAATTTTCCACAGTTTATTGTGATCCACAGAGTCAAAGGCTTTGACATAGTCAATAAAGCAGAAATAGATGTTTTTCTGGAACTGTCTTGCTTTTTCCATGATCCAGCAGATGTTGGCAATTTGATCTCTGGTTCCTCTGCCTTTTCTAAAACCAGCTTGAACATCTGGAAGTTCATGGTTCATGTATTGCTGAAGCCTGGCTTGGAGAATTTTGAGCATTACTTTGCTAGCGTGTGAGATGAGTGCAATTGTGCGGTAGTTTGAGCATTCTTTGGCATTGCCCTTCTTTGGAATTGAAATGAAAACAGACCTTTTCCAGTCCTGTGGCCACTGCTGAGTTTTCCAGATTTGCTGGCATATTGAGTGCAGCACTTTCACAGCAACATCTTTCAGGATTTGAAATAGCTCAACTGGAATTCCATCACCTCCACTAGCTTTGTTCATAGCGATACTTCCTAAGGCCCATTTGACTTCACATTCCAGGATGTCTGGCTCTAGGTGAGTGATCACACCATCGTGATTATCTGGGCCATGAAGATCTTTTTTGTATAGTTCTTCTATGTATTCTTGCCACCTCTTCTCAATATCTTCTGTTTCTGTTAGGTCCATACCAGTTCTGCCCTTTATTGCACTAGATCTGATAGACAGAGTGCCTGACGAACTATGGACGGAGGTTCGTGACATTGTACAGGAGACAGGAATCAAGACATCTCCAAGAAAAAAAAATGCAAAAAAGCGAAATGGCTGTCTGAGGAGGCCTTACAAATAGCTGTGAAAAGAATAGAAGCAAAAAGCAAAGGAGGAAAGGAAAGTGAAGGTGAAGTCACTCAATTTTGTCCAACTCTTTGCAACCCCGTGAAGTGTCTACCAGGCTCCTCTGTCCTTGGGATTCTCCAGGCAAGAATATTGGAGTGGGTTGCCATTTCCTTCTCCAGAGGAAAGGAAAGATATACCTATTTGAATGCAGAGTTCCAAAGAATAGCAAGGGGAGATAAGAAAGTCTTCCTCAGTGATCAATGTAAAGAAATAGAGGAAAACAATAGAATAGGAAAGACTAGAGATCTCTTCAAGGAAATGAGAGATACCAAGGGAACGTTTCAAGCAAAGATGGGCTCAATAAAGGCACTGAGAGTAGTTGGTGTATAACCCTCTGTTCTTGTTCATCCTAAAAGGCAAGTTTCCTTAGTAGGAAGCTCTAATACCTAACTACTTGCCACCCAAAAGTTTACTTATTTTCAGAAATTCATGTTGAAGTCTTCCCTCGTGGTCTCTGTTTAAGAATCCTCCTTGCAGTGCAAGGGACACCGGTGTGATACCTGGTCTGAGAAGATCCGACATGCCTCAGAGCAACTAATCCTCTGTACTCCAAATACTGAGCCCTGTTCTGCAAATATGTGCTTCATAACAAGAAAAGCCACTGCAATGAGACCACACACCTCAACGAAAAGTAGCTCCCACCACTGCAACTAGATAAAGCTCACATGCAGCAACAAAGACCTGCCACAGCCCAAAAATTTTTTTCAAAATCTTAAAAAAAAAAAATCCATTTTGTGGTCCAACTGAAGCAAAACCATTGGCCTTAAATTGCATCCTCCTTTCACTGATTTTCAGGCTTTCATGATAGCTCAGTTGGTAAAGAACCCATCTGCAATGCAGGAGACCTGAGTTCGATCCCTGGGTTGGGAAGATACCTTGGAAGAAGGGAAAGGCTACCCACTCCAATATTCTGCCTAGAGAATTCCATTCCTTAGAGAATATAGGCCATGAGGTTGCAAAAACTCAGACACGACTGAGTGATTTTCACTTTCAATGATTTTCAAAAGAAAATCTTTGCTTAGAATTAGTTTTCTGTGAGTAGAACAAAAGAATTAGAACAAAAGTTTAGAATTTTCATTCTAAACTTGGGAACCAAAAATAGTGATTCTTAAACTGTGCTTTCACAGTACACTCTGTTACAGATTGGCTCAAGAGATTCCACCACTAAAAATGATGTATTTAGAGTTGCTGTATAAAGCAAAAACACAGGATATCCAGTTACATTTGAATTAAAAATAAACCATAAATATTTTTAGTATACAAAATATCCCTCTGCCTTCTAAAAATATCCAAGAAGCAATCTCATTATGAAATTAAAACTTTGCTTTTTAGTTACTTTTTTGTAGCCTAGGTTCCTTTAGTGAAGAACTATTTTTAAGATTGAGATGAATAACTCTGGGTATGTATATATTGTCTCTCATAAATACATCAATAAAGTATTATTTGCTATTTTAGTAAGGTGGCTTTCCTTGCAGAATGGTTTATTTCTGCACCTGTACTAAAAATGTCAACTTACCCCAATTCTAAAGCACTTATAAATCTTGGAGTATGAACTTTTAAATATAAGTTTTTAGGAATATATATGCTCCTAAAACTTAATGTCATAATTGAACAAATTTGTCACTGATACTTTGGGATTTCTTTTACTTAATCATTTAGTAGAGATTATTGAGCACCTGTTTTATGTCATGAATGAGAAAATATCCCCTCCTTCAAGAATATTATAGTCAAATAGGCAAAAGAAGACACAGTTAAATGCTAGAAAATGACACGGTTGCTATAACACCTCAGATATATCACCCACAAATTTGTTTCTTGTGCTAAGAATACATGTTCCTGAAAACCACAGTGCTTCTAAAACAAAGTGACTAGATAAACATACTTAAAGTTAGTTTTTATTTAATGTTTCTTGTGGGCAAGTCACTGTGGTAATTTGGTTAATCCATTATCTAAACAAATCCTCATAATTCTCAGTTCAGTCGCTCAGTCATGTCTAACTCTTTGCAACCCCATGAACTGCAACACCCCAGTCTTCCCTGTCCATCACCAACTCCCAAAGCTTGCTCAAACTCATGTCCATTGAGTCGGTGATGCCATCCAATCATCTTATCCTCTGTCGTCCCCTTCTCCTTCTGCCATCAATCTTTCCCAGCATTAGGGTCTTTTCAAATGAGTCAGTCCTTTGCATCACGTGGCCAAAGTATTGGAGTTTCAGCTTTCGCATCAGTCCTTCCAATAAACACCCAGGACCGATCTCCTTCAGAATGGACTGGTTGGATCTCCTTGCAGTCCAAGGGACTCTCAAGAGTCTTCTCCAACACCATAGTTCAAAAACATCAATTCTTTGGTGCTCAGTGAATAACCTCAATTATATAGGCTGACATGAATATTTTAAGAAAGAAAAGTTAGATTAATATATTTCATTAAAAAAATACAAAACATACTAGGCTGAACTATACAAACTGTCATTGTAGGTCAAACATTGTCAAATGTTAGCCACTTCATATGGTTCAAACTAGCATTGGCAAATTGGATCTAGCTATCTATCTTTAAGAGTAGCATCAAAATCAGCTGAGTTAGAAAAAAACTGATATAATTCACACATTAAAAAAAGAAAAAATATTGGTCATCTTGACACTGAAAAAACATTTGATAAGATTTAACAGACATTCATGAAAACAATTGTTGGCAAACTAGCTACAGCTGTATTACTTAATAAAGAATATTGGGGTGGGAAGAAGTCTTAGATGATCCCCAAGATTTCTGCCCAGTGAGGTATATTCTCTGTTTAATTCCCTCTCCCTGAGTGTGAACAGAACATGTAAATATGATGGGATATCATTTGTGATTAAGTTGATAATCAGTTAATGTTGAGTTAATCAAAAGACAGATTATCTAAATGGGCCTGACCTAATCAGGTGAGCCACAGAGAGTAACGTGGAAACTTCCATTACCATTGTAAAATAGATAGCCAACGGGAATTTGCTGTATGGCTCAGGAAACTCAAACAGCGGCTCTGTATCAACCCAAAGTGGTGGGATAGGGAGGGAGATGCGAGGGAGTTTCAAAAGGGAGGGGATATATGTATACATATGGCCGATTCATGTTGAGGTTTGACAGAAAACAGCAAAATTCTGTAAATCAATTATCCTTCAATAAAAAATTAATTAATTAAACACACACACACACACACACACACACACAAGGACTGGAATCTTTCTGGAATCAGATTTACTGTAAAGGAGATGTAGCAACAGAAAACCAGGTCACAGATGTATTTTAAAAACCCACAGGAACCATCATTCTCAATGACAAATATTGAAAACTTTCTCCTGAGATCAGGAATCCCCACTCGCACTGTTTCTATTCAATACTATACTAGCTGTCCTAGAAAGTGCAGCAAAACAAGCAAACAAAATTAAAAGGAAAAGGATTGGAAAGGAATGGATAAAATTGGCATTGTTGATAGATTACCTAATGGTGGACTTAGAATCTCCAAAAGAATCTACAAACTTTTAGAGCTGACAAATAAATATAGCAAGGTTGCTAGATACAAGGAGGGTCAATGTACAACAAAAGTTTTATTTTTATACAACACAAACACTGTGTTTTGTGTCTAGTAATCAACAAAATGTAGAAAACAAAACTTATAACTTACAAGAACACCAAAATAATAAAATATAATAAATACCAAAATACAAAGATGTGTAAGACTTTTATATTAAAAGCAGGATGCTTGGGACTGATGCACGGGGACAATCCAGAGAGAAGGTGTGGGGCGGGAGGGGGGAAGTGGGGGTCGGGATTGGGAGTTCATGTACACTCGTGGCTGATCCATGTCAATGTGTAGCAAAATGAATACAGTATTATAAAGCAAAACAAACTAAAAAAAAAAATTAATTAAAAAAAGAAAAAATTAATGAAATAATTATGAAAATATTAATGCAATAATTAATGAAATATGATAAATAAAAAGAGATTAGAGAGACATATCATGTTCATGAATTGGCTCAATGTTGTGAATATATCACTTCAGTTCAGTTCAGTCGCTCAGTTGTGTCCGACTCTTTGCGACCCCATGAACTGCAGCACGCCAGACCTCCCTGTCCATCACCAACTCCCGGAGTTCACTCAGACTCAGTCCATCAAGTCGGTGATGCCATCCAGCCATCTCATCCTCTGTCATCCCCTTTTCCTCTTGCCCCCAATCCCTCCCAGCATCAGAGTCTTTTCCAACAAATTAATCTATATACCTACTGCAATTTCAATATAAATTCCAGCAGTGCTATGGATTAAATGTTGTGTTTCCCCAAATTTACATGCTGAAATCCTGATCTCTAACTGCTGAAAAGGTATTAGAACTTGGGGCCTTTGGGAGATAATTAGGTCACGTAGGTGGAGCCCTCATGAACTGTGAAGTGAAAAAGTGAAAGTGAAAGTCGCTCAGTCATGTTCGACTCTTTGTGACCCCATGAACTACACAGTTCTATCTGTGGAATTCTCTAGGCCAGAATACTGCAGTGGGTAGCCTATCCCTTCTCCAGTGGATATTCCTGACCCAGGAATTGAACTAGGGTCTCCTGCATCGTGGGCAGATTCTTCACCAACTCAGTTATGAGGCAAGCCTGTATCAGTGTCCTTATAAGAAGACAGATAAGCTCTCTCTCTCTCTTTCCCTCTTTCTCTCTATACCATGTGAAAATGCAACATGAAGAAGGCTGACTGCAGACCAGAAAGAAGGCCCTCATCAGACACTTGAACTGCAGCTCCTTGATCTTGGATGTCCCAGCTTTCAGAACTGTGAGCAATAAATTCTTGTTGTTTAAGCTACCCAGTCTATGGCCATTTGTTACAGAGCCTGGAGGTGACTGAGATGTGTCATAATCCCACTCATTTATTTTTACTTTTATTGCCTGTGCTTTTGACGTCACATCCAAAGTCAGTTCCCAGATCACTACCAAGGAGCTTTTCCTCTATGTTTTTTTCTAGGAGTTTCACAGCTTGGATCTTACAATTAAGTATTTAATACCTTCTGAGTGAATTTTTGTGAAGCCCAAGGGTCTAATTTAATTACCTTGCATGTGAATATCCAGTTTTCCCAATAGCATTTATCTCAGAAATCTCAGAAAAATGATGTCGATAAAAGAACCCAGACATACAAGCTCACGCTCCAAGATTTCATTTATATAAAAAGTACAAAACAGGCAAAAATCTCCTGCAGAGTATCTTGCCTGGAGTATTCCACTCCTTTATTCTTGCCTGGAGAATCCTATGGACAGAGGAGTCTGGTGGGCTACAGTCCATGGGGTCACAAAGAGTTGGACACAACTGAAGCAACTCAGCACCTCTGTTCATTAGACTAGTGCTTATTGCTTTGCAGGCAGGTCAAATCTGAAAAATCATTGTTTCCAGATCAGCTCAAACATTTCAATGACTAGTCCACACAGTTTCTTTTGACATTAAAAAAATGTAATTTTTTTCAATCCAGCCACAAAATGTAACTGATGTATGATTCTTCTATTATTATTTTATAATATTTTATATTTTGTTCTATAATATCTATTAATATTATATTATTCTGTAAGTATAAAGACAAGCCAAACTAATTTATTGGGTTGGTCAGAAAGTTCATTCAGTTTTTTCCATACGATGTCATGGAAAAATCGAAACAAAATTTTCAGCCAATTCAATACAATGTTATAGGTCAGGATGGTGGTCACATTTGGGGGTGGTGGTGACAAGACATGGCTAAGAAGTGGGGCAAGGCTTCTGAGGTGCTGGGATGTTCTTTCTCAGTGTGGGTGCTGATGACACAAGTGGGTTCTGATTGTAAAAGTGTACTGAGCCCTCTGCTTCTATGTGCACTTTTCTGTGTTAACATTATGCTCCAATAAAAGTAAAATTAAAAGCTTAATTTGTTCAAATGTTTGTCAATAAGTGATTTACATAAAAATTAATATACATCTGAGTGGTGTGGAAATTTAGAAATCATCATTTTACAAAATTGTGTCCTTTAAAATTTTTTATCCATCAGTGTACCATGTATACCTCAAAATTTGCTTGATTATGTTCTTTTTTAATTTCCACTGTATTTTGTTCCAAAAAGGGTATCAGGAAATAAGAAAAATGTCTATTCATTCTGGTGACAAGGGTGTCAATCAAAAATAGAAGCTACCATTTTTTGAATGTCTATTATATGTCACAACTGTAGCTTGTGTGGTCTCTAATTACTCAACATCTGGTGAGATGCGTTTTGTTATTCCTTTTTGCAGATGAGCTCACTGAGGCTCAGAGAGATAAAAGAATTTGACCAAGGCCACACTTATTTTTAAACTCAGGTTGGTTTCATTTCCAAATCTGTTCTTTTTGCACCACACCGTGACATCCATATGCCTGCTTCTTAGGACAATGACAGCTTTCTGAAATATGCCACATGAACAGTCTACCTGCTGCCCATGAGCGTTGGAATCTGGAGACCGGGGACTCATTTGCCTCCATTTCCGTTTCTAGTAAATCCAGACACCATTGACTTCCTACCTTAGTCTTCCTGAGTCAATGTTCCTCCTATTTATAGAGAGCTCAGACCACCATGATCATATGTTTCAATTTCAGCTTTTGGTTTCTAAAAATAAAAAGAGAATCCATGGTCTAGATATTCTAAAGCTGACTCTTCTCATCAAATGCGGCAAATAAAATAATGAGACATGAGTTTGGGGGGGTGATATATATAGTTTTGTTTAAATTATGAGAAAAAATAGTCTTGCATCAAGGCTCCAAACAGGAAGCATAGATTGTATTTTAATCACCATGCGGAACCCTGTGTAAGACTTTTAAACCCTCCTGGAGAAAAAAGAAAGGATGTTACATCTGCTTATAAGAAGATAAGGAAGTAAAGCTACTTATACTAGGCTTTTAAGAAAAAATGCACATAGAGACCAAAATTAGGCTAATGTGATTGCTTTATAGAACAGCTTCTCTTTCTTGTCTCACACGTCACCTTAACTCTTCTCCATCAGTTACACTGCTACTACTTGAGCTTCAGTGGGCATATAGGAGTTCCTGGGCAGATGCTAAGGATGATGCAGGGATCAATTTAGTCCTTCATCAAAAATCCACTGGGTGCCTGCCATATACCAGATATGCTATGTATAATAGGATGCTTAGGATAACCTGGTGAGTCAGATTTTTTTCCTGCCTGTAAGAAACTTTAGTTTTGTCACTAAAGGGCTAGGGATTCAATGTCCTCACCACTACCCCAGAACTGGCCTGGATCTATTGACTACTCCCAGAACCACTGGTTTTACTTGAGACAAGTCAGTGGAGGCTGAATCTGCTTTGGTTCTCCCCACTCTTCAAGGTTTTATTTAACAAGTCATCTGCCTTTTGCAACAAACGCTGTTTCAATCCCCCCTCCATGGTCAGGTTCATACTTCACATTTTACTTTCCCATGTGTCCACATACTATGTTCATGGCATCCTCTGATTGTATACTAGGACCACGTGTGTGTCTGTGTGCATGCTCAGACACACAAGTGTGCATCTTCTCCCTAAACAAAGCCTCCCAATCTTCTGAAGGCATAAACCTTGCTTTTAGACATGCTTAGAATGTCTTATTTGGTCAGTTTTGCTTAAGAGGTACTGTTGATCAACTGACTTAACTAGTTGAAAGACTCTGAGCCCACCTGTCCTGCATAACAGACAGGTTGGCAAATCCAAACCAATTTCTCTGGGATGAGGCCACCTGAGGTGAAGCAACAGGGCACTGCTGGTGAGCATGTCCACCTCGTGGGGTTTGACATGTTATCAGATGCCAAAGTTTGCCCGGGGTGACTAACAGCAGGCACTGGGGTTCACTTATTATAGTTACTTCCATGAGAGAAAGTAGCCAGAGAGCATTAAATAAAAATGCAACCTTGGGTCCTTCCTAGAATCTAACATGATATAAAAAATTCCCAAGGTTTACAACAAAGTAGAATGGAATAATTCCTGTAACCATAGGGAAATGTGTAGAATTCTTATGAGTAGAACTGTCCAGTGTCCTCCATTCCCATCCTTCTTTTCCTATAAAATGTCTAGATTTTCTATAAGTCAGTGGGAAAGATTTATAGGGGATTACCCTTTAGGATAAAGGCTTCCCTTGTGGCTCAGTGGTAAAGAATCCACCTGCAATGAAGACACAGAAGATACAAGTTTGATTCCTGGGTCAGGAAGATCCCCTGGAGGAGGGCATGGAAACCCTCTCCATTATTCTTGCCTGGAGAATCCTGTAGACAGAGGAGTCTGGTGGGTTACAGTCCATAGGGTCGCAAACAGTCAGAAGTGACTGAGCAGGCATGCACACCCTGTAGGATAAACTAATTGTTCTCAAAAACTATTTTTCTCCAGATAAAGCAAAGAATAATCAATAGTGGGGCTCAAGGTTATCATTGCAAGGTATAGGGGTAACTTTTGAAAGAAGAGGCCACATGGCAACTGCAAACACAACTCTCCATATTTAACTATAAGCTCCTTTGCTGCATAGGCAATAGACAGTCAAGCACCCCAAACCTCAGCTGAACCCCAGCCCACATCTTCCCAGGCAGTTAGACTCCTATCTCACTAGTCTTGAAATCCCAGAGGATTTCCTCCTCCGTGGGAGAGTAAAATCCTAGACTCAAGTAAACTGTGACTTGGACGAGGCAGCATATCCAGTTATGTCAACATAGCCTGGTGGCTAAAAGTCAGATTGCCTCATTTTGTTCTGGACACACTGTAGGGGTTTGAATCCTGGCTCTGCTGCTCATTAAACCATTGACCGTGGGATAAGTTGCTTAACTTTAGTTTCCTCCGCAGTAACGTGGCCATGGCAATCCTCGCAGAGCTACGTGCAAGACTGCACTAGACGGCCCGTGGGAGATGTGATGTGGCACATGGGAGTGCTTGACCAGTTTTTATCTGTCCCACTCCACTGGGTCTCAGACTCAACAGATGTGATGAAGACCATCCCCTACCAAGAGGAGGCAGCTTTCCCTCTCTTGCTATTGATAGATTCCCACTGACAGGGTTCTCTGTGAAGTTCTCCATTTCTCATAGACTGTCTCCACTTCCTAACTGAATCCCAAGCAAGAAGAGGGATCTTCAGTTCAGTTCAGTTCAGTTGCTCAGTCGTGTCTGACTCTTTGTGACCCCATGAATCGCAGCACACCAGGCCTCCCTGTCCATCACCAACTCCCAGAGTTCACTCAGACTCACCTCCATTGAGTCGGTGATGCCATCCAGCCACCTCATCCTCTGTCGTCCCCTTCTCCTCCTGCCCCCAATCCCTCCCAGCATCAGAGTCTTTTCCAATGAGTCAACTCTTCTCATAGGTGGCCAAAGTATTGGAGTTTCAGCTTCAGCATCATTCCCTCAAAAGAACGCCCAGGGCTGATCTCCTTTAGAATGGACTGGTTGGATCTCCTTGCAGTCCAAGGGACTCTCAAGAGTCTTCTCCAACACCACAGCTCAAAAGCATCAATTCTTCCTTAGCTTCCTTTATAGTCCAACTCTCACATCCACACATGACCACTGGAAAAACCCTAGCCTCGACTAGACGGATCTTAGTCAGCAAAGTAATGTCTCTGCTTTTCAATATGCTATCTAGGTTGGTCATAACTTTTCTTCCAAGGAGTAAGCATCTTTGAATTTCATGTCTGCAATCACCATCTGCAGTGATTTTGGAGCCCAGAAAAATAAAGTCTGACACTGTTTCCCCATCTATTTCCCATGAAGTGATGGGACCAGGTGCCATGATCTTCATTTTCTTAATGTTGAGCTTTAAGCCAACTCTTTCACTCTCCTCTTTCACTTTTGAGTTCCTCTTCACTTTCTGCCATAAGGGTGGTATCATCTGCATATCTGAGGTTATTGATATTTCTCCCTGCAATCTTGATTCCAACTTGTGCTTCTTCCAGCCCAGCGTTTCTCATGATGTACTCTACTTAGAAGTTAAATAAGCAGGGTGACAATATACAGCCTTGAAGTACTCCTTTTCCTATTTGGAACCAGTCTGTTTCAGGCCTCCCTGTCCATCACCAACTCCCAGAGTTCACTCAGACTCACCTCCATTGAGTCGGTGATGCCATCCAGCCACCTCATCCTCTGTCGTCCCCTTCTCCTCCTGCCCCCAATCCCTCCCAGCATCAGAGTCTTTTCCAATGAGTCAACTCTTCTCATAGGTGGCCAAAGTATTGGAGTTTCAGCTTCAGCATCATTCCCTCAAAAGAACGCCCAGGGCTGATCTCCTTTAGAATGGACTGGTTGGATCTCCTTGCAGTCCAAGGGACTCTCAAGAGTCTTCTCCAACACCACAGCTCAAAAGCATCAATTCTTCCTTAGCTTCCTTTATAGTCCAACTCTCACATCCACACATGACCACTGGAAAAACCCTAGCCTCGACTAGACGGATCTTAGTCAGCAAAGTAATGTCTCTGCTTTTCAATATGCTATCTAGGTTGGTCATAACTTTTCTTCCAAGGAGTAAGCATCTTTGAATTTCATGTCTGCAATCACCATCTGCAGTGATTTTGGAGCCCAGAAAAATAAAGTCTGACACTGTTTCCCCATCTATTTCCCATGAAGTGATGGGACCAGGTGCCATGATCTTCATTTTCTTAATGTTGAGCTTTAAGCCAACTCTTTCACTCTCCTCTTTCACTTTTGAGTTCCTCTTCACTTTCTGCCATAAGGGTGGTATCATCTGCATATCTGAGGTTATTGATATTTCTCCCTGCAATCTTGATTCCAACTTGTGCTTCTTCCAGCCCAGCGTTTCTCATGATGTACTCTACTTAGAAGTTAAATAAGCAGGGTGACAATATACAGCCTTGAAGTACTCCTTTTCCTATTTGGAACCAGTCTGTTGTTCCATGTCCAGTTCTAACTGTTGCTTCCTGACCTGCATACAGGTTTTTCAAGAGGCAGGTCAGGTGGTCTGGTATTCCCATCTCTTTCAGAATTTTCCACAGTTTATTGTGATCCACACAGTCAAAGGCTTTGGCATAGTCAATAAAGCAGAAATAGATTTTTTTCTGGAACTCTCTTGCTTTTTCAATGATCCAGTGGATGTTGGCAATTTGATCTCTGGTTCCTCTGCCTTTTCCAAAACCAGCTTGGACATCTGGAAGTGCTCGGTTCACGTACTGCTGAAGCCTGGCTTGGAGAATTTTGAGCATTACTTTACTAGCGTGTGAGATGAGTGCAATTGTGCGGTAGTTTGAGCATTCTTTGGCATTGCCTTCTTTGGGATGGAATGAAAACTGACTTTTTCCAGTCCTGTGGCCACTGCTGCATTTTCCAAATTTGCTGGCATATTGAGTGCAGCACTTTCACAGCATCATCTTTCAGGATTTGGTCTTAAGACCTCCAAATTGGAGAATCTTATGACCTCCCAAGCATTGTGAAGGCTGACTTGGAGATGTGTCCTTTTGAAATAATTCCAGGGGAAATAGCCTTCACATGAGTGTGTTCCAGAGCAAGTTCTGCCAAATGTTGGTTCTGTGAGGTCTCATCAAGTAAAACCTTCTGTAGTTAAATACATGTTTAAAGGACTAGTACCATCTCTCTTGGAGATTCTGCATTCATGCTTAGTTGCTCAGCCGTGTTCAGCTGTTTATGGCCCAATGGACTGTAGCCCACCAACCTTCTCCATCCATGAAATTTTCTCATGTGCATCAATATATGAAAGGCTTGAAAAGATCATGAAGAAACTGACTTGGCTTCATCTCATTCAAAGTTTCTACTATTTATTTTATTACAAACCTGTTGTTAATATTTTGGAACCAATGTTCTTGGAAAGCACAGTAGAAATGGTGGGAGATGTCAAAAACAATAATAAATGATGCTACCAGCAGCAGTCACCATTATTTATCCTAAATTCTCAAAAAATATTTTAAACACTCTCTACATAGTCTTGTCCACAGTTAAGTTCTCCTTTCCCAAAATCACCTTCTGCTAAGTCATGTCAGTCGTGTCTGACTCTGGGCGACCCCATAGACGGCAGCGCACCAGGCTCCCCCGTCCCTGCGATTCACCTTTAAGTAAGTAAGTAAAGTCACTCAGTCGTGTCCGACTCTTTGTGACCCCATGGACTGCAGCCCACCAGGCTCTTCAGTCCATGAGATTCTCCAAGCAAGAATACTGGAGTGGGTTGCCATTTCCTTCTCCAGGGGATCTTCCCAACCCAGGGATCGAACCCGGGTCTCCCGCATTGGAGGCAGACACTTTAACCTCTGAGCCACCTGGCTGCATAACTGAGGTCTAGAGACTCTGGGATTGTTACCTAGGTCCTGTCATAGAGAAGACCTGTTTGTGAAAAACTTTCTGTGGTTATTAAATACACATAGCTTGATTTTGATGTTTTTCATAAGAGAGTTATCTTCCTTAGAAAATAGATCATTCAACTCCATTCTATACCAATATGTTTTCTCCTCTCACTCCCTCTTTGTGTAGTAATCTACTCTAGAATCTGTTCCCACAGGTTTGGGGAAGGGAAAAATAAGCCCCCAGCCCCCCCCTTCCCCTTTGCCTTCCAATGCCCCCGAGCAGCTGGTAGGGTTTATTGCTCTTCCCCAACATTGGCTTCATTCTATACACAGAGTAAGATTGATTATCCTCATTCAAAAATGTGAAGATCCAGCATGCGCCTTTGTCCTGCGTCCCCTGAGAGTGAACTGGCATCAGCAACGCGCCGTAAAGAGGCAGCACTTTGGGGGCCGGGAGCTTGACAGCAACAGTATGGAGCAGGCGCACAGGGGCCACACCACCACCCCCTGTGCTTGTCAGCCTCTACCTTGAGCTGCTCCTTCACCAGAGAAGAGCATGGACAAAGGAGGCTGGTCCAGTCCTCCTGCGGAGACGGCCTGGCAGTGCTGGCCAGGTGGAAGCTGTAACCAGAGCTGAAATGGCCTTTCATCCAAAGGCACCGTCACTGACAATCCAGGGCTGCACTGATGTTGAGCAAGATGTGCTCTGTGTGTGCATATGTTTGCACACACATGTGCACACAATGCACACAATGTCTGCCTGAGAGGCCCCCAAGGCAGGTTACACAAACGTGGCACATGACAAGGTTCTCGCCAGGCTCTCATTTTTCATTTCACCAGTTGGGCTGAAATAAAAACTCAGAGCCCCCACAGTATTGAACCACCATTCCAGAGCCAGCCAAGGTTTGGAACATAAAGAGAGCTGAACAAACCAGCGTGTAGGCAACCCCAGGGAAAGTAATTGTTCTTCTTAGCAGCCTGGCTGCTTCTCTGCTTAGCATCTGAACAAGTTAATTTGAAACATGGCCTTCTGGAAAGAAATGGCACTCATCTCAGCATCTGATGGATTCATGGGGAGAAATGCCCTTTCGCCAGGTAGAAACAGTAAATTATATTTGAAATCCATTTCTATTGAAAGGAAAAAAGAAAAATCTTCACTTTCCCAGGAGCCACACTTTTGGCCTGATGGCAAGATTTAGCCATGGCTGTCCAACTTCAGGGGTCACTTTTTTGCTCACACCAGTGTCTGGCAACCAGGGGAAGAATTTTACTAATCAAACCAGGAGCAGTTTAATTAAATACAAATTCACATAAAGACGTTTGCTCTTTGCTAATCTTGGGCTTCAAGGAACTAATCTCAGCAGCATCTAAATCAGATAAATCGGCTAAATTGATCCTGCTCCTTAGAAAGGGTGCTTCATCTAGATCCAATCAACAGCAGATTGAGGTGTGATGTGAGATGAGGGGAAGGAATCAGGCTGTCCACTGATTCTGGGATGGGAGTCTGACTTCAAAGAGCAAAAACACCTCTGTTTCATGTTAGCTCTGTTCCCCGCTGAACTCTGGGGCTGCTGAATTGTGGCACCAGGACTGCCCTTTCTTCTGGGCAGAGGGAGAGACAGCAGTGGGCTCAGAGAGGAAGAGCTGGAGAAATACGACCTAGACATTGTGTCTTTTTGTTCTGTCCACAGTTTTGCAAGTCTGCATTTGACCTTCCATCCCCTATTAATTAGGACCTGCTATGTTTCTGGCACTGAGCTAGATGTTTCCCAAATTATTTTTCATACCATACACCTGAAAACTCAACTAAAAAGTAACATGGGATAGGTGTCCCTGGGAGTGAATCTTATCTCACAAGGATTAGCTGTGTGATTTGGGACAAGTCAGTTCAGCTCTCTGAACCCCCGTTCTCTCATCTGTAAGATCGAAAGAGTGATAAGTAAGTAAGTAAAGTCACTCAGTCGTGTCCGACTCTTTGTGACCCCATGGACTGCAGCCCACCAGGCTCCTCAGTCCATGAGATTCTCCAAGCAAGAATACGGAGTGGGTTGCCATTTCCTTCTCCAGGGGATCTTCCCGACCCAGGGATCGAACCCGGGTCTCCCACATTGGAGGCAGACGCATTAACCTCTGAGCCACCGACAGTGAAAGATCAACTGTGATAAACCTTAAACAATCACACAGCTATCACTCTCATTCCCATTTTACAGATGGGAATGTGGCTCAGACAAGATGAACTGTCTCAGACCTCACTGCAAGTAAGTCATAGAGTAGGGAATACAAATTAATGAAGTGTACTTTCAAGAAATTCAAGAGTTGGGAAACAGAAATAAATGCTAGAAAGAGAAGTTTAAAACTTATTAGAGAGACAATAGTATGGAAGCCTGGGGTTTGATAAGATTTCAGATTGTGAGACTAACAGGAGAGAGAAGAAAAAAAAAACAAAGATTAAGCCTTGGGGCCCATTTGTGCCTCAGGCTAGGAAAAAGAGGTAGGAATCCCCTTTCTCCTCCCTATCCTTGATATTGTGGGGCTGAGGAATGCACCTGATTGCAGGTGAGTTACTTGGTGGGCCTCAGATGACAAAGGAAGCCCAATGTGAGGGACACAGAAAAGGGAAGGTGGTAGGGAAAACTCAGGGAGGAAATTCAAAAGACCTCAAAAGCACTATAGGAAATTCAAAAGCACTAGAGGATCCTAAAATAATGAAAAGTCTTGTTTGGGTGACCAGAAAGAATTATCATGTAGGGCACAAGCTAGGGAAGAATGGAAAGTCAAAAAATGAAGATCAAGTTCAGTATCTTTCTAAGAATAGGTATCATCCACTCATTCCTTTCAGTTCAGTTCAGTCGCTCAGCTGTGTCCAACTCTTTGCGACCCCGTGGACTGCAGCACGCCAGGCCTCCCTGTCCATCACCAACTCCCGATTTCATGAATAAATAGCTCTCCTGCCTTCAAGGATGTCTCAGTCTACGACTGCAGGAAAAAGAGAAGAGAGCGATGTGAATGAGGGGAAGTAGGGGGCCTGAGGAGGTGATAGGGTGGAAGTAACAGAGTAGAGGAGTCTGGCTCGTGGGTAAGTGACAAAGTACTTAAATGACAAGATGGCGCCAGGAAGTTGATAGAATGAGCCAAAGATGAGTAACCCACTTTTAAGGACAGTAGTGATGACAATAGCAATTCTATTTTCAGAGCTCTTAGTTCCTTTTTGTCTGTTTAACTTTCATACCTACAAATATATCTCATTTATTCCTCACAATGTTAATATGTAGTATATGACATTCCCCCTTTATTTATGGATGAGGAAACAGAGGCTCAAAGTAACAAAGTTCCACAGTCTCTAATCCATAAGTTTGGGACAAGGTATTTCACTGCAGTGTCATGTAGTAAATCCACAAAGTCTTCTTCCAGCACCTCTTTATTCCTAATAAACCACATCCAGATTTTATTGGCTTGTATCAAGGATATCTACAAAATCTTCACAGTAGGTTTGGTGTTCGGAGTTTTTTTTTTTTCCTGGAATTTTATCCAAAGAAAGAACATGGTGTAATAACCCAATTCAAAAGCTAACATCAATCTCCTTTTGTGCCGAGAATCTGAATTTCATCAAATGGATCTCTTGAACCCATTACCTATGAGTTAATAATTAAAGTTCCCACTGCACAACCTCCATGGGTGTGTTTATTTGTATTGCCTAATAATTGGCATCCAAAGACAGTTTACTGCACCCCCCCAAAAAAAGGCTTTGAAGTGTGTGTCCTCTTCTTTCCAGGAACAAAATGGTCCTTTGAGAAAATTAGCACCGCCGTGGCTGTAGAGATAATCCAGTCTAATCCAGTTCTTCAATTATGGACTGAACCTCAAGTACCAACCAGTTGAATGACTTGCCGAGAGTGGTGAGAGCATTTTATTTAAATTCACATGTCAGTGTTTTTGTCTTTTATGGGCATTTATATGTCCTCTATGTAAAATTATGAACTATAGTCTATCAGGAATTATCTAGTTTAATGCCCTCATTTTATAAATGAGGAAACAGAGGCACAGAGCAAAGTGATGAGTCTGATCATCACTGGTTTATGAGGAACAGTGAAAGAGTTGAAATCCCGGTCTCCCAACTCCCTCCTTGGACATTTTGCACAGACAGTGCTTCTCTCAATACAGTCCATGGACAACATCAGGTGTTAAAGAAAATCTGCCTCCCATTCTGGACTTGCTAAATCGTGATTTCTGGTAGTAGCTCAGAAATCTCAAAGCCTATGCCTGAGGACCCCTGGCATGTAGACACTGCCATTTTTAAAATGCAGATTTGATTGTCTAGTGCTATGATAAGACAATGTTGACTTTCCCCTTGTATCTAAGACCTTCATGGAGAAAGCAGTCAAAAATCCCTTGTAAACTTTCATTAGATTTTTTCATTGTGATTTTTTTTTTGCCTCTGTACATAAGTAAATGACAGCCCCCTCCAGTATCCTTGCTTGAAAAATACAGAGGAGCCTGGTGGGCTACAGTCCACGAGGTTGCAAAGAACTGGAAAGGACTGAGCAACTGAGCACTCAGGCATGCACCTTCCATTAAGTCAGTGTCCCTTCCCTCCATGACGCTCTTTTCTGTGCCAAGAAAAGGCAGGCAGAGGTGGGCAACATCAGCACCTCACTTTTCCTGCCTTCTGACTACTGTTGGTTCCTTCTCTACTTTGGTCTCCTGCTCAATTTTCTCTCAGTGAAACTGTTTGGCTCATTGCAGGAACTCCCTAAAGAGTCCTACTTTTTACTCATATTGTGCCTATTCTAAATATTTACAAATTTGGGAAGAGAATGAAAAGAGATGATGAACTTGAGTCAAGAGAACATTCTACATGCATTTTCAAGTGTGAAAGGCAAAGCATTGCATCCACTTGCATCCATATCAGTGAGGTTATGAATCCAGACTAGAAGTTGTCTCTCCAGATTTTCAGATCACTGTCCATGCCTAGACTTGAAAAAATGCTATTCCTTTTAGAGTCCATTTCTAATAAGAATCCTGCTAACTCAGCTTTACCAGAATCCCCACACTTGATGTCTGGTCACCTTCGATTTCTGATCAAGTTTCTTATCCTCCACCAACCCCAGATCACCCTGATCAGCATATCTGATCACTCTGGCCTGCCTTTAGCAAACATCTTGTTAGGTCAGGTTCATCAGAATCCTCCTTTACCTGTGGTGTTCCCTCTTAGTAATTCCCCACCCACTGGCGCTTCTCCTACCCTGGCTCCTTGGCCTTATTGTATTTGGAGTTAAATCCAATCTCTCTCCTCTACCACAAAATTTCATTGTATTAAGTAGCTCCTCTTCAAGAAAGTTTTCTTTATCATTCTTTTAAAAAGTGTCATGAATAATTTTTCCTTAATAATATAATCTCTATAAATGGTCTATCTGTAGTCCCCTTGGTTTTTCTAAAATTGGTGGTGCAAAACTCAAAGTCACTCTGATCACAAATCAAAAAGAAAATGTATACTCCATTTATATGCTAGTTACCTATTCAATATTACACCTATAAAACCATAATGAAACGACAGTTCAATATTGCAAAGCTCATGCTGGCCAAAAATTGGTGAACTAGATGTTTTAAAATACACACACCCTAAAAATTGAGTGCCTGTCTTCACCACAATGAGAATATAAAGCTCCAGGTGTTTACGTGGCCTAGACTGACAGAGAGAGTGAAGTTCAAGAATCCACTGAGTTTTAGAATCCAACAGGAAAAAAATGGAATCATTCCTACTTCTACTCCACTTTCAGTCTTCTCACACAGATCATGAGAACTATGATACATCTAATGGATAATTGCACAACTCTTCAAGTTTTGTTGGATATACGATCATGAGAAAGAGACAGTGTTTATTAGCTGACTCTGCCCTAGAAGGGGACTCCACTCATAGCTCAGTCGGTAAAGAATCTACCTGCAGTGTAGCAGACACAGGTTCTATCCCTGGATCAGGAAGATTCCCTGGAGAAGGAAATGGCAACTCACTCCAGTACCCTTGCCTGGAAAATCCCATGGACAGAGGAGCCTGGTGGGCTGCAGTCTATGGGGTCACAAAGAGTTGGACACAACTGAGCAACTAACACTTCTACTTCTGCCCTAGAATACTTTTCAATGCTGATCCCTGGCAAGGTGACCAGACACCATGACCTAAGCCAAGTAGATGATTAAGTCAGGCAGCTAATAAGTACATACTGAGACTCCAGGCAAGACAAAGTAGCCAGGATAACTACAGTTAGCATGTGGCCACCTCAGATCAGCATGCTGGACATTGATGATCTGCTACTACTGAACCTGCTTACCACCATTCCACACGCCAGATGCCTGATGTCCTGCTGTCTCTGTCAGCCATCATGGCATATCTCTTTCTCTCCTTCCTTGCTGCCATGTTGTACTTCCCCCCAGCTCATTCATTCAATACCACCTATTGAAAATGCTGGTTGATGGTTTCACTGTTTTCTTCCCAATTGGTTGATACAGTCTCAGAGACCAGGAAAATATTTTCAAATATACACTGTATAAGAAGTGGCTAAGCACACGTATTTTAGAGTCAGACTACCCACATTCCTGGTGGGCCTCTCTGGTGACTCAGATGGTAAAGAATCTGCCTGCAATGCAGGAGACCCAGGTTCGATTCTTGGGTCAGGAAGATCCCTTGAAGAAGGGAATGGCTACCCACTCCCATATTCTTTCCAGGAGAATTCCATGGACAGAGGCACCGTCAGGCTGCAGTCCATGGGGTTGCAAAGAGTCAGATATGACTGAGCAACTAATACCCAAAACGTAACACCCAATTTCCTAGACCTAATTCTGTGATTTACTCCTTTCTATCCCTAAGACCTTGGAGAAGTTGCTTAGTCTCACCAGGCCTTAGTTTATCATCTTTAAAAGAGAGAAAATAAGAATTATATTTTAGGTTTGTTGTGTAAATGAGATAGGGCTTACCTCATAGCTCAGCTGGTAAAGAATCCACCTGCAATGCAGCAGACCTGGTAAATGAGATAATAAACACATAAAGGTTTAGCATAAAGAATCCAGCGAATTCTCATTAAGTAGTGAGGCCCCAGTTCAGAACTCTTGAGCTGTTCTATGGTTTCACATGTGTCACTGAGCCCTTTTTTTAAATTAATGTTTTGTTTGTTTTGTTTTTGCTGTGTTGGGTCTTCTTTGCTTTGCTTGGTCTTATCTCTAATTGCGGCGAGTGGGGGTGCTCCTCATTACGGTGCACAGGCTTCTCCTGGTGGAAGCTTCTCTTCCTGTGGAGCACAGGCTCCAGGTGCACGGCTTCAGCAGCTGCGGCCCAGGGGCTTAGTTGCCCTGTGGCATGTGGGATCTTCCCGGAACAGGGATTGAACCCGTGTCCCGGGCAGGTGGACTCTTATCTATTCTACCACCAAGGAGGTCTTCACTGAACTCTTATAACAGCTTTCTATGGTATCATGATCATCCATATTTTTCCATGAGGAAGCGGAAGCACAGACAGGTATACAACAAGCCTAAGATCCTAAAGCCAGTAATGGCGGGATTTGAAGCCAGGCTGTTTGGTTTCAGAACTTGTGCTCTTAACCTCCATGCCTCACTTCCTTGAAACAAAGCCGAATCTGGTAACCATGTGGGAATATCCTATGTTACTCTCTTAGGACTCTTTAAGACATTGCCACCATTTGCACTGGAAAGTGATGTCACTGTGGGTGAATCCTATTCATCACTTTCTCATGATGTAGAATCAGATAGGGCTAATTTTTATACTGGCTGACATCTGGTGGAAGCTATGCTTGAGGTCAGCGGACTCAAACTTCTCCTGACCCTTGTTCCTGTTCCATTTTTAGTTCATCATTCAACAGTTTCTGGGAATGTGCCCTGAACTGTGTAGCATAAACCTATATTGGCACAGCATATGTCTGAACTATAACTTTCCAACAAAGGCACATGGAAAATAGACATGCACATTGCTTCATAATAGAATAATGACTCCCAGGAATAAAACAAATACGGTGGCCCGGTCCCTAGAAAGTCAAGACACACCATCTCAGGTTTGAACATAATGTGCCCCTTGATATTTGGTGCAATCAGCTCAATTCTTGAGCCAAAATAGGCCTCCATAAGGGTTGCCCTTGTAGCTCAACTAGTAAAGAATCTCCTTGCAATACGGAGAACCGGGTTTGATTCCTGGATTAGGAAGATCCCCTGGAGAGGAAATGGCAACTCATTCCAGTATCCTTGCAAGAGAGTCCCTTGGACAGAGGAGCCTGACAGGCTACCCATACATGGAGTCACAAGAGTTGGACACGACTTAGCAACTAAACTACCACAAAGAAAGAAGCAGGTTGCTCTCCAAAATCTAAAGCATGTGAGGATTTTGATAAAAATTAACCCTGAGGTGCCTGCTTACAGCTACCCAAGGAAAAAGGAAAACCAATCCTTTTCCCACACATTATCCTTTCTGACTCCAGATTTCTGAAGAACAGAAGAAAGGTAAGGACCCCAAAGGACTTAGAACTATCTGGATAATTTTCACAGAAAAAGTTTTAGGTTCGATGCAGGATGCAGGATGCTTGGGACTGATGCACGGGGATAATCCAGAGAGATGGTGTGGGGCGGGAGGGGGGAGGTGGGGGTCGGGATTGGGAGTTCATGTACACTCGTGGCTGATTCATGTCAATGTATAGCAAAACGAATACAGTATTGTAAAGCAAAACAAACTAAAAAAAATAAATAAAAATTAATTTAGAAATAGAAAAGCAGTTCTATTTAATAAAAGGGAAAAAGAAACAGCTTTCAAAGCATAAAAATTGCCACCATGAGCCTTCCAGGGATGTACTCAGAAACCCTGCTGAAAAACTGACTTTCTTGTATAAGCAATCAGATAATAAGACTCCTTTAAGAAGCCCAGAATAGTTAAATTCATCACCATAATTTAATTGTACAGGTTATTAAAGAGCAGTTCGCCTCCCCTCTTTCTCCAACGCTGCTCCTGTGTATTAAACTCAGACTAATCAAATTGGGAGATTCCAAGAGTACTGTATTAGTCATTCCCATCCCTTTTAATTTGTTTAATGGCCTCATCTGTGTGTGTTTTCTGACTGGCTGGACATCGCTTAGCCTTACCATGACATGTAAGTAAAGAATGGATAGGAAAACTTCTGCAGAAAAGAATAAAGTGTGCCTCCATTTAAACTTACATTTGATGTTTGAGTAATTCATGGGACGTGGCCTGCAAGCAGTGGCGCTTATTATTTCTGCTGAGCGGTCTCCAGACACAGGAGAAGAGAGAGGGCGAAGAAAGGAAGGAAGGAAGAAAAAAAAAGGAGTCTGAATTTACACTCACCGCTTCAAAAGCCCTTTTGTACTCAGCCAAGTTCTCCCGGTTGAAGATGCCCGATTTGCCAAAAAGTCGCCTGCAAGAAAGCACACAACACAACAAAAGTATAAAATAGTCCATTAAAGGACTCTTTTTCTGCCCACCCCCACCTTGTTTTAATTTTTCTTTTACGTGAAAGACATATTTTTAGAGAGTGGCACTTAGCACTCAACAATGCTGGCTGGGATTAGCAAAGATTCACCTCGTTAGTGAAGCTTTGAGCGCCAGTGGGCTCTTTGGGTCAATTGTCTTTTCACCTGGCTCGGGCCACCAAGTCACGGTGAACTAAGAATAGGGGTTATTTAGCATGTAGCACCCGTCGGAGTGCAGCCTCTCCGAGTGGTGGTCTGAGGGGAGTGAGAATGGCTGTCTTGTTTGGGTGGTTGTTTTTAGCTGTTTTTACACATTCAGACTTTTTGTCCATTCAGCCAGGGAGGCCACGTGTCCAAAACCTGAAAGAGGCTAGCACTTTAGTACAACTTGGTTAAACTTGCCATTTCGTATGGAAGACAGTTTAGGCAATTTTCCAACCAATTGTGAGAACTGAATGTTTTTAAATGTTTACATTTTTACACAGATGCTAAAATCCTTGCATAGGTTGCGGGGTGGGAGAGCAGGTAGGGAAGCAGGAGAAGGTCAAAATCAACAAGGAGTGATTGGTAACTTCTTCCATCGCAGGCTGCCTGGACACCTGCTGAAAAGTCACAAGTCTAGTGAAGTCACTGGTTCAATGTTTTGGTTCCCATGATGCCAACTGGCTGACTTTTCCAATGAACTGCCCAGTTGTTTGGCATTTTTCAAGAACAACTCTGGATCAATTTGAATTATTTAGAACAAGTATTCCATTGGTGGATGATCAAAGCCTGTGTTTTCTTTTTATTTCCTTCCTGGGCACCTGCTGTTTTGTCTATTTTAATACTGATTAGTACCCTCAACCTTGGGTAGTTCAGTTTACTTCAACAAATATTTTATTGAACATCTGTCATACCAAGCACACTGCTAGCTTTTGGAGATAGAAAGATAAAATGCGGTGCTTGCTGTCATCCACAATTTGGGGATTTAATGGGAGACAGGCGTGTTTTCAAAGCAGTGCCACCAAAAGAAACCCAAAGTGGTTTGAAGCTACTGCGGAGGAGCCTTTGGTGTGATCTGGGCTCCCAGGAACAGCTTAAAGGAGGTGAAGACTGGGTGAGGTTTTAAAGGATACGGAGGGGGCTTCCCTGGTGGCTCAGTGGTGAAGAATCTGCCTGCCACTGTAGTAGGGACACCAGTTTGATCCCTGGTCTGGGAAGATCCCACATACCACAGGGCAACTAAGCCCATGTGCCCCAACCACTGAGCCTGTATCTCTAGAGCCTGGGAGCAGCAACTACTGAAACCCTCATGTCCTAGAGCCCGTGCATCGCATCAAGAGAAGCCACTGTAATGAGAAGCCAGTGTACCACAACCAGAGAAAAGCCCTTGCAGCAATGAAGATCCAGCAGAGCCAAAAACAAATAAATAACTTTTAAAAAAGACACTAGGGCTATGAGACTGCCTCTAAGATCCCCAGTGTAAAAAATAAATAAATAAATAAAGGATATGGGGGAATAAACCAGCTAACAAAGAAGGAGAAAGGAATTCCAGGAAGAAGGAATCACACAAGGCAAGGAAAAGATGCATGCAATAGTGTTGATGGGTCTTTAAGAGACTTGTAAATGAGGCATTTTGTTATCTGGAAGTTACCAGCTGAGTAGGGATTAGTTATCTGATTGACCCATCCTAGCTTAGGGCAAAGCTGCGAAGAAACAGATATGAAATAGGTAACTGTTGTGTGAAATATCAATAACCTCAGATATGCAGATGACACCACCCTTAGGCAGAAAGCTAAGAAGAACTAGAAAGCCTTTTGATGAAAGTGACAGAGAAGCATGAAAAAGTTGGCGTAAAACTCAATATTCACAAAACTAAGATCATGGCATCTGGTCCCATCATTCATGGCAAATATATGGGGAAATGGTGACAGACTTTATTTTGGGGGCTCCAAAATCACTGCAGATGGTGACTGCAGCCATGAAATTAAAATACATTCCTTGGGAGAAAAGCTATGGCCAACCTAGACAGCACATTAAAAAGCAGAGACATTACTTTACCAACAAAGGTCCATCTAGTCAAAGCTATGGTTTTCCAGTAGTCATTTATGGATATGAGAGTTGGACTATAAAGAAAGCTTAGCACCAGTTGATGCTTTTTAACTGCAGTGTTGGAGAAGACTCTAGAGAGTCCCTTGGCCTGCAAGATCAAACCAATCAATCCTAAAGGAAATCAGTCCTGAATATTCATTGGAAGGACTAACACTGAAGCTGAAATTCCAATACTTTGGCCACCTGAGGAGAACAACTGACTCATTGGAAAAGACCCTGATGCTGGGAAACATTGAAGGTGGGAGGATAAGGGAGGATAAGAGAATAAGATGGTTGGATGGCATCACCAACTCCATGCACATGAGTTTGAGTAGGCTCAGGGAGCTGGTGATGGACAGGGAGGCCTGGCATACTGCAGTCCATAGAGTTGCAAAGAGTCAGACATGACTAAACGACTGAACTGAAGTGTTCTGTGTTAGTTGCTCAGTCATGTCTGACTCTACGACCCCAGGGACTGTGGCCTGCCAGGCTCCTTTGTCCATGGGATTCTCCAGACTAGAATACTGGAGTGGGTAGCCATGTCCTTCTTCAAAGGATCTTCCCAACCCAGAGATCGAACCTCAGTCTCCTGCTTTGCCGTCAGATTCTTTACCATCTGAGCCACCAGGGAAGCCCATGAAACAGATAAACTGTGCAGAATCGTATGAGAAGGGTTAAGCAGGAATGGTGAGATCCAGAGAATCAATTCTACACAGTCTACCCTAGCATTAATTTCACTGGTGAAGGGTTGCTTAAGCCAAGTAGTGTTCCCACTGAACTGATTCAGACATAGGCACTTAATCCAAATAGATTAAGTGAGAAAAAGGATACATTTCTCAGAGTTTGGGGGAGTGAGAATCTTCCTTTCATTCACTTAATTTAGTGGTAATTTGATGTGTGGTTGGGAAATACAGCCGCTACATTGCTACTATGAGAGACATTAAATTCCTGTCACACTGCTTGGTGTCTGTTTCTTTTCTTTTGCTAAGTCTATCTTGAATTTCCTTTGGAAATCAGTCCCTTTCATCTGTATGTCTTGAGTGGAATCAATCTCATCTTCAGCTTCAGGTAGATTGAGTTAGGTTTTCTGTCCCTTGCCAAAATAGACTTCTAATTAATACACAGAATGAAGGATAGAGTGAGAAACATAACATAAAGAAAAGGCCGGGGTTAATGCATGAAATGCAGCCACTTGCTTCAGGTAGGGTTACTGATTTAGGTCTAAACTTTTCAGCAGCCAGTGCAAAGAGAGAAATATAAGCAGTTGTTGCTACAGACTAAATGTTTATATCCACCCCCCATTCATATGTTGAAATCCTATTCTCTAATATTATAGTATCTGGAGGTGGGGTCTTCAGAAGGTGATTAGACCTTAAGAGTGAAGCTCTCATGAATGAGAGAGCTGTCCCATTATAAAATATATATACTGTCCTTATAAAATTAAAAGATGACCCAGAGAGCTCTTTTTCCTTTTCCTTCTGTAAGGACGTATCAAGAAAATAGCTGTCTATGAACCAGGCATGAACCCTCATGTCCTGAATCTTCCAGCACCTTCCCAGTCCCTAGAACAAAACTATGAGAAATTTCTGTTGTTTATAAGCCTCCCAGTCTATGAGATTCTGTTATAGCAGCCAGAATGAACTAAGACAGTTATTTTCAAAGTTCATATTGTTTATTGATTAAAACAAACCAGATGCTTAGAAAAAGGACAACTATTCTTAGAAACAGAAGTCTAAAAAAATTTCTCCCATGGGCCATTTGATGTGGTGGCAAACAGCAGTCTCAGTAAATATCCTTACAATAAATAAAATTAATACTTATGCTTGCTTGGTTTTTCATAACCTCTATTAGTGTAAGCTGAAGACTTTATAACCAAATATAATAATTTAGGAAAAGTAACTCTACTGGAGTCTAAAACCACAGAGTCTGGAAATCTATATTTTTGCAGCCTTGGATTAATCTAGTGAAAATTTTCTGTTTCTCCTGAGTAACAATTTCCTACAGAGCCGTAGGAGGGTCCTAGTGACCTCAGAGCCCCTTTGAGGCTTGCAAAAATCTGTGTCTCCCCAGACCTATTTCAGTTAAGAGTCTCTGCTTGGATCTCCACTTTCCAAAAAACAGAAAAAAGAATTTTACTAAGAGTTTTTAAACAAATGAACAAAATCCTTTCAAGAAACAATGAGTTGGATCAATTTACTGTCTGTTTTTCAGATCTGTCCCTATAAGAAGCATTGCTTCTTTCTAAGATTTTATAAGTGTAGACGAATTGGAGATCATGAATCCTGAAAACACCCAGAGGGCACTTACTGTCTGGTCAAGAGAAGACCCTAGGTCTCAACAGTTGAGTTTCTTTGGAAAATCTGGAAAGAAAAAACTGCATGTGCTTCACTCAGCCCTTCCATTCTTCCTTTTCAAAGAGGGCTGTCCAGAGGAGTTCTTTGCTCATCCACACCATCAGTCTTATTCTAGTTATCTTTTGCCTTAACTCTAATGTGGAGAGTATTGCTTATATCTGGGGTATAAATCTTGGGTTCAACCAACAGGCTTAGTTGTGTCAAACTGAACTACTTACTCCCTTCAACACAGCTTCCTCAGTAATAAAGGACTAACAGTAACAACCCAGCCCTAACAGAGTCAGTCCCTGGAGAAGAAAATCCAACCCACTTCAGTGCTCTTGCCTTTCCGTGGACAGGGAGCCTGGTGGGCTACAGTCAATGGGGTCACAAAAGAGTAGCATACAACTTAGCAATTAAACCAGACTAGTAAGTGGGGCTTAAACAATTCATTCATAGGATATGCGGTCAGCTAATGATGATATTGACGGAGTAACATGCACAAGTAAGCCTGAGCAGCTAGCTGGCAGTCCTGCTGTTCCAGCGCATGATCTAAATCTATCCTAGCATCACATCACTGAGGGTGATGGAGTCAAGATTTTGTTACTGGCTGGGAGTTCCAGGGTGGTGGCAGCGACTTTAGACTCTCCCAGATTTTCAACACCTGTTTTTATATCTTGACTCCGGGATATTCGTCCAGGAGAATACTGGTGACATGGAGATTCATCCTTCAATTCCTTTCTCAAGATGAGGTCCCAGAAGTTTCCTCACCTGGCTTTGCCCTTCTCTCTACAGTCCCCCTTGCAATTTGAGAAAGGAGTCTGGACAGGAAGAAAGTGAAGTCGCTCAGTCGTGCCTGACACTTTGCGACACCATAAAATGTAACCTGCCAGATTCCTCTGTCCACACGATTCTCCAGGCAAGAATACTGGCATGGGTTGCCATTTCCTTCTCCAGGGAATCTTCCTGACCCAGGAGAACTTCCCAAACTGTTAATCCTACATTATCACAGGACATATTGTTAAAGGATTTTTTTTTTTACTATGTTTAGTATATTTGAATATATTTACTATATTTGAATATTACTATATTCAACTGCTTTATTTCCTCAATTTGGTTCAGAACCAAGGCAGTAAGAAAACAATATTTACTGGGCTCCTGTGAAGACTATTAAGAAAAAGTTGATTTCTAGTTGTGATTAAAGTCAGTTTCACCTTATCAAAACTTCTGGAGAATGAGCAGTTAAAGCTCATAATGACTTTAAAAAGGACTTCCTCTTTTAATTAATGGTTTGATAGCATCCTTTCCTGAAACTAAAGTTGAAGTTTCACTTTTCAGATGGAACCCCTGCCTGAGACAAGGACACATGAATGGGAAATTACCAATAATGATACTGTAGCACAATGATAAGTTGAATTTTCCAAACATAAGCAATCCCCATATTAAGTATACAGGATAGTGACAAAAGAAAGGGCATGGTTGCTTGATATCCTTGACTCTTGACCTTGCTGTCATAGCACAGATAAGAATAACAAAATGTCTACTGAAAATTGAGGTGTACCCCCAGGAAAGATGAGCACCGACTTTTTGGGCCATAGTATGACAAAGGGCTAGGGGGCGGAGAGCAGAAAGTTATTTTCGGTAGAAAGGATATAATTGGGGAAAAGGCCACCCTTAGGACCAGCTCACCTTCCTGCTAGAAGCTACAGCATCAGTGATAACGAATCACTCCTTCAGTTGGCAAAAGCAGCCAGATGCACAACTCCAATGTGAAGGCATAGCGTCAGCCTCCACCATCTTAAATTCATGCCTGCATTCTTGGCCCCGAGAGACGCACAGAGGAAAAGGAAATTAGCAATTTGGAATACGTTAGGGTCAAATGGCCTCACTAACATCTGATGAGATAGGTCTCTATGGAACTGCTGGGAGCCACTGCCCTGAGTGACACAGGTCTTAAAAGGTTATGAGTAGACCCTATAAAACTCTCAACTTCCTTAAATAATCCCATTATAAAGCCATCAGTTCATGAATTCATCTAAACCCTTTTGGATCTATTCATTTTTCCAGCTTGAACCCAACAGATTTTCTTTGCTGCCTCCTGCTAAGAGTTAATTTTTTTCCCCTTTTAACTAGTCCAATGATCATGTCTCTGAAAAGAGATTCTAACTTCACAAACTTAACCTATTTGAATAACATATGCACTTTCTTGCAAATTGATTTCTCTTTTCTGTTTAAATAACTACCACCACTTTCCTGTGAATTCAATAGTCAGAACTAAAAGAATCTGAACTTAAAATGAGGGTAACATTGATTTCTTTGAAAAGAAAATCATTTCTCTCTCAAGATATTCAAAATGCATTTTTATGAAAGAATAGCACACAATACCTTCTCATCACAAAATTGAATGAGACAGTATATTTCACAAGACATCTAAAGCTATGCTACTTCTATAAGCTTAAGGTCAACATATTTATAAGAGACTCCAGAAAGCACTAACCAAAAGAAAAATTAATAATTTTTTATTACTTTAAAATTAAGAACTTCTGGGACTTAAAAGGGTAAAAATGTACTCATAGAGTAGAAAGGGATTTTGCAATATTTAGCTAATTTGTAGTATTTCTTACATTGAAAATATATAAAGATCTTATTTAATTGAATAAGAAAAAGAAACTAAAAAGAAAAATGGACAAAAATAGGCTCCTCACAAAAGAGGAAATCTAAGTGGATAAAAAAAATATGAAAAGGTTCTAGTCATCAAGGAAATGAAAAATAAAACCATGATGAGTCAGGGATACCCAATAGATGGCTACATTAAAAGCAAACAATTGCCAGTCCAGGTTTGATGCATGATACAGAGTGCTCAGGGCTGGTGCACTGGGATGACCTAGAGGGATGGGATGGGGAGAGAGGTGGGAGGGGGGTTCAGGATGGGGAACACCTGTACATTCATGGCGAATTCAAGTCAATGTATGGCAAAACCAATACAATATTGTAAAGTGAAATAAATAAATTTATTTATTAATAAAAAATAAAGTTAAAAAAGTGAACAAACAACAACAATAACAAATACTAAGTGTTGATGAGAATGTGGAACAATGGAAACATACCAACATTGTTGGCAGGAAAGTAAGCTGTTTGGCACCACCAAGGAAAGCTGAAAGTATGTATAGCCCCAAATCCCATCAATGTCACTCTTTGGTTGGCTATCCTAGAGACACACACACAGAAAAATGTGCACCAGACTCACATAGAAAACAATTATGGTTACCAAAGAGGAGAGGAAAGGACAAATTAAGAGTATGGGATTAACAGATAAAAACAACTATATATAAAATGAATAGCAACAAGGATTTACTATATAGCATAGGGAAATACATTCAATATCTTATAATAACTTCTGATGGAATATTGTCTGAAAAAATATATAACTGAATCACTCTCTTGCATACCTGAAATTAACACAATATTGTAAATCAACCATTTGCTGTTCAGTACTCAGTTGTGTCTGACTCTTTGCAGCTCCATGGACTGTAGCATGCCAGGCTTCCCTGTCCTTCACCATCCCCCACAGTTTGCTCAAACTCATGTCCATTGAGTTGGTGATGCCATCCAACCATCTTGTCCTCTGTCATTTCCTTCTCCTCTCGCCTTCAATCTTTCTCAGCATCAGGGTCTTCAGTGAAAAAATGTGTACCAGGAGCCATTCATAAATGGGGGACATTTGCAGCAGCATTTGTACACAGCCAAAGACGGGAGGCAGCCCAATGTGTCTCTACAGTGCTGTGTGTGCTCCATCATGTCCAACTCTTCGTGATTCCATGGACTTTTCCAGGCAAGAATACTGGAGTGGGATGTCATTTCCTACTCCAAGGGACATTCCCAACCCAGGAATCAAACCCACGTCTCTGGCATCTCCTGCTTTGGCAGGCAGACTCTTCACCATGCGCCACCTAGGAAACCTATCTCTACAGTAGAAAGCGTAAATAAATCAGGGTATAATAAAATAGATAAATACTGTTATGAAAATGAACAAATTACAGTCACAGGTAACAATGCTAAATCTTAAAAATAAATATCATGTTAAGTAAAACAAGCCAGATATTTTTTAAAATTCATGAGACATACTCGAATGTTGAAATTTAAGAGTATATAAAGGAAGTAACAACCATAACAGCTATTGTCGTGGCTGGTGTGGTTCTCCTTTGGTGAGGTGAGGTGAAGTCGCTCAGTCGTGTCCGACTCTTTGCGACCCCGTGGACTGTAACCTACTAGGCTTCTCCGTCCATGGGATTCTCCAGGCAAGAATACTGGAGTGGATTGCCATTTCCTTCTCCAGAGGATCTTCCCAACCCAGGGATCGAACCCCGGTCTCCCGCATTGGAGGCAGACGCTTTAACCTCTGAGCCACCAGGGAAGGTGTGGCTCTCCTTTACAGGACCCAACACTACTCAAAGCTGCTGAGAATATTTTCTGGTGAGGGCTCTCAGCCAGTCTCTCAACCAGGCATTACCCTTTCCACAGAGAACTGTACTCCCAAGGTCACATGCCCTCCCCGGGGGTTGGCTTGTGTCTAATAACTGGCCCATGTGGGACTATGAAAGCCTGGTCCCACTTGCCTCAACTGAGGACAACTCTGAAGGGCTAACCCAGCTCAGAGACTCCTGTGGGACTGGGTACTGCCTCTGGGGCAGCCACATTGTGGACCAACTTCTCGCTCCTCTCATCTTGCCTTCCTGGCGTTCCTCCAGGTGTGAATGCCATGAACATCCCCAGTAAACTTCTGCCTATAACTTTCCATCTTAGAGCTTGTTTGCAGGAAACTCTAAGAAAGCCTTGACCTATTATCTTTAAGAAAAAAAATGAGCAAGGGAAGAAGAGAAAAACAAGCATCATGCATTAACGCATACATGTGGAATTTCTAGAAAAATGGTACAGATGAACCTATTGGCAGAGCAGGAATAGAGATGCAGAGGTGGAGTGGACATGTGGACACAGTGGGGAGGGGGAAGGCAGGATGAACTGGGGGTTGGCACTGACATCGATACACGACCCTGGATAGAACAGCTAGCTGGTGGGGAGCTGCTGTATAGCACAGGGAGCTCAGCTGTGTGCTCTGTGGTGACCTAAGTGTGGAGGGAGGAGGAAGAGGGGTGTGGGAGGGAGACCCAAGAGGGAGGGGATGTGCAAATACATATAGCTGATTCACGTTGCTGTACAGCAGAGAGGAACTCAACAATGTAAAGCAACTACACTTCAATACAAAAAATAAAATTGAGAAAAAGAGATGTTACTGGGAAGAGGCACCTTGGTCCTTCTGGAATACCAGCCATGTTCTGTTTTTGGTGGTAGCTGTGTATATGTTCTCTCTATAATAACTAGCCACGCTGTACATCCATCTTTTCAGATCTTTTCTGTAAGTGTTCTGTATCACACAGAAATAAAAAAGATTAAAAATCATTTTATTCCTCATGAAAGGAAGAAAAAATTTATTTCTTTTGAAGGAAGTGTAACCTTTGGAAACAGTGTACCCTAGGTTCTTGTGGGTTTCCCCCCCTCATTTCCACAACAATTATCTGGCTGTGACACGTGTACCTCAGCCATGTTGTGATGGCCCTGGAGCTTCCTCCACACTGGAACATCTCCACCAAGTCTCCGGAGCCAGCACTTCGGGCTCACAGTGTCACTGAGAGGAATCAAACACCCAATCTCCTCCCCTTGTTTATATACAGAGAGACAAAGGGCTCCTGGAGACCGTATCAGAGTGCCTCCAAGCTGTCCTGTTTCCTTCTAATGGAACGCTTATCTTTCCCCTACCCAATGATGAAACAATTCACTCCAGGACATGCTTTGGTCAAGGGAATGTGAGTGGAAGCGACACACATCTCCTCTGTAAGAGATTTTAAGAATCATTGCATGATTTGTCATTCTCCCATTTTCATCCAGACAATGTCCCAGACAGAGACTTCTCCATCCATCTGAGTCCCAGCTCAGAGCATGGCTGGCCTATAATGACCCTCTTATTCAGCTTGGGCTGCTACAGCAAATACTAGAGACTGTATGGCTTAACCAACAAACATTCATTCCTCCTAGTTCTGGAGGCTGACAAGTCCACGATCAAAGTGCCAGGTTATTTGGTGTCCGGTGAGAGTTCTCAGTTTGTAAATGATTGTCTTCTGGCTGTAGCGTCACATAAAAGGCAGAGAGAGACACACACACACACACACACACACACACACACACACAGAGAGAGAGAGAGAGAAGGGAGGGGGAAACTTTAGTCTCTTCATCCCCCTATAAGCTCACCAATTCTACCATAGGGGTGGGACCTTCATGACTTCATCTAAACTTAGTTACCTCCCAAAGACCCACCTCCAAATACCGTCACTTGGAGATTAGGGGCGTCAACATATGGATTTGTGTAGGGGAGACACAAACATTCAGCCCAAGGTATCTGATGAACCATCACTGATAAACAGACACCATATCTAAGTTAAGCTTTTCCAGATAAAAGAAAAAATAAAACCCAAGAGGAGGAAAAACTTATATGAAATGAGAGCCGGGATTTGATCTTGCTTTAAAAAACAACTCTGCTTTGAAGAGCTCATCAGAGACCCTCTGCAACCAGGCTGAGAAATTCTGATTAAACCACATTCCTTGCTTCCACACCTGAAAACAGTCTATGGCTGCTGTATAAAGCCAGAGCCTGCCTTTTCATCTGGGTCTATCACTTAAAACAGTTCCTTGGCACAGCTGACCCACCTTGAATATCCACTGTTCACCACCACCACGTAAAAAGGCTAAGAAAGAGACAGATTTTCATCACTGGTACTCAGAGACAAGCTTAATAGAGAGTGAAAGAAAAGGTCTTGGGCTTCATTTTGAACTTGTTTGAACTCCACTGGACAGCTGGCAAAAACTCGATCAAATCAAATCTTCAGAGACCAGTGACTCGGACAGATCAGGACAGAATGGACAAGCCTTTGTTTCAGCTGAATCCAGGACTTATCACCTCATTCTGTCACTCATATTTTCTCAGTCCACCCACAAATCCTCCAGGATTTATTGCAGATGTAGCAAGCTTGCTGGAAATAATGGTACAGGCAAAGAGGCTAGTTGGCTATCGACTGCAAGCTCTGGATAATACCAATGGGAAATTGTTTGCACAAAAGGGGTTCTAGGGTGACAAACAGAGAGAGGGCTGGCCTATTGAAGATGCTAGGACTTTGACAAAGCTAACATCTAATAGCAAGCCACTAGCTTTATCTGATTCTATTCTGTGGCTGAAGGCTTCCCACATCCCTCTTTCAGCCCTCCCCAACCCCTCACACTTGTGCATGAAAGACACAGGTTGCTTGCTTTGGTGTGCAGTGTACCATGAAATGGTAATATAGAGAATGACTACATTTATATAAACCACAAAGTGTTTTTGTGTGCAACACACACACACAAATGAACCCAGTTTTCAGATCTGCAATAAATTTGTTTTTACATTGTTGACAAATGTAACAGTCAGAAGAAAGTATTAAATTATGACAAAGGGAATTAAGACTGATTTTTCTTTTCCCCAGAGTCATTTTGGGGTCTTTCTATTAAAGACACATTTTTTTTTTCCTGGAGTCTGCTCAGGTTTGATTAGGAAAACATTCAGAACAATAACAATTCTATTCTTCACCCATATGTTTGCAAAGGCAAATGTGTTTTTGTCTTCCCACTTTCATCTTCAAGCAGGCCATTTTGGGGTAAGTTCTTGCATTCGTTTCTGTTATTTTTACTCAGTGTTCTCTTATTCTAAGCAGGTGGCAATGCTGGATTCTGTGTGATGTAAACGGGCTCAGCGACCCTCATTAGAAAAGCCCTCAGCACTTTAAGTGAGGAAGAATTATCCTCATGGATAGAGTTTCTCCTTTTTCCTAATCTCCTCATTTTCATAGAAACAAAGAGAAATTCTTTTTATCTGAGTTGCAATAGACTTGTTAATGCTTATAACTGACTTAGTCAAGATGAACTGTTTCTCTCCATTTCCTTTTCAGTGTTTTTCCTCAAGTTTGGTAAAAAGCATAGTAACATGGACAGACAATGAAATTTGAGGGTCACTTGAAGAACTGTACAAAAAAGATCTTCACAACACAGATAATCACGATGGTGTGATCACTCACTAGAGCCAGACATCCTGGAATGTGAAGTCAAGTGAGCCTTAGGAAGCATCACTACGAACAAAGCTAGTGGAGGTGATGGCATTCCAGTGGAGCTATTTCAAATCCTAAAAGATGATGCTGTGAAAGTGCTGCACTCAATATGCCAGCAAATTTGGAAAACTCAGCAGTGGCCACAGGACTAGAAATGGTTAGTTTTCATTCCAATCCCAAAGACAGGCAACACCAAAGAATGCTCAAACTACCACACAATTGCATTCATCTCACATGCTAGTAAAGTAATGCTCAAAATTCTCCAAGCCAGGCTTTAGCAATACGTGAACTGTGAACTTCTAGATGTTCAAGCTGCTTTTAGAAAAGGCAGAGGAACCAGAAAACAAATTGCCAACATCCTCTGGATCATCAAAAAACCAAGAAAGTTCCAGAAAACCATCTATTTCTGCTTTATTGCTATGCCAAAGCCTTTGACTGTGTGGAACACAATAAACTGTGGAAAATTCTTCAAGAGATAGGAACACCAGACCACCTGACCTGCCTCTTGAGAAATCTGTATGCAGGTCAGGAAGCAACAGTTAGAACAAGATATGGAACAATGAACTGGTGCCAAATAGGAAAAGGAGTACATCAAGGCTGTATGTTGTCACCATGCTTATTTAACTTGTGTACAGAGTACATCATGAGAAACACTGGGCTGGATGAAGCTGGCATCAAGATTGCTGGGAGAAATATTAATAACCTCAGATATGCAGATGACACCACGCTTATGGCAGAAAGTGAAGAAGAACTAAAGAGCCTTTTGATGACAGTGAAAGAGAAGAGTGAAAAATTTGGCTTGAAACTCAACATTCAGAAAACAAAGATCATGGCATCTGGTCCCATCACTTCATGGCAAATAGATGGAGAAACAGTGGCAACAGTGGCAGACTTTATTTTTCTGGGCTTCAAAATCCTGCAGATGGTGACTACATTGGAAGAAAAGTTATGACCAAACTAGAGAGCATATTAAAAAGCAGAGACATTACTTTGCCAACAAATGTCTGTCTAGTCAAGGCTATGGTGTTTCCAGTAGTCATGTATGTATGTGAGAGTTGGACTATAGAGAAAGTTGAGTGCCGAAGAACTGACGCTTTTGAACTGTGATGTTGGAGGAGACTGTAGAGTCCCTTGGACTACAAAGACACCCAACCAGTCCATCCTAAAGGAGATCAGTCCTGAATACTCATTGGAAAGACTGATGTTGAAGCTGAAACTCCAATATTTTGGCCACCTGATGCAAAGAGCTGACTCATTTGAAAAAACACTGATGCTGGAAAAGATTGAAGATGGGAGAAGGGGACGACAGAGGATGAGATGGTTGGATGTCATCACTGACTCAATGGACACAAGTTTGAGTAAACTCTGGGAGTTGGTGATGGACAGGGAGGCCTGGCATGCTGCAGTCCATGGGGCTGCAAAGAGTCAGACACGACTGATGACTGAACTGAACTGAACTGAACTGAATACATCCCCCTAATGTGGTTTCAGGGTGAAAGGTTACTGACAGAATGTGAAATATTGATTTTTAAAAATGAACTCTCTTCAGAATGTACTCGGTATATCTATCTGTGTTTTATGGAATGATGCACTTTCAGTAATCTGTAATAAGATATATTTGAGTATGTAGGCTGTTAACCTCACTCAGAAATACAAAAATTCCTTAGAAACCAACAGTTTTCAATTCACTTATTCCATTAGGTGGCATGATACCCATTGCATCTCCACTTATCCATTATACATGGTAATTTCAGCATGATCTAGGAGACACTGAAGAGAATGAAACAGACTTCAGCTTTATGTATAAAATTCATTAGAATGCTGTGAATGTAAGCACCTATCCTGCAAAGTTTCTATCTCTGGTCTCCATTTGTTGGTTTATGTCATTCAACCCTCAGGACATAAGATTAACAAAAGATGATTTGCAAGCAATAAAATTCTACCTGTGTCATCCACTCTTAAAATGCCCCAAGTGTGACTCATACTGATGCAACAGCCATTACTGAGTCCAGAATTTGGACCATTTTTCAAAGGCGAAGTCTCGGGACAATCCTCAGGGAAGCTCCCATTCCTGAAATTACCTCCTAGCAGATTCAAGGGGCGCAGCCTTCCATTCCTCCCCATCATCCCTTCATCCTTTGTTTCACTCTTCCTCGTCGTGCGTGGCCAGTCAGCCCTCTGTGTGTGGCTTGTTTACCTTCAGTTCAGTCATTCCTTTTATAAATGTGGGATAGAGAGATGTGTTTTCTCTCCTACTGATTTTCAGTTTTTATGCTACAAACACTTTCTTTTCCAATGAGATTCGATTTTGTGTTTATCAAAGAACAGCATACACATAGTTTACTGAGATAAATAGAACAAGTGTGCTAAAAAATACACACACAGCCTCACACTTTAAAAGCAATTCCTCTGTGTCCTCTTAGCTTTGTCTTCCATATTTTTAAACAATATGGCTCTGCAGTATGTCAATTTTGACATTTTCTATTGTCTTTCTAATTCAAGAGTTGACGGTCTATCACTTTTCTGTTCCTCCTGCTTATCTTTCCATTCTCATTATTCCAACTTTTATATTATCATAATTTTTGTTTTAATCAATATCAAATATTCATATTACTATGTCTGAGTAAATGTTTTTTGCGAAGCCAAGTCATGAACTATGGTTATAGTTTTCCCCTTATCCAATTTCTACCTTGAGACAACCACTTCATTTTCTAGTTATATAATTTTCTATATTTGCAATACTTCCCAAGTTCAGTTCAGTTCAGTTCAGTCGCTCAGTTGTGTCTGACTCTTTGCGACCCCATGAATCACAGCACGCCAGGCTTCCCTGTCCATCGCCAACTCCCAGAGTTCACTCAGACTCATGTCCATTGAGTCCGTGATGCCATCCAGCCATCTCATCCTCTGTTGTCCCCTTCTCCTCCTGCCCCCAATCCCTCCCAGCATCAGAGTCTTTTCCAATGAGTCAACTCTTCACATGAGGTGGGCAGAGTACTGGAGTTTCAGCTTTAGCATCATTCCTTCCAAAGGAATCCCAGGGTTGATCTCCTTCAGAATGGACTGGTTGGATCTCCTTGCAGTCCAAGGGACTCTCAAGAGTCTTCTCCAACACCACAGTTCAAAAGCATCAATTCTTTGGCGCTCAGCCTTCTTCACAGTCCAACTCTCACATCCATACATGACCAAACTCACCCAAATAAACTTTGAGTTCCTTCTTGACATTCTTTTTCCACACAGTCAGACACAGGTAATTTGACTCCTTCCACTTTCCCTCACCTAGAATCTGCTGTCTTAATCTGCAGAACCATCATCCTGAGATTTCCAGGTGCTGTTGCCCAAGACATAAATCCCTTTGCCTCTTTTATGTGTTCTATTTCATTTTGTGAACTCCATGCTTCCTCTATCACTGTTATTGTACACATCTTGGTGTAACTCACCCTCTACTCCTAAAGAACAGTACATAAAAAGTTGTGTGTTTCTGTGGTGTATGTGTACACGTGAAAATGTCCAGCAAACTAATATGCTACCCACACAGAGGGTATACTTCCCAGCCTCTTTTGCAAATGGAGACAGGTGATTAAGTTCTTGCCAAAGGAATGTGGGTAGTAGCAATCTCTGAAAAAAGTATGTATTGCCTTTTACTCTCTTCTTTTCCACTGGCTGAAATGGTGCTGGCGGTTCAGCTTCAACCATAAAAATAATATCATGGAGGAGGCAGGGGAACAAGACAGAAGGAACCTGGGCCACCACATGATCCTATGGAACAGACTTTCCTCCCCATCTTAGGCTACCCCCTTAGTTCTTGAAGAGTTAATGAGTTCAAAATTGACTTCTATCTTATTTTATAAAGAAATCAACTTCTACCTTGTTCAAGCTAAATATTTTAGCATCTCTTTGTTACAACTCTTTGTTACTCTTTCACATTTCTGCTTGTCCAAGATGGATAGCCTGGAAAGATTCAAAGGCTCTGAACAAATGTTACTCAGATATAGTTAATCAGTGTAGTTTGTTTTGCTTTTGTTTTTAAATATTTGTATTGTGGAAATCTCTTTTAAAATATGAAAAATAAATAAATAAAGCCCTATGTCCTCATCACCTGACTTCAACACAAGTCACCTCCTGACCAGTCTTGCTTCCATATACCTCTTACTCATCCTCCCAGACTCAGAATTATTTTGAAGCAAATTTGAAACATATATTTTCATCTGTAAATATTTTAGCATGTCTCTAAATAGATTACTCTGTTAATAGCTCTATGAGGTATAAATTACCCAGAATAAAATTAGTTATTTATAGTTGTGTAACCTCTATCATGATCAAAATACAGAACATTTCCATCACTGCCAAAGATCTTTCATACCCTTTATAGACAATTCTCTCCTTCAGCCTTTAGTCCCAACTAATCTGTTTTCTGTCACTATAGTTTTTCCTTTTGTCTTACATAGTTTGTGCTTCATTTTGTTCACTGCTTCTGAGATTCACCCATGTGATTTGTGCATTAACAATCAGTCTTTTTTTATTGGTGTAAATATTTCATAGTATGAATGTGTTATATTAGTCAGTCATATCCAACTCCGTGATCCATGGATTGGAGGACACCAGGCCCCTCTATCCATGGGATTCTCCAGGCAAGAATACTGGAGTAGGTTGCCATTTCCTTCTTCAGGGGATCTTCCTGACTGAGGAATTGAACCTGAGTCTCCCGCATGGCAGACAGATTCTTTATCATCTGAACCACCAGGGAAGCCCTATTCATAGTATGAATACACAAGAATTTATTTGTCCATTCCCTAGTTGATGGACTATTTCCAGATTTTAGCTTTTAGCAATATAATGCTGCTATGAATATTTGCACATAGTCTTTGAATGGACATTTAATTTTGTCTTTGAATGGACATATAATTTCACCTCTCTTAGATAATATTTAAGAATGAGATTGCCAGATTATATGGAAAGTATGTATTTAACTTGATTTTTTAAAAAAGTGTCAAACTCTACCAAAGTGACTGTACCATTTTGCATTCCTACTAACAGTATATGACAGTCTCAGTTGGTCACCAGCACTTGGCATTGTCAGTCTTTTTAGTCTAAACATTCTGATGAGTATATTAGTAGTATTGTATTGCAGTTTTAATTTAATTTTTTTCCTGATGGCGCAGCCCTGATGACAGCTTTCTTGCAATATTGTGAAAGATCTCTGAGCCAGAACAATACATCTAAGGCATTCCTAGACTTTCAAACCTCAGATACAGTGCAAGGTAATAAATGTTTGTTGCTTTATTAAGCTGCCAAGTTTCAGTGATAAGTTGTTGTACTGCAATAGATAACTAATACATCAGCCCTCTGTCAAATACATGTTTCACAAATATTTTTAAGTCTTTAAATTGCCATTTTGCTTCTTTAATTGTGTTTTTAAAAGAACTTTTTAAATTTATAACATATATTTTTCTAATAATTGTTTTCTTTCCAAGAGTACACTTTTTGTATCCTGTTTAAGAAATTTTCACCTATAACCCCATGTCACAAAATTTTCTCCTATATTTTCTTCTAGAAGTTTAACAGTTTTCCCTCTTTACAATTTTAAGCATTTGGTTTCTTTTTGATTAAATGTTGTTGATGGTGTGAGGTGAGGGTTAATGTTCCTTCTTTTCTTCCATACAGGTAACCCATCTGTTACTTTTTCTCATGAATTCCTTGGAAAACTTGTTCCATATGGTGTGCATCCTTTTCTGGACTCCCTATCCTGTTTCTCCTATCTATAAGTCTGGCCTTATGCCAATACTATACTTTATTGATTACTGTAGCTTTATAGAAGCCTTGAATTAGGTAGTACAAGCCTTCCAACCTTGTGCTTTTTAAGACTGTTTTGGCTATTCTGAATATTTCACTCTTCTCATATATTTTAGAATCAGCCTATCAATTTATTTCTAAAGCCTGCTAGGATTATCATTTGGATTGCAGTAAATCTATAGGTCAATTTGAAGAGATCTGCTGTCTTCATAATACTGGATTTTCTGATCCCATACTTGTAGTGTATCTCCATTTTTTAGATCTTCTTTAATTTCCCCATGTAGTTGTTTACAGTTTCAAGTGTTTAGGTGAAAGAGTATCTGACTTGACCCTTTTAAAAACATTTCAGTGTCGTTATTATCCACCAAATTTAATAATTATTCCTAATATAATTAAATATCTAGTCAATATTCATATTTATTTGATTGCTTTATAAACATGCTTCTCTCTCATTTTTCTCTTTTACAGTTTATTTGTTCACACTGGGACTTAAATGTGGTTCCATGCAATGCAATAGGTTGATAGACTTCTCTTTTAATTTTATGCCCTTCTTTTATCTTTTTCTTGTAATGTTTTCAATGTTGTCAAAGAAGTCATTTGTCCTCTAATGTACTAAATAGTCTTGAGTTTTTCTGATGGCATCCCTCTGGTGTTGCTGACTGTGTTCCTCAGTCCTCTATTATTCCTGGCTGACCAGATTCCATTTCAGTTTTAGGAGAAAGGACAAGACTAATTTATGGATGATGTTGAGTACATCTGCAGAAGGTACACAGCATCTGTCTCTCTTTTTCTTGATGTCAGCAGCCACCAACAATCATTGTCTATATCCACTAAATCATGAGGGGATAAAAAACAGTAAGATATTATTAGTTCTATTACTATGTCTTCATTTACTATATACGTCTATATAGGAAAATACTTGCTCTTACCATCTATTTGGATAGCCTGGAGTATAATTTATATGATTTGTTTAGACATTCTACTGAGTTGAATTGGCCTCAGAAATGCTTGTAGGTCTTTGGTAACCCACTGTGTGTGTGTCCGTGTGTGAATGTACACTCATATATATTTAAGTATTTATGTAATTAAAATAAGTTATAATATTGTTTAGATATCTTGCTTCAGGAGGACCTGATTTTCTGAACCTGAGCTGTCATGACAGGATTCATAGGCTTTAGAATATTAGTTCTCCCTAATATCACAGAACATAAGTGGGAAAATCACATTGTACAGTCTATTGGTACAAATCTGTGATCTTTTTCTTTTTGTCTTGGTGGGATTCAGGTACCACTGAAGATGTTTTGTGAAGGCTTGTTGAATAATAACTAACTTTTCATTCATTTATTTTTTAACTGAAGCAAAACTGCTTTACAATGTTATTTTGGTTTCTGCCATACAACAACACAATTAAGCCATAACTATACATATATCAGCTCCCTCTTGAGCCTCTCTATATAATAAGTACCTAACTTTTTGAGGACAGTACCATGGCATACAACAATCATCTAAAGATCTCTTTTTCCAAAACACTGATAAATGCAGTTTCTACAGACTGTGTCCCTTTTCATTTCAGCACTGACATCTCAGTTCCTCCCCTCACAAAGTTCTAGATTATCTAGCAAAGGGTTTTCTATATTTAAAAAGTAGGCTGATGAACTGTTATTTGAAAGATGTATCCAGAATAATATATAAAGTTATGTACTTAGCTTCCTAGGTGGGGCAATGGTAAAGAATCTGCCTGCCAATGCAGGAGATGCAAGAGAGGTGGGTTCAATCACTGGTAAGGAAGATTCCCTGGAGGAGGAAATGGCAACCCATTCCAGTTGTGTTCCAACCTATTCTTGTCGGAATAATCCCATGCGCAGAGGAGCCTGACAGGCTACAATCCACGGGATTGCAAAGAGTTAGACCCGACTTAGCAAGGAGCACACGTCCAGAGTAATGAGCCTGCTCACATAAAATGATCAAAATCAAGCCCACAGAAAAGCAGATTCTCCTCAGGCAAGACATCTTAAGATAGAATATCCACACTGCCACTGTTTGTCTATGGAAACAACTCTCATCATAAAGAGACACCACTGAAAACCCAAAGACACTTGGTCCCACTGACTCCCCTGAAATGCTCTCCATTCTCTCTGTTTTGTCTCCACAAGGCTGGCCATTGGAGAGAAGGTGTCCATATTCATGCCACGTTTCCAATATCCTGACCCCTCTACTCATCTCTCCCAGTCCAAACCCCTCAAAAACTGTCAAAAAGTGGTCCCTTTTCTGTTAGAGGCTCTGCATGTTCCCCAAGAATGAATCTACTATTCAAAGTTCTTCTCAACCAAAAGTCTCCATCCACCAAAGTCAATAGCCTGCAGTGGCAGATCATTTGACCCTCAAATGATTCTCAATAAGTATTTATCAAATGGAAGAGAAATGATCAATCTTTCTCCAAAACAAAAGGAGACATTTCAGTGAAAGGGAGAGTGAAGAAGGAAATAAACATTTCCTGGCCTCTGTTTGTGCTAAGAAATGGTTCTAGATATTTTATTATATTAATATGAACATTTCATTGCATTGTTACTAACACCAACACCAATTTTAACATTAACAAATACTGACTCTGATACTGATAATAATGTTGACACCAATACTAGTGCAAACATTAATAGAAATACTATATACTGATACCAATACTAGCAAATATTGATATTGATACTGATACTAACACAACATTTTCAAGTATTAATCCACATGGAGGGATCCAAAGAGAGTAGAACTCCTGGCTTCTTACCCTCTCCCTTGCCTATCCTCTTTAGGAGGAGGAATGAGTTATCTAACAGATGAGTAGCAGTCACTGATCAGTTAAAAGGCTGTAATCCATGAAGATTAGTCACTTTTCATCTCGCCTGCCCAAGAACTGCCCACAAGAGGCAGTGATCATAGGTAAGAGTGTCTATAGAACCCAATGTCTTTCAGGTCCTGTCTAAAGGCTTGGATCTGAGGGCTGGTGGTCCAGAGAGCCAGTTGGCCCATTTGACAACCTAGCTAAGTGACCCCTCCAACAAAGCACCATCCATCACAAAATTGATACTTTCTGGAGCAGGATGAAAATATCCAAAACCTGGAACACAGGACTCAATAAAGAAATAGAAATTAAGAGTTTTTGTACACATTGGATGGGGAAAATGAACTGACCTGGGACTGGAACTGTTTACACTGAAAATTTTTAAATTTCCTAAGACAAACATCTCAGAAGCCTTCCTCTGAGAGAGGAGATAATAAAGAGAGTCCTTCCTTCCATACTACCTGTTATGGACTGATTTGTGTCCCCTACAGATCATATGCTGAAGTCCCAGCACCTCAGATTGTAACTGTATTTGCAGATAAGGACTTTAAAGAGATACTTTTGTTAAATGAGACCATAAGGGAGGCCTCTCATTCAATATGACCAGTATCCTTTTAATGAGAGGAAATCTGGACTCAGACATGCAGACACACAGAGGCAAGACCATGTGAAAACACAGGGAAAAGACAGCCATTTGCAAGCCAAGGAGACAGACATTGGGAGAAACCAATCCAGACAATGCCTTTGTCTTGAACTAGCCTCCAGAACTGTGACATAATTACTTTCTGTTGTTTAATTAAGCCACCTAGTCTGTAGAGCTTTGCTACAGCAGCCCCAGCTGTAGCTGTGCTTAAGTTCACATCATGGGCACTGAGCAACAAGCATGGACTCAGAGACACCCTGGCAAATGCATCAAGACACCTTTCTCTGTTTCTGTTCAGTCCCTCTCATCTGAACCTGTGTTATGGTCGGTGGCAGCACTAACATTTGATTAAAAATGTGATTCTTCCTGAGGTAGCAGTGGCTCCTGCAGTTCTATCAAAGGAAAAAAAATACCCACTGTTATTTTTAATTTCCCTTAGATTTGAACACAACAGAGGAATCTGAGGAAGAACTCAGGGGGTGAATTCATTTAGGGTGGCCAGATAACACACAGGATGCCCAGGTACATGTGAATCTCAGATGATGAATAATTTTTTTAGTCTAAGTATATTCAAAATACTGCATAACTATTAGTTGTTACTCTAAATTTCCTGTGTAACAGGGCATCCTGTTTGCTAAATACAGCAACTGTACATTCAGAGCATCTTACTAACAGGAAATAAGAGAGTAAACCAACAAGAGACATGAAAACTACCAAGTCCTTGAGAATAAGAAGCAGGAACTCACCTTAGTATCTGCACCACCTATTCACACACTCACACACACACACACACACACACACAGACATGCACACACCATGAGGTACTCAGCACAGTGTCTGCCTCAGAAGCACCAATAATCAGTTGTTGAACTGAACTAAGGTTTGAAAATTCAATTAATGTCTCCATTCAAAAAGACCATGAATGGCAAAATGCTACTAAAAAGTATAAATTAAAAAAAATAAGTCAACAATTACCTGATTCTAAAGCTGAAAGGAGTTAAGAACCACCTCTCTATTGCCTCATTCCCCAGGGGTTGAGGGAAAACATGGCTCAGTGTGCTTCCATGACTTATCTAAGACCTTATATTTGCCATTAACATATCTGGGGCTATAACCAGACCACCTTAAGTTTGCAATGCTCCTCCCACACCCTGACACTAAAAATATTTCTGACAAAGGCAAACATTTTCTGGCTTAGAAAATTCCGTGTCTACCTTCTCAACCAGCTGCTTCAGCCACGTAAATAACCAACATCCACCAAGCTATTACGCATATTCTTTAGAGAAATCCAAGAAAGAGCTCTGCCCTTTCTTAAGCTCATAAAGAGTACGCTTACAGATGGATGAAACAAAATAATAGGTCAAAAATAAAATAACTGCTGAAAAAATTTTAAGGCCTTTTACATGAAACTGCTTTTCATTGATAGATACATCCGATTATACTAAAGAGCTTCTTTATCCATTTTTTTAAAGGGTGGCAGCTTCAGTTCAATAGTGTTAGTGAGACAATCCCTTAAGCTGTGTCAAAATGCCAGTTATCCGAGATGCCACCCAGATTTGAATGATTTAGAGAGAGACAAAACACACAGAAAGAAGGAATCATCTTTTGACTACTGCTGCTTTTGACAAGGCCTCTCCCTCCCCCTTTTTCCTGAAGCATCTTTCTCTATCAGTGGTGACAAGTGTCAATCAAACCTTCCATAGCTGAGGAAGGGGGAGGAACGGGCAGTGAAGCCAAGGAGAGGGGCGGGAGGAAGAAACATGAAACATTCTCGAACAATTGCTCAAGGAAGATCCCCTATCAGTGTGTGGTCTGGGAGAAAGAAGTCTTTTCCTCTCCCTCTACCCCCCACCCCCAACCCCTGCTTCTAATCTCTAACCAACTATTTACCTCTTTTTATCAACTTGAATCTCTCTGTTGCTCCAAAGGCTCCAAAACAAATCGCTGGTCAGCCAGGATTAAGCTGCTTTGTTGCCAACGATTAGCAGGTTTGCTTGTAGTTTCAACATCTTCAGCAACAGCTGAATGTCAAATGATTCAGGAAATACTGGCCTTATTTTGGCCAAAGCCATATGAATGCTTGAAATAAAATGGGGGAACATTATCCTATAGAGAAGGTTCTAGAACATTCCATGTACATGTTTAACATGGGCAGAATGAGAACTCTATCATTTGTATTTCTGTCTTTTTTTTTTTTTAATGCAACCATGATTTTGAAAAATATCACATACCAGCAACCTCTTGTCTCAAAGAAAACATCCAGTTTAAGTCCTAGACTCTAGGAAATGTTTAATACAAACACATTTACATAGAGGCACATTTACCAACAAAACAAAACAAAACACTCATTAAGTATTTTGAGGTTCAAAATCCACATTGCAAAAAACTCCCCAAATCCACATAGCATTCATTTTTGGAATACCTACTATGTGCTAGGTTCTGTGTTGGAAAATAAAGAAATAAAAAGAACAAAATCCATTCCCAGTTTTCAAGAGTTGTCTATTGCACTCACTTATATACACTTTAATCATTAAAAAACCCTCAATAATATAATTACCTGGGGCTCTGCTATGTTATTTATACAGCCTTGAAGGTCAGGGACTATACTTTCATCTTCTATATCCTCTAACAATGGTCCCCAGTACTTTTGGCACCAGGGACTAGTTTTGTGGAACACAATTTTTCCACAGATTAGGAAGGGGGAGGAATGGCTTAGGGATGATTCAAGTGCATTACATTTATTGTGCACTTTATTTTCAATCTTATGCCACTGCTGATCTGACAAGAGGTACTGGTCTGTGGGCTGGAGGCTGGGGACCCCTATTATACTTTACACAATCTTCCAAATAGTAGTTTCTCAAGGTAGTATCATGATGTAGGGAAAGGTACTAATAGTCAGAGGCTCAGGCTCTCATTGATTTTGTGGACATAGACAAATCCCTTAATCAGTGGGTCCCTTTGGCTTTCTGCTTTTATAATGAGGGAAACTCCTTTCCATCCTCCCTTTCAATGCCAGTGTCTGTGATTCCTTGACCTTGGGGCAAGGAGACTGAATAGCACAGTTTAAGGATCTTTTCTGATACTAAGCAACTTGAGGGCAGAATTCTTCTCACTGAATCCCCAAGGACACAGTGGCCTGTGATAAAGATTGACATGCTTGAAATTTATGTCAAAAGTCTATGAAGCAGAAAAGGAAGCAGCAAGAGTAGCTTCAGCAAGTTCTTAGGGCTAAAGATATAGGAAAGATCTAGAGCAGATGCAACTTTATATGTGGTAACTTTTGAGGCAACCAGCATGTCCATGGGTCTTACAGACAGGAGGGGATAATTGTTAGTACTTCTAGGTAATGATGTACTATAGGAATGGGACCAGGGATGAAGGGAAGGCCACGGTCTTGGTAGAGCTTGAAATACTACTTTACAAATGAGACTTTCCCCACTTTCTGGTGTAAGTATATTTTGCCTACAAGGAAAATTTCTCCCATCCCTGAGCGAATCTACTTCCTGTCCCTACCTGGATGCCCCACCTCAAATTAGGAACACAATAGTGCACTTACCTTGTGTGGGGCACCAGGAGGGAGCTGGATCAAGCCCAAGAGTGTTACCTGCCCTGCTTCTTTCTCGGGAACCTTGCTCTATCATTTCTCTCATCTTCTACCGTACCACCAGCCTCCTCCTCTCCATCATCTTCTTTCACTCAGTCACATCCTCAATTCATTTTAATCCATTCATTCTTAAATTGTAAATCACTTCAGATTTTATTTAAATACTCTCTGGGAATGACATCTGTTTTTCTCTTTCCCATTTTTATAATTTTCAATTCTTTTTCTTGTCATTGCTGTCTAGAGTCTTAGATATAGGATTGATTAGACATGGTGGTAGTAAATATCTTTGTCTTATTTCATAGCTATAAGGAAATGACTTTAGTGTTTGCGGTAAATATTTATTAGCTATCTTTTGCCAGGTGAAGCATATTTCTCCTAGTTCTAGTTTGCTAGGAGAATTTTTTTTTTGCAAATGTGCTTTAATTGTATTTATTTTTCTGTATCTCTTTATATGATAAATTACAATAATAAATTTTCTAATGATGATCCTAACATCCATTTCTTGGATGAGCTCAAATTACAGAGTGCATTTCTAAATGAGCTTTGCTAATAATTTTTAGAATTTTTCATCTACATTCATGAGTGAGTTACAATTTTTTTAATATAAATTTCTTTATTTTAATTGGAGGTTAATTACTTTACAATATTGTATTGGTTTTGCCATACATCAACATGAATCCTCCACAGGTATACATGTGTTCCCCATCATGAACCCCCCTCCTTCCTCCCTCCCCGTACCATCCCTCACTTTTTATATATGATAAATTACAATAATAAATTTTCTAATGATGATCCTAACATCCATTTCTTGGATGAGCTCAAATTACAGAGTGCATTTCTAAATGAGCTTTGCTAATAATTTTTAGAATTTTTCATCTACATTCATGAGTGAGTTACAATTTTTTTAATATAAATTTCTTTATTTTAATTGGAGGTTAATTACTTTACAATATTGTATTGGTTTTGCCATACATCAACATGAATCCTCCACAGGTATACATGTGTTCCCCATCATGAACCCCCCTCCTTCCTCCCTCCCCGTACCATCCCTCACTTTTTAAAAAGTTTTTTTGGGGTGGACTATTTTTTTAAAGTCTTTATTGAGTTTATTGGGGGAATTCCCTGAGTTTATCACAGTATTGCTTCTGTTTTAGGTTTTGGTTCTTTGGCCATGAGGCATGTGGGATGTTAGTTCCCCAACTAGGGATCAGACCCACACCACCTGCTCTGATAGGTAAAGCCTTAACCACTGGACCACCAGGGAAATCTCCATGAATGAGTTATATTTAATTTTCTTCTCATAGTTCTCCTGTCTACTGGTATCAAGGTTACACAAATTCCCAAAATTAGCTGGATAGTAAAAATTTTTTCCCCTTGGGGAAAGATCTAAGATTGGGATTAGCTATTTGTTGAGTATTTTCTAGAGTTTATAAAATTCATGTGGGCATGGTGTTTTTATTGCAGGAAGATTTTAAGCTACAGATACAATTTCTCTAATGATTATAAGACCACTCAGATTTCTACATTATTTTAAATCTACTTTGGTTATTTGTAATAATTTTCTAGAGATTTGCCTTCAGAATATTTTGTTTTAAAGATACTTGTCATTTTCTCTTATTATCTTTTAAATTTATGTTGCATCATAATTATGTCCCTGTTTTCATTTCTAACATCACTGAAGTTTTTCTTCTCTTTCTCTATTGATCCGACCAAAGGCAGGAATATTGGTCTTCTAAATGAATTAGGTTTTGTTGATTTCTTTGTTGATTTTCTCAGTTTTATATTTATTTGATTTTTCATCTATTTTGCTGTTATATTAATATATCAGATTTCTTTTTAATTTCTCTGGATTTCTTATGCTGTTCTTTGTATAACTTAATGTTAGATATTTAATTCATTAGCTTTTGACCTTTCTTTTTTCTAGATGAAAGCATTCAAGGCTGTGAATTTCTCTACTATAGCTGTGTCCTACAGGTTTTATAAATAACTTTATTATTCACATGATATTTATACTTTCCAGTATCATATCTTCCATAATTCATAAATCATTTCAAAGTATGCTTCAGATTTCCAAATGTATAGTTTTAAAAAATTATCTTTTCAATATCAATCTTTAATTGTGGTTTTATACACACTATTTCTTAAATTTGATATTTATGATATATAATGCGGTCCATCTTTATAATTTTTTCATATGCTTAGGTAGTATTCCATACTTGCCTATTAGAATACTCATTAGTTTTATTCATCAAGTCTTCTATATAATTTCCTTGCTTGATTACTGTTCTGGAGAGATTTGTCATGGTAAGTTTTGAGGGTTGTGGCTGCTGAGGAAGAGCACAGCGTGGTTGTGGTAAGAGTGAGGAAAGAGCACTTGGTATTATATCACCCTGCCCACACCCACTGCTTTGGTGCACATCATATCCCACTTAGCTATTTGGCATGTTGGAAGACTGCAGGTCTCTATACAACTTTATGTTTTACTTCTTTTCTTGAGCCTTTCCCCCAGTTCTCTCACATATTTAATATTACTAGAACATTAGATCACTTACTCTGTTTCCCTGTGGCTTGCCTTTGCTCCTGCTGTTCCCTTCTCTTTTAATGATCTTCCCCAATCCACATACACATATTAAAACCCCCACATCCTTTGATACTTTATATAGAAACTATAAGGTCTCCACCCCAAAACTATCAGATCTAAAAATGAACTCAGCAAGGTTTCAGGCTACAAGATTAATATAGAGAAATCTGTTGTGCTTCTATACATTAATAATGAAATATCAGAAAGAGAAAGTTTTTAAAAATTCTGTTTAAAATTGCACCCAAATGAATACAATACCTAGGAATAAACTTGACCAAGTGAGGTGAAAGAACTATACTGTGAAAACTATAAAATACTGATGAAGAAAACTGAAGATTATACAAAGAAATGAAAGGATATCCTGTGTTTTGGGGCTGGAAAAATTAATATTGTTAAAATGGCTATGCTACCCAAAGCAATCTAGAGATTTAATGCAATCCCTATCAAAATACCTATGGATATATTTTGCAGAACTAGACTAAATAATTCTAAAATTCATATGGAACCACAAACAATCCTAAATTGCCAAAACAATCTTGAGAAAATAACAAAGTTGGAGATATAACCCTCTAAGACTTCAGACTATATTACAAAGCAACTGTAATCAAAACAGCATGGTATCAACTCTCTCTCTCTCTCTCTCTCTCTCTCACACACACACACACACACAAAACCACAAAGATCCAGAATATAGAGAGAACAGAAATAAACCCATGCACTTATAATCAATTAATTTACAACAAACAAGAATATATACGATGGAGAAAACAAAAAAATATACAATGGAGAAAAGATATCATTTTCAACAAGTGGTGCTAGGAAAACTGGACAACCACTTGTAAAACAATGAGATTAGAACATTCTCAGGGACTTGTCTGGTGGTCCGATGGCTAAGACTCTTGCTCCCAAGAGGGAGGCCTGGGTTCAATCCTTGGTCAAGGAACTAGATCCCACTTGCCACAACTAACAGTTTGTATACTGCAATGAAGATCAAAGATTCTGAGGGCCACAACTAAGATCTGGTGCACCCAAATAAATTAAAAAAAAATTTTTTTTTAAAAGAAGATTCCTTCGCATATTATACAAAAATAAACTCAGAATGCTAAAGACCTAAATGTAAGAGTGGAAACCATAAAAATCCTTGAAGACAACATAAGCAGAACATAATTTGACATTAACAATAGCAATACTTTTTTGGATTGGTGTCCAAAGGCAAAGGAAATAAAAGCAAAAATTAACAATTGGGACCTAATTAAACTAACAGCTTTTGCACAGCAAAGGAAACTATCAACAAAATGAAAATATTATGGCAGAAAATACTTGCAAATGATGTGCCTAACAACAGATAACATCCAAAAAATATAAACAGCTCTTATAATTCAATAAAATAAAAACACCCAAACAAAAAATGGGCTGAAGACCTGACTAGATGTTTTTCCTTTTTTTCCAAAGAAGACATACAGATGGCTAATGGGCACATGAAAATATGCTCAACATCACAAATTCTTATGTGCTTAGTCATTCAGTCGTGTCCAACTCTTTGTGATCCCATGGACTATAGACTGCCAGGTTCCTCAGCCTCTGGGGATTCTCCAGGCAAGAATACTGAAGTGGGTTGCCATGCCCTCCTCCAGGGGATCTTCCCAATCCAGGGTTCAAACTTAGGTCTCCAGATTGCAGGCAGATTCTTTACCATCTGAGCCAAATCAAAACAACAGATACCACTTCACACCTGTCAGAATCGCTATCATCAAAAAATCTATAAATAAGAAACATTGAAGAGGATGTGGCATATGCAAAACAGAAACAGATTCACAGATACAGAAAACAAACTTGTGCTTACCAAAGAGGAGAGGAGGGAGGGGAGGGACAGACAGGGGTATGGGATTAACAAACAACTATGTAAAATATACAAGCAACAAGCCTTTACTATATAGCACAGGGAATTAGTTATTATCTTATAACAACATAATGTAGTATCAGTTCAGTTCAGTTCAGTTCAGTCACTCAGTCGTGTCTGACTCTTTGCGAACCCATGGCCTCCCTGTCCATCACCAACTCCCGGAGTTCACCCAGACTCATGTCCATTGAGTGAGTGATGCCATCCAGCCATCTCATCCTCTGCCTTTACTTTAAATTAATTTTTATTTTTTAGTTTGTTTTGCTTTACAATACTGTATGTAAAAAATACATAAATGTTGACTTGAACATTTTCACACATAATCTCTATGTGCAGAGGTAATTTTTAAAACTTACATCATTCCAGTTCAGTTCAGTTCAGTTGCTCAGTTGTGTCCGACTCTTTGCGACCCCGTGAATCGCAGCACACCAGGCCTCCCTGTCCATCACCAACTCCCGGAGTTCACTCAGACTCACGTCCATCGAGTCCGTGATGCCATCCAGCCATCTCATCCTCGAGCGTCCCCTTCTCCTCTTGCCCCCAATCCCTCCCAGCATCAGAGTCTTTTCCAGTGAGTCAACTCTTTGCATGAGGTGGCCAAAGTACTGGAGTTTCAGCTTTAGCATCATTCCTTCCAAAGAAATCCCAGGGTTGATCTCCTTCAAAATGGACTGGTTGGATCTCCTTGCAGTCCAAGGGACTCTCAAGAGTCTTCTCCAACACCACAGTTCAAAAGCATCAATTCTTCGGTGCTCAGCCTTCTTCACAGTCCAACTCTCACATCCATGCATGACCACAGGAAAAACCATAGCCTTGACTAGACGGACCTTAGTCTGCAAAGTAATGTCTCTGCTTTTGAATATGCTGTCTAGGTTGGTCATAACTTTTCAGAAATCTAATATTCAAATGGAGACATATGCGAAGGGTTTTTGTTCTTGCTGATTCACAGTTGGAATTCCACTGTACATCCTGTTTTGTAACCTGCATTTTCCATATAATAATACACTCATCATTCTCATATCTCATAAATACTCTTTTATATCATTTTAATGACTTCATAATACTCCATCATTAAGATGTGCATAATTTATATAACCAGCTTCTGTTACTGGATATTTTTTCACTGTTATAATCAATGTTGTGATGAAAACTCTGTGATGAAAACCCTTGCTCATAAATCTTTCTACACATAAATGATCAATCTGTTAGCATATTATGGGCATTATTGCTTAATCTTTTTGCCAGTATAATATGAAAAGAAGGATTTCTCAGTGTTTTAATATTCTTTCATTTTGCTAACAAGAAGTTAATTAGGTTTATACATGTCTGATGGCTATTTCTATTTACCTGTTGTTAAGGAATGGTGCTTTCATTTATGCAAAAAGATTTTTTTTTTTTTACAATTTGTCATGGGACACAGAATACACACACATATACAGCTTGAAGCAGTGAACCACAGAACATGGAACCTTCAAACCAGATAAAACTGCATCACTTCCTGTTGCTAATACTTTGCTATTTTCTAGCTATTTAACACAGAGTAAATTAATTACATTTTCCAAGCCTCAGTTTCCTTATATATAAAATGGAGATAATAGTGTCTATTTTCTAGGAGTGTTGTGATTTTGATGAGGGATAAAAATGCTCAACAAAGTAACTGTTGACAGTGTTCAATAAATATCACTTTTTAATATACATTGTTTTACAAAATCAGGGCCATCCACATTTAATTTTTGGTTTTTGTGTTTAAATGAATAATTATTTTCATTCATTCAATAAACACTTAAATACACATTGTGGGTCCAGGATTGTCCTAGGCACAACAACAGCAGTTGAAACATAGACAGAATTTAATTCTGATGGAGCTTACATTCTAGGGGAGAGAGACACATAATCAATAAGCAATTAAATGTATAGCATGCTGAATGGTGATAAAACTATGAAAGAAATAAAGTAGGTAAAGAGGATATGGCATACTGGGTGTCTGCGTGGGAAGAACTTATCTTAAGTGTGATGGTGAGGGAAGTTCTGGCTTCAGTGGTGGCATCTGAGCAGAGATGTGATGGAAGACAAATGTCTCTCTGGAGGATAGACTGTTCCAGTATAGGGTCTTAGGAGGGAACGTGGCTGCTGCATTCTAGGAATTATAAGATCTATGACTGGAATAAGTGTTTGAGGAAAAGAATGGAAGACAAGATTTGACTTTTGTTTTAAAAGGACCACTTTGCTTTGCTGAGAATAGTGTAAAGGAGAGTTAGAGTAAAAGTACAAATACTGATTGGGAGGCAATTGCAGTAATAGAAATAGAAGATGATGTCTTAGACAAAAGTAGAATGGAGTGATGAGAACTGGTAGAATTCCAGATTTATTTTGAAGGTAAAGTCAGTCAAATTTGGAAACAGATTGAGGATGTGAGACATTTAAAAAAGGAAGGGATCAAAGATGACTCCCAAGTATTTTGGACTGGCTAAAGAGAAGGATGAAGTTGCCGTTAACTGAGATGGGAAAGATAGTAGAAGAAACATGTTTTGGGGAAAAGATTAGGTTTAGATTTTAGGGTATGTGAAGTTTCAGAGTAATGTTAGATATTTTGGGCAAGACCTCAGGTAAGCAGTTGGGTATACCAGTCTGGAGTTAGGGAAGAAGTGCAGAGTGGAAATGTTAACTGGAGGGTCAGTCTATAGATGTAATTCATGCCTCTGAAACAAGAGGAGCTGCAAAATCCAACTGTCCTGAAGCTCAGTCCCAGAAGCTCTCTATTCTATCTGCTGGAAGTTGGAGGCAGAATAATTAAATGAGACTGAGAAAGATCAGCCAATGACGTAAGAGGTCCAACAGAGGTCAGGGTCCAGGAAGTCAAGTGAACAAAGTAATTCAAGGAGAGACTGATGCTCTGGATGAAAAGCTGTTTATAGTTCATGTAAGAGAAGGGCTGAGAGTTGACCATTGGGTTCAGTCATGTAGAGATCACTGGTAACTTAACAGGAGCAGTTTCTATAGAAGGGAGGGTAATGAAACCTTATTGCGAGGGGTTGTTGGCAGAACAGGGGAGGAATGGGATGAAATGAGTGAAGAGGGGGACAGAGGCTTGAGCCAGTAGCCAGAGGCAATCTTCAAAAGGGGAGAATCCTGTATATTTTTAAAGACAGGAGCAATACTAGAGCTGATGAAAATGATCCAGTGAAAATGGAAAACTCAATCCTTAGAGTGAACTTTACTGTTGAAATATCTTTGGGCAAGTGAGATGGGTCTCATGCACCTGTGGTGCTGGCCTTAGATGGGGTGAGGCCATTCTTCCAAACGGGAGGGGAGGCAGAGTATGGGCTGGTAAGTTGACCTATGCCTAGAGCGGTGGCACTTCCATTTTCTCAGTGAAGTAGGGAGCAGGATTATTAGCCAAGAGGGAGGAGAGAGCGGAGCTGTTGGTGGTTTGATGAGACTCTGTAAAGCAAAAACTGGTTTGAGAATCTAGGAAAGTGACTGGAATAGGAAATATCAAAGGATCTCCAGGAAACACCAAGGGATCTGAAGTAGGGAGCAGGATTATTAGCCAAGAGGGAGGAGAGAGCGGAGCTGTTGGTGGTTTGATGAGACTCTGTAAAGCAAAAAATGGTTTGAGAATCTAGGAAAGTGACTGGAATAGGAAATATCAAAGGATCTCCAGGAAACACCAAGGGATCCTTGAAGTTAGTGGACAGGAGTTATAATGAGACTAGTTAGCACAATTCAGTGTTTTTCTCATTTCTGTTCAGCAGACTCAGAGTAGATGAGTAAAATGGAGGAAAAAAAGAACATTTTTAACATTTCTGCTGTCACTATTTATATCATCCTATTATCCTAACTCTAATGATTTTAGAGGATTCTGTAAAATGAACTCAACCTAATTTAGCCAATCTCTGCAGCTTGGACGTTTAGTTTCTCTGTTGCTCATTACCACAAGTAATGGTTCAGTGAATTCCCTTTTATATCAACTTTTGCTTGTATTTTCCATTCTTTCTCTGGAAAATGGTGTTGCTAAACAAACAAGATAATAAGCAGGATACTGTCAGTGGCAAGTAACAGAAACTTAAACAGTTTCTGTTAAGTCACTTAAACAGTATGGAAATGTCTTACATCCCATAACAAGGCATCATGTCATAACTTAAGCTTTGGACTTGCCTTATTCATCACTTTAAAGCCATCACCACAGACTCAGAATTTTCTGCTCTGTCAACTCCAGTGTGCCAGCTTTGTCCCCAAGGTAGACCATCCTCATGGTCAGAAAATAGCCACCATTATCTCACACATCACATGTGGATATGACAATATCTGTGAGCAAATATTCTTTTAATAAGTGAGCAAATGTTCCCAGAGGCTCATAGGAAACCTCTCCTCACATCTCATTGGACAGAACTTGGTCCCATGCCCATCTATAAGCTAGCCACTAGTGAAGGAAATAGTTTTCAGGATTAACAGATTATTCAGTATTTATCCCTGAAATGGGCATAGGGTCCCCTTTGCTGAGTTCATGGCCTTACAGAGAAGGGCACATAACCAGCCAGCCAGTGCTTGCCGGAATGGAAGAGAAGGTAGAGAGGAAAAATAACACCTCATAGATAAGTGTGTTGTCTGTTTAGAAGATATGTATCTTTATGGTTTTTGAAGGCATATTGTCAGATTTTGTATCGGTCTTGTACTCACTTTTTGTAGTCATTTCAACTTTGAGTAGTTTTTTTTTCCTTAATGACCCTCCATCGTTTGACAGCAGGCCTGTCCTGCTCGGCACTCTGCAGTTTGCAAGAGTCTTCCCTGACTCTTCCAGTGGGATTCTGTTTATCTTCCCACGTTTACTTACCTGGCGCTTGGGAATGCAGTCAGTACTGATGTAATGTGACTTATGTATTCCTGATTATCACTGCGCTATGCCAAGTTGCCCAGTGAAAACCACGTGGATTAATGGAAAATTGGGATGAGGGATATAACACTGAAAAACTTTTATCAATCACAAAAAAAAGAAACAAAAAACAAAGGAACCTAGTGAAAACAGGAGCATAGTTTTACACGTGTGAAATGGTTATGAAATACACAACTGCTGCTATAAATGTGATGCTTTACTTTGGAAAAGCTGCAGCTTTTGAGTTAATGGCAAGGTAGGGGAAGAGAAATTCATCTGAAATGAGAGGGAAAGTTGGAACAGCAGATGCGGCTGATAGCCTGTTGTGAACTAAGGGCACAAGATGATATTTGAGAGCTGTGTGTGCATTTTGTGTATTCCTACCTGATTGGGTTCATTCAGATGCAGTTTTCTGCATCTCCTAGTGTTTTCTTATGCATAATGACACAGAATCAAACACTCATGTGATGTTCAAATTTCCCCCTAAAACACAAGTCTGTATTTTTTATTATAAGTGTGATAGCAGAGCTGACTATACTGAGTTTTCCACCTGTGTCCCTTTTGATCCAGTTCCATCTACATCCCACCTTGTGAAAGTTCATCAGAGTTCTTCCCTACATGTGGATGGTGCCCTCTCCAAGTTTCCAGGCCCTGAACAGGCTTTTTGCTGTCCTTCTGTTGTGAAGCCCTGACTCTCTGGGGATATGAGGAGAGCTAAGCAGCTGTGATTATGTTGCTGTTTTGCTAGAAACCAAACCTACTTCTGCCTCTGTAGCATCTCTCTCCTTCCTATGCCAAGCCAAGTGACTGTAGGTCACCACAAAGTGACAGTTAATTTTTTTCAGGTAAATATGTTGGCTAAGATTATTTTTAACCAAGTGGGTTAAAAAAAAAAAAAAGCTTCCAAAGAAAGATTAGTAAATGTCCTCTTCCAGAAAAAAATGTTGACCTCTATTTTCTTATCAAAAAATATTATTTTGTTTCCCTCCTTATTCTTGATATATGCTAACAGCCCTCTTAGCTTTTAGGTCTTCAGTGGACTCACAGCTAGAACAGAGGGAGGGAGCTGAGGCATTTCATGCAACGGCTGAGAAGAGGTAGGGGAAGAAATGCTTGCATTAGAACCAAATGAGTGTAAGGAAGGTTCTCAGTCGGAATTAGCTGAAATGGAAGCCAGATAGGAGGAAAACCGTAGAGCCTGCTGGGATAAATGAGCTACGAGGGTAGAGAGGTAGCATCAGGTGTTAAGAGTGGGATAGAGCCAGTGGGATGCAAGAGAGGGGATGGGCAGGTGGGGGGGGCAGGGCAGAATGTGGTGATAAGTGTAGGGTGTCCACACTGGCCACCCCCCGTTAGGACAGGAAGAGCATAGCCCGTGGAGCTCTGGGCAATTTGTTGTTGACACATGTAGGACATCAGACCATTAGAAGCTCTTCTATTGAGGAGCATCTAGACTGTAACATCAATGATTAAGATGCTTATTCTCAGCATCTACAAGAAATCCAATGGCATTTCATTAAGTGACAGAGTGTTTCAGTTGGTTTTCTACATGTATGACTTGCTCAGTGATACCCAGAGGCAGGCATATCAGGTTTATTATAAGAATAATATTATAAGAATATAATAAGAATATTAAGAATATTATAATAATAATAAATAATAAGATTTAGTGAAATCAAATGAAACGTCTCAACTTCCACCAGTGTGGCTGGCAGCTTATCCACATCCACTTGTTTCCTTTCCCTCCTCCCATCCTGTAGGATCATAAAAGAACCTTAGGGTGGCCCACTGGCTACAAGAAGGTCCAAAGAAGGAGTCTGGTCCCTCTGGGATATCTCTGAGATCTGAGTCCTCAGATCTGGGTGGGTCCTCAGTGCCCTGGAACCATTGCTGGCAACATCTTTCCAGCTCACCAAGCTCAGTGACCAGGATACTGACCAGGGCTGAGGACATTGAAGCCACAGAGCTTGGCGCTCACCCTCTTGCCACCCTAACATTAGGGGAGCGTGTCTGTGTCTGTGAGGCTCAGATAGTCCTGCTCCAGTCTTCCAGGCTTCTGTACTTGTGTTCAGGCTCAAACCACACCCCTCTCCACTTCCTGCTGCAGCAGAGAAGTATCCTCTTCCCTCTCTGTGAAGTGTAATTGAGAGGTATTAAATAGAAACTTTTCATTCCTCCCTGGTTTAGGGAGCTCTGAACTCAATCAAAAGGACAGTTTTTCTTTTAAAGAGTTCATAGTAACCGTCTTATCTTTCCTTTGTCCCAAACCCAAATACCTCTTCATTTATACATAAGATACCTCACTATATATTTTTCCATTTATTTATAATTGTGATCCTTAAAAGTGATATTATTCTTACTTTAAATGTAATAGAGCTCAGTAGTTTACTCAGGGTCAATTACAATGCAAGAGTAATTTTAAATTAAAAAAAAGTTTTCATACTCAAAGATGACTTTTCTTACCCCTTCATGGCAACGTCCTGGTCAGCCCTTGAGGTAATCCCTTTGGTTAACTTTTTCCCATGTTAAGCAACAAATATCTGTCATCTGACACAGTTGATGAAGGCTAGAAATTTGAGAGTCCCTGGGCTGAGTGGTTCTGCTCAGGGGTCATGCTGTTGCAATCTAGGTGTCAGAGGGGCTGGATCATCTGAAGGCTTTACTGGGGCTTGGAGGATGTGTTTTCAAGATGATGCCCTCATATGGGTTTAAGAAAGAGATCTCAGTTAAGGTCGCCACATGGACCTCTGCTCACCACATGGCAGGTAGATTCCACCAGAGCAAATGATGCAAGAAAGAGAGAAATCACACCTAGCCTTGGAGCTGGGAGGGGACCACACATGAGTGTGATTACCTGGAGGTAGAGTCCATTGGGGGCCAACTTACAAGCTGACTATCTCAAGGTGTTTATTTTGGTTCATTTTAGTACCATATGTATCTGCAGCACCAGAGTGAAAAATGATTCCTGGTTTATATTTTTAATTAAAGTATCAATCAATTTCTATTTTCCATTAATTTTTCCAACTGAAGTGGTGGACATGTGGATAATTTCGGAGGCACAACCCACTGATTAATTTCATTCCGTCTTTCATTATGCGCTGGCTCATTCATCAGCCCTTTATTGATCTCCTACTATGTGCCACCGTAGTAGCTGCCTGGATACAATGAGTAGGTAAACAAATGCTCTCCCAGCTCTCTCAGAGCTGTCAGTCAAGCAGGGGAGAAAGCCATTAGACACATAATCACACAAATGAATAGATCACTGCAAAATGGGATGAGTGCTGTGAAACAAGGGTATAAGTTGCTGTACCTGTCATGGGGATCTGATTTAGTTTGAAAGTTATGAAAGGGCCTAGAGAGGGTTCTTTGACCTCAGAACAACTGATGCTTTGGGCTGGATAACTCTTTGTTGTGGGGATGATCCTGTGCATTGTAGGATGTTAGCAGCACTCCTGACCTCCATCTGCTGCGTGCCCTCCACAGCTCCCCAAGTTGTGAAAACCAAAGATGGCTCCAGACATTTCCGAACGGGGCTTCCCAGGTGGCTCAGTGGTAAAGAATCCTCTGCCAATGCAGAAAACGTGGGTTCGATCCCTGGGTTGGGAAGATCCCCTGGAGAAGGAATGGCAACCCACTCCAGTATTCTTGCCTGGAAAATCCCATGAACAGAGTAGCCTGGCAGGCTATATAGTCAATGGGATCACAAAAAGTCAGACATGACTTAGTGACTAAATAATAGAAAAAACAATTTCCAAATGTTCCCTAGGGACAAAATTTTCTTCAGTTAAGAACCACTGGTTTATAGGAAGTTTCCAGATGAAAGATCTGGAGAGAGGGGGGCATTTCAGGAGGAAGAATGAAGATGTTAGTGAGATTTTTTTTTTTTATGTTAACAGATTTTTCCAAATAATAAAAGCGAAACACTCTATTTTCTTAATTTTAATTTTCGAGTTTAAATTTTGATCAGACTCCTGTATGACTTGCTGGTGCCCCTTTATTCAGAAATTCACACTCTGTAGCTAGCCTGCTTGTGCTGAATCAGGTATCCCCATATAATTACCCAGGAAAAAAAAACAGGTCTGGCCTGAAGCTGTCTTCCAAAATGTATTTTAACTTATTGAATCTCTGGGCTAGCTAAAGTTGTTTGGCCTTCAGCCTGCTGGTTTATATCACTGCCCAGAGCAGAGGATTATCACTCAGAAATACATGGCCGCACTTTTATTGGAAAGATATTTATAGGTACTGCTTACACTCTATATGAATATGTTTAATGTGGAAAGAGTATATAACCAGGCCGGGTATAAAGTCAGATTATTTTCACCAAGACTTGGCTTATTTCAATTTTGAACAGACAAGAATTAGCTTTGTGCTTAGAATCCTGAAATCTTGAGTGAAAAAGGAACTTAGGGGAATCTGACGAGCAAAGTGTGATGTGTGAAACAGACACTTCTGGGCCCGATTTGGCTTCACCTTTATGATCCTGAACACATAACATAGCTTCAATTTTCTCATGCGTGATGAAGATAATAATTCTTACCTTGCAGGTCTGTTATGAAGGTATAGAAGATCATAGCAATGTCTGGCATCCAAAGATGTTCAATAATGAAATGTCCCTCATTTCCTTTAGATTCTCCAGAAGACAGATATCCCATTTGATTATGAAAATGCAGCCAGTATCACACACTAACAAAATTATTCCTGGTATGACATAATGTCCTCTCAAGAGACATCCCCAAGAGACTGTCCCCCAGAAATCTGGGAACTAGCCTATGCTAAGTTCTTCCCTCACTCTCCAAATTCATAGACTCATATTCCCCCAGTGTTACCTCCGTGTTTTAGTTAAGCCCATCATAATTTATAGTTGAGACCCTTGTAGTGACTTTCTGGTTACACTATAGCCACGGATAAAGTCTAGTCATATCTCTGCCTTTTATTGGTCCCTTAGGCTCCAAAGTGGGATTAGTTGAAGCTTCAAAATGGGATTCTGGCTCACCTCTCCAGTCTCATCTCTCTTAGGCCCTACCTTTCATCCTGTTTTCTAACTATGCCAATCTTCTGACAGAGCCGTACGTGCTCTTTCATAGCCTCATGCCATTTCAGATCTTGTTTCCTAGGGTAGAGATTCACCCCTCTCCCATCCTTGTCTACCCCTCAGAGTATCACTGAATCATCACCCAGGACCAGCCCCTTGCCATAGCATCTTTTGACCTCCTGCTGGCCTCCTCCTCTGCTCCATCGCCTCTTTGGTTTGACACAACCTTCTGTACATTTCTCCTCTGATGTGTGTCACACCTCATTGGTTTAAGCATTTGTTTATGGATCTGTCTTCTTCACTGGAGCATGAATTACTAAAAAGCAAGACTCATATCTATTAACCTTTGTGTTCATTGCTGTTATCACTGACCCTGTCCGGGTCCATGTTCCATAAGCATGTGATGAATGAATCTACATTCAACTTGGATCCCTACCACAATGGGAACTCACAGCATTTCAAGGCAGCAACCTAATTTTGACCCTGTGACTTGTGTCAAGCTCAGATGGATACATCTTCCATCTTTATTGCCATATATATCTCTCTACCCGCCTCTACCCATTGGTCTTACTTAGAAAGAAGACAGATAGTCCCATTTGATTATTAAAATGCAGCCAGTATCACACACTAACAAAATTCTTCTTCTTCAAGAATTCTTCTAATTATTCCTGGTGTGACATAATGTCCACATTCCTCATCTTATCTCCCTGATCGGGATCTCTTGTGATTATTATGTCTAGAACTAAACTCATAATGCTTGATGGATTCAGACAGCATGGAGAGCTTTTGTCCTAAACAAGATTTTGTGGCAAGCAGAGGATAAAATGAAATATGTTTGCATTTATTCCAATATTTTTCTGTAATAGTTGTAACAGTAGCTAACATTATGGAGTTCTTACCACATAGCAAACACTGCAGGACCAAAAGTATAAGCTGGGTTAGCTTCTCTTTAGCCCCTGAGCTTGACTGTTTAACTATCTTGTCCTCTCAAATACACCAGGAGCTCCCTGGTAAGTCATTGCTTCAAGGTCATCAGCCAGGGTGGTACAAACAAAAGGGTTAGTTTTTGTCTAATAGTTTAGGAACATCCTTCTACCCATCTGGCAAAAATGAAACTGCATGAGCTCACGGTACTTACAGCCACTTGAGCCACCATAGCACCCAGATAAGGCACCAAGGGAACCAGAATGTGTGCAGCCTTGAAAAATCACTGCTGAGTGCATCCCGCAGGGGTCACTCAGGTTGGAGACACCCTGTTCCTTTTCTCCACTGGGACTCCTTTGGTTTCCAGAATACATAGCTCATTTCAGATATCCTGTGCTCCATCCAAATTGCTAGTATTTTAAACCATACAACTTTAATTATACTTACAATCATTCGTATGTATTGAGTGCATCTTAGACACTGCGGATTGCATTTCAGTCTTCACATGCATGATCTTGCCTAGTCCTCCCAGCTACCTACAGAGATACATTTTTCCATCAAGGAAACTGAAGTTCAGGGACCTTAATTCACCTGACCCAATACACAGAGTTTATCCTTAGCAGAGAGTTGGGATTTGGACCTGGACATAACTCCAGTGCTCAGACTTCTAAACTTCATACACACTTCCTCCTAAGTCAGTTTATTCTCATACTAAAGGGATAGGTAGGGATCCCTGAGCGATATGCAGCTGGAAGCCTCTGCCAAGGAAAAATTTCAGGAATACCTGTAGGTGAGACCATTTATACATGGTGAGTATGAAGACAAGACACCTGGAACAGCAGTTAGTTTCCTGTTGGATTTCATCTGGGTGCCATACCCATACCCTCGAGTTCCTCTTCTACCCACCATGGTATCCCCCTTGTCCCTTCACACTACCACTGTTTATATACTTGATTGCCATTATATGTGACATCATTTCTTCCGCCTTATCCCCCATTTGCACCTTCTTCCTAAGCTCTAGAAACATCATTTGTCCTCTTACCTTTGCCCCTAGATGATGTTGTTCGGTCGCTCAGTCATGTCCAACTCTTTGCTATCCCATGGACTGCAGCACACCAGGCTTCCCTGTCCTTCACCATCTCCCAGGGCTTACTCAAACTCATGTCCTTTGAGTCGGTGATGCCATCCAACCATCTTATCCTCTGTCATCCCCTTCTCATCCTGCCTTCAATCTTTTCCCGCATCAGGGTCTTTTCCAATGAGTCAGCTCTTTGCTTCAAGTGGCCGATGTATTGGAGCTTCAGTATCAGTCCTTCCAGTGAATATTCAGGGTTGATTTCCTTTAGGATTGACTGGTTGGATCTCCTTTCTGTCTGAGGGACTCTCAAGAGTCTTCTCCAACACCACAATACAAAAGCATCAATTCTTCGGCGCTCCTGAGTCCCTCCTTTTCCTGGATAGACCCATCATCCCCGGCCCCCATGACTCTCTCCACCTGGACCAGGCAGTCTGTCCTGAAGTCCACTTCTTATATCGCAGTCCCAGGGTTGCTTTACCTTTTCCAAATCCCATGGACAGAGGAGCCTGGTAGGCTGCAGTCCATGGGGTCGCTACTAGTCGGACACGACTGAGCGACTTCACTTTCACTTTTCACTTTCATGCATTGGAGAAGGAAATGGCACCCCACTCCAGTGTTCTTGCCTGGGGAAGCCCAGGGACGGGCTGCCGTCTGTGGGGTCGCACAGAGTCGAACACGCTGAAGTGACTCAGCAGCAGCATGAGAAATACTGCCAAGGGACCAGAAGTAGCCCAGCAGTGGTGTACTTGTGCAGAAGGCAGTGTGGACCTCTGCAATCAGAAGCATTTTGATGCTTTAGAACACACGTCAGTCCAAAAAGACAGAAAACCGCTTCTCCCTGTCAGAAAATATCCCTGAATCCCAGCCCCCAAGCAAAGGCCAACTCAAGCCCAGAGTCCATCAAAACTTCAATTTTATCGGAGTCTCCTCTATAAGATGCCATTTTTATATGCTATTAAAACAGCACAATGCAGCTCGCAGTAAAATCATTTGCAATAACAGCCCATTAAAAGCTTTCCTTTAATATGGAACTTTCTAATTAATGTAAATGGGGTGCAAAGCTTGGAAAAGCCAAGTTGATTCTAATGTTCAGGAAGTAGGTAAAATGGGAAAAGGGTCTTATTTTTCATTAGGAGTCTATTAGAGAATCTAATGAAATCTTTATGGCTTGGATGTATTACCAAAAAAGTTACAATTGCTTTGTTTCCTGCCTCATTTCTCTGCTGCCTTCCTCTATAAATATTGCTATGCCACCTATTAGACTTGGGAAAATAGAATTCTGCATGGATTTTGTGTCTGACTCTTCTCAGGTTCTCTGAGTATTGGAGGTAGAAGGGAGCACAATAATGATGAGCTCTAGTCTCCAGATTTCTGAGGTGGAAACTGAAACCCACAGAGAGGTGAAGACGCCCATAGCTACTGACTTCCTCCTCCCTCCCTCCTTCCCTCCTGCCTTCTCTTCCACCACTTCTCCTTTCCTCTTGCTCTCACTGAAGTACTTATTAGTCAGGTTAGGCTGGGTTATGCTGTAATAATAAAAAACCCCATAGCTTGAAAATGCAAACATCTAACATCTTTCAGCCTTACCATACAGTAGAACATCTGCTCGTCACCTCTCTCCTGCACTGCCTGGTCCATGATGGGTCCGCTGGGGAGCAGAGTTACTCAGAGACCCAAAATGATGGAGCAGAGATGTTCGGGACCATCCTGTCAGCAGGAGAAGGGAAAGTGGGCTCTGGCTCTTAAAGCCTCTACCTGGATATAACAGGTGACTTCCTGTCATGTTTCATTGCCTAATATCAATTGTAACTTCAAAGGGTTATCCTACAATGAATCTGAAAGCTGCTCCCATGAGCCAACTCACAGAATAACCTGTGATATGAAGATGAATGAGAGATAGATGAGCTCAGAGTTCAGTGGGAGAACCAGAAAGCAAACACATTCAAGATTGAGCATGGTGAGAGGTGTGGAGCCTGGGGACCAGGTAGGCTCCCGCTCTGCTTTGCCAGCCTTCTCATGGGACTAGCTTGTTGAGTAACAGCCTGCTAACTGCTAAGTCACGTCAGTCGTGTCCGACTCTGTGCGACCCCATAGACGGCAGCCCACCAGGCTCCCCCATCCCTGAGATTCTCCAGGCAAGAGCAATGGAGTGGGTTGCCATTTCCTTCTCCAATGCATGAAAGTGAAAAGTGAAAGAGAAGTCGCTCAGTCGTCTCCGCGACTTCGCGACCCCATGGACCGCAGCCTACCAGGCTCCTCTGTCCATGGGATTTTCCAGGCAAGAGTACTGGAGTGGGGTGCCATCGCCTTCCTTTTTCTTATTGGAGTCCAATATCCAGGAGGAAAAGTCATGCTCAAAGGCTGTTCCCCAGGTACCTGTCCTCAGTTTACAGACCCTCCTCCTTCCTTAGAAGAAAGAGAACCATCTGAGACCACCCAGCCCAGGCAGGCCTGAGACTCAGGGGAGCAAGGAGCTCATGAAGGGAAGGCCTGGGTTCCCAGGTGTCGTCAGGCTGCCCCTGACATCATCACAGTCTGCTGCGTGGTACCTTGTTGCCTCTCAGTGCAGGGAGTCAGTCATCTTAGAGGACGGAGCTCTGTCACCTGGGGGAGAGGCTGGAGTGATTTAGAGCAGGGACCTGGAGAGGGTAGGGGTACCTGAGGTAGGAACCCAGCAGATGGCAGCCTTGAAGGTGAAGTCTCTCCCTTAATCAGACTGCATTTAGCAATTCGGCCCCAAACCTTTCTGCTGAAGTTGGACTTAAGTTCTTAGAGGACTGCTGAACACACAGACTGACCCTCCAGGCCTTGGGCAGGATTGGGCAGTGGAACTCAGGGGAGCAATTCTGTCACCTGGGGGAGAGGCTGGAGTGATTTAGAGCAGGGACCTGGAGAGGGTAGGGGTACCTGAGGCAGGAACCCAGCAGATGGCAGCCTTGAAGGTGAAGTCTCTCCCTTAATCAGACTGCATTTAGCAATTCGGCCCCAAACCTTTCTGCTGAAGTTGGACTTAAGTTCTTAGAGGACTGCTGAACACACAGACTGACCCTCCAGGCCTTGGGCAGGATTGGGCAGTGGAACTCAGGGGAGCAAATGATCAAACCTTAGGAAGCAAGAGAGTCCTTGGCTTCGATGCGTGTCTGGTGGGTTTCTTACACTAGATGTCCCTCTGCAATAGGCCTTTTAAGGCCCAGGCAGAATGTTCTGGCTAACTTCATAATCACGTTCCAATCAGCCTTACAGAACTTGAAATTGGTTATCCTGCCGATCTCACACGAGCTTTAGAGCAAGGCGGGGGCAGGGGCCACCTTGATTCTTTGTTGAGTTCATACACTGATTTGAGGAGACTTTAGCTTTTCCACCCATCCCCAAGAGGAGGAGAGTTCAAATTACCTTGAAATTACAATTTAGGACCAGCAAGCCCTGGCCAGTCTGTTTCATTTTCCCAATCACCCTGCCGGGGCAAGGGCCAAGAAGGGAGATGCCCGGCATATTAACTCCTCTTCAAATATATAAAGAGGTGGTGAGTGAGCATGAGCCCAGGGTGCCCTCCCTGGGCTCAGGCAGCTGCAGGAGCAGCAGAGGGAGAGCATCTAGGAAACATGGCTGTGGGCGCCCAAACCTGGGTCTGGTGGTACTAGGTCTCCCCACAAGATTGTAATTGGGGTGCAAAGTCAACTGAATTGAACACAGTTGTTCTTTGTTTTCATCTTCTGTCTTGAAATAGTTGGGATTTTTTTATATTGCTGCAGGGAGAAGAATAGAACCTGGTAACATGTGTTTTACCAGCCTGGGGGTTCAGGGAACTCTTCTGCAACACAGGAGCCTTACGTGGGTCTTGAACAATGACCAGGAATTAGTCAGTTGGAGGAAAGTGGGAAATCCACCACAGATGGAGGGGAACAATATGCCAAAGCCCAGAGAAACTCTGCCAGAGCAAGAAGAGTGAGGGGAAGAGCGGTGGGCATGAGACTAGGGAGGTTTGACAACCTGCAGATCAGTGGCATAAGCTTTGTAGGTTAAAAATGAAATGCGGGATTCTAGATGGAAAAGTGGAGGTGTGGATGGCTTAGCAGAAGCTCAGAATGTGGAGTGGCCATCACAGAGGCTTGATGGAGCAGGTTGACTTAGTATCACATCTGTCAACTCATATCTGGACTTCACAAGGAATTTCTTTTTCCTCTACATTTCCTACTTAATTATTAAGCAGTGACAGTCTTATTATAATGGCCGGTGGGTAGTGAGTGCTTTTTACACATGAAGACTAGTTAAGAGTTTTGTGTGAATTATGTAATCTTCTCACAATCCTGTGAAACAAATATCATCAGTATCTCCATTGTACAGATGATGAAACCAAGTCTTAGTGAGTTAATCAATTTGCAGAGGGTCCTAGAGCCAGTAAGTTGTGTGATTGATATTCAAGCCTGAAGCTTGAGCCTATAACTTAATCATTATACTATGATGCCTCCTGCTATATTTTTTCTTTAATGTTTATTAATTTCATGGTTCCAGGTCTTAATTGTTGCATGTGGGGACCAGTTCCCTGACCAGGGATTGAACCTGGGCCCCCTGCATTGAGAGCACAGAGTCTTAGCCACTGGACCATCAGGAGAAGTCCTTCCGCCTGTGATCTTGAGAAAATAGAACCCACCCAATCTTACCTTCATTTAACAGATATCCACTAGGTGGTATTATACAACAATCTTATTGCTAAGTGTTGGGAGGACGCAGCTGAGCAAGATGGCAAGTCGTGTCATCACATGGTGCATCAGTCTAGTGGGGAGACAGAAAATTGGTGAATAGTCAATCATCAAGAGAATATCAGATTGCAAAGAAAAAGTAAAATAGGGCACCCAGAGAGAAAATACCAGGGCTTGAAGGAATCTTCAATGCCATGTGAAGGAGTGGAAGCCAAGAAGAGTGGTCTTCTCCGAGCCATACGGTAAGTTGGCAGCAGGGTTGAGAAAAGAATCCCAGACCCCTAAGATATTCACCAGCTAAGTTTCTCGTTCCTACTCTGTACCTCCTGCTGTTCTAGGTAACAGAACCAGACAGCCAAGGTCCCTCCCCTTTGGATCACATTCTTTCCCCTGTGCTCTGCTTACCTGAAACTTTGCAGCACACGCTTTTATTTCATCAGTTGTCAACTCTATTGAAGAATGTCCTCCATTTGATTTCTCCTACGCTCAGCTGATGGCAGGAAAATCTGAGTAGGGGTATTCTGTTCTTTGTATGGCCCAGATTCCCCTGCCACGAGTAAAGTATTTGGAGAACTAAGGGCCAGGGGCTTGTCCCTTCCTCCAGCTTCCCCAAAAGGAGAAATCTTTAATGATTATATACATGTTTGTTTTTTTCTTACCTGCCACACCATTCCTTTGAGAGAATTAACAAATATAGTGTTGATTATCTTTCTTGAATAGGAGAACAAAAAAAGGGTAAGGTGCAGAAGACCAAAAGGACTTTGGCTATTATTTCATCAGTTGTCAACTCTATTGAAGAATGTCCTCCATTTGATTTCTCCTACGCTCAGCTCATCGCAGGAAAATCTGAGTAGGGGTATTCTGTTCTTTGTATGGCTCAGATTCCCCTGCCATGAGTAAAGTATTTGGAGAACTAAGGGCCAGGGGCTTGTCCCTTCCTCCAGCTTCCCAAAAAGGAGAAATCTTTAATGATTATATACACGTTTGTATTTTTCTTACCTGCCACACCATTCCTTTGAGGGAATTAACAAATATAGTGTTGATTATCTTTCTTGAATAGGAGAACAAAAAAGGGTAAGGTGCAGAAGACCAAAAGGACTTTGGCTAATACTTCAAAGCTTTCCCCTCATGTGTATGATGACTTTTCCTTCCCATCTCTTCTGTTCAGACAAGGAACAAGGCACTGAACCCGGGCTGTGACTATAGCCTCCCAGATTCCCTGATGAGGTTCCTCAGCTCTTAAGACTCCATCAGGCAAACTGCCAAGGCCAAAAATAAGAGATTTCTGTGGATCAAATTCCTACTGGTGTGGTGCAGCAGGGCACTGCCCAGCTGGTAAAGCAAACTTCTTTGGCTATGAAATAATTCATGTCCTGTTTCTAAGAGCTTGGTCCCTTTTCCCTCACCTTGACCTCTCCTTTGTATATAGAAATTTAAACCCCACAACCACCTTAGAACAAAAAAACTGAGACACAGAAACATTAAGCAACTTTCCTGAGGTCACACAGCTAATGAGTAGAAGAGTCGCTGTTAATATTTAAATCCAGGCGGTTTGACTCCAGTCTCAATTCATAAGCGAGTGGTGAGATCCACCGTGTCTGCCACTCCTGTGCTGCCTTCACTGTGCTGTGACACTATCCTGCTGGCGGGAGGGCCCCGGTCCTACTTACGTACTATGAGCAATGATGATGCTAGCTTGCTTCTCCGTCTGTACAGGTGCTCCTGTAGGATTTGTGACACTGTCACTGCTGGTCCTGCCAGTATTCTTATTGAAAATAATTGCATTTACTGCTACCAATTCTGCTTTTCCTTGCTTCTCCACTTCTCCCCCACCCCTTGCCCCCAAAGCCCCCAGTAGGTATTGCCCTGGTTCTAGATCTCCTCCAGGCCTTCCAGAGGCGTTGTATACAGATGGGGAACTGGGTCTCATGTAGTCACAAGACAAACAAGGTTCAGCCATCCCAGGACGTTAGCCTGGGTCATTTATTTCAAATCTGGTGGCCTTTCAAGTGGATACCAGGGACTTACAGCTGAGACCTGTTGGCATTTAGAGAACCTCTCTGTGTAGGAACGGCCTGTGGAACACCTGGGAATGTGCTGGAAATGCAGACTCTCAGGCCCCACTCCAGGTCTGCTGGAGCGGAGACTGGACTGGCTGCTTGTTAAAGCTTATAAAGCACCGCAGGTGCCCAAAAATCCGTGGTGACACTTAATCCTTACAACCGACAAGAAATAGAGCAAGTGGTGCTCTTCCCTCTTGGGTTGGGCAAGTGGTTGAGAGCCATGTGTGTGAACTCAGACACGTGAGTGTGAACAGCAAGCTAGGATGGCAACTTCCTTTCTGTGGGGGCCAAGAGAAAGAGGTGAGAGGCAGGGGTCTGCAGGGAGGCACGTGGAGCCGCCAGACAGGTATCAGAGGTGAATCTGAATTTGTAGCCTTGGTGCATGAACTTACGGAAGAATACTTGTTGGTATTTTAGATAAGCTGGTGGAGGTGATGTGTGTGTGTGCACGCACACACGCATGTGCAGTGAGGAGTATAATGTAGACCAGCACCTGCCCAGGGGAACCATGGCTTGAGCATCTCTTCCCCCTGGGAACACTGGACTTGAATTCCAATCCCAGAGGATTTCTGGCCATAGCTCATCCAGGCCGCGGTGTGCCAGGAGCCCTGAGCTCACGGAGAGGTCTTCTTGGCCTTCTCCTCCAGGTGTGGCTCCGCCCTGTGCCCACGGCTGTCACTCATCACTGTTAAGCACAGGCGAGGAATGTTTACCATCGGAAGCTCTGTCTTCATGGCCTTGTGCACAGTGAAATGCGTGCTTTGTTGAGAAGGAAACACAGTGATGAGAATGGCATTCATTCACAGTATCAGAGGAGGGCGGTAATTGCAAACCCAACTCAGACACAAGCAGCTGACAGCCTCACTTCTTCCTTGCTCGGTATCTTCTCTTTACAGGATTCAAACTATCACTGCTGTGTTCTTTCTCTTAGAAAGGAAAATACGATAACGTCACTGTCTAGTTTAATTCCTAAGCTGGTTGCCCAGTGCTTCTGCCCTAAAGCCTGAACCCCTTATCTTGCTTTCTAAAGCCCTTAACTGTTTAACCCCCACTCACCACGCTACCTCATTGGCCCTGCCATATCCTCCACTGCACAGAATTTCTCAGCATCCTTCAGACTCCCTGGCTTTTGTGACCCGGGATCTTTCCTCAGGCTGTTCTTTCCATTTGGAATTCTTTGCCCCTGTCTGCTCTGAAGCTCCTACTCCTGTTTTGTGCCATAAGCAACGCGAACATCTAACACCAAGGGCTTCCCAGGTGGCTCAGTGGTAAAGATTCTGCCTGCCACTGCACGAGACACAGGAGACATGAGTTTGATCCCTGGGTTGTAAAAATCTCCTGGAGGAGGGCATTGCAACCCACTCCAGGATTCTTGCCTGAAGAATCCCATGGACAGAGGACCTGGCAGGCTACAGGACATGGGATCTCAAAGAAGTGGGCATGACTCAGTGACCGAGGACATGCGTATGTCCAACACCAGAGCTGGGCTTCTTACCCTGGTACCTCCTGAGACTTGCCTTTAAGAAGGAGCTGCTGAAAGAGTGGGATTCTCTGACTGGGGAGAGGGATAGGGGTCCTTGTGAATTTCCCCCAGAAAGGCCACCAGGTTTTGCCCAGGAGCACTCAGGTATGTCTGTTCCAGACAGGCAGCTGGACTGTCTGGTGGACACTGCAGAACAAAAACCAAATCTGCCTAATGGAGCCATTGATCACTGTCACAACGTGCAACCAGCTGTGGCCTGGGGAGAATATATTTTCCGGAGAAGTTCTCCTGGGTAAAGAATATTCATTGACATGAGGCTCTTAAGGGTTAGTCAGCGTGCAGAAGATTCTTTCCTGATGACATTTCGGAGATAGTTTTGCATGGAATCAACTTTAAAATGTCTCTCTGTCTGCTCTTGTAACGTGGGGTTGCTGTTTCTTCCCTGGAGGGTGGTAGCGTTTGCTCTCCCATCTGGCAATCTCCTGTCTTTTCAGCCCCATTCCTCACAGTTTTCTAGTCGAACGGGCGATGAAATTCTCCCCATCCATTGTGATAGTTTGCTTTTGGCAAATGCCAGTCTCTAGATTCTGAAACGACTTTAATTTGTATAGCTTTCACACTTTCTCCTTCAAAATATTTTGCCATCTTTACATGCTCCCTTGCTGCTTTATTTGTTGCTGCTGTTGTTTGATTGTTTGTTTAATTCTGAGTGCTTGCATTTTGAGAGCAATGTTGGATAGAGATCTGAGTAGCCACCACCCCGCCTTCCACGGATCTAACTTTCATGGGACAGGCCTGACTTCTTCATCAAATATGAAGTTGACCATTCATCCCTCTAAACCTTCATCTGGATTTCCTTTTTTAGCATCTATTACTTACTTTAAAAAAATGTTTCTACTCCTCTGTTTCCTTGGTTACTGTCTGTCTCCTTCACTAGAAAGTAACCTCCATGTGAGCAGGCACTTTGTCTCACGCCTGCTGTAGCTGCTGGCACATGGTGGGCATACAGTAAAGGACTGTGCATATAATACATGATTTTTCCCTTTGCATTAGGAAAGCCTTCTTTCTTTCTTAGATTATAAATGTACTGCTATATCTGAATGCAGAGTTCCAAAGAATAGCAAGAAGAGATAAGAAAGCCTTCTTCAGCAATCAATGTAAAGAAATAGAGGAAAAGAACAGAAGGGAAAAGACTAGAGATCTCTTCAAAAAAATTAGAGATACCAAGGGAACATGTCATGCAAAGATGGGCTCGATAAAGGACAGAAATGGGCTGGGCCTAACAGAAGCAGAAGATATTAAGAAGAGGTGGCAAGAATACACGGAAGAACTGTACAAAAAAGATCTTCATAGATAATCGTGATGATGTGATGACTAATCTAGACCCAGACATCCTGGAATGTGAAGTCAAGTGGGCCTTAGAAAGCATCACTGCGAACAAAGCTAGTGGAGGTGATGGAATGCCAGTTGAGCTGTTTCAGATCCTGAAAGATGATGCTGTGAAAGTGCTGCACTCAATATGCCCACAAATCTGGAAAACTCAGCAGTGGCCACAGGACTGGAAAAGGTCCGTTTTCATTCCAATCCCAAAGAAAGGCAATGCCAAAGAATGCTCAAACTACTGCACAATTGCACTCATCTCACATGCTAGTAAAGTAATGCTCAAAATTCTCCAAGCCAGACTTCAGCAATACGTGAACCGTGAACTCCCTGATGTTCAAGCTGGTTTTAGAAAAGGCAGAGGAACCAGAGATCAAATTGCCAACATCCGCTGGATCATGGAAAAAGCAAGAGAGTTCCAGAAAAACATCTGTTTCTGCTTTATTGACTATGCCAAAGCCTTTGACTGTGTGGATCACAANTAGATCTGATAGATAGAGTGCCTGATGAACTATGGAATGAGGTTCATAACACTGTACAGAAGACAGGGATCAAGACCATCCCCGTGGAAAAGAAATGCAAAAAAGCAAAATGGCTGTCTGGGGAGGCCTTACAAATAATGGAGTATAATCATAAAAATACTGAATCATTATGCTGTACACCTGGAAATAATGTAACATTGCAAATTAACTATATTTAATCAAAAATCATAAAATAAAAACCCCTATGTCCTTTAATAATCTTCTCAGATTCATTTCTCTAAAAATCAATAGCACTCACTGTATTTCTCAGTTTTTAATTGCCTTATTTTATATTACATGATATTTTCATGAACATATATATTCTTTGTGACTCTTTGTGACACCATGGACTGTAACCCACCAGGCTTCTCTGTCTATGGGATTCTCTAGGCAAGAATATTGGAGTGGATTGCTATGCCCTCTTCCAAGGGATATTCCATATACATGTATCTATTCTCTTTTAAATTCTTTCCCTATTTAGGTTGTTGCATACTATTGAGCAGAGTTCCCTGTGCTATACAGTAGGTCTTTGTTGGTTATCCATTTTAAATATAGCAGTGTGTACATGTCAGTCCCAAACTTCCTATCTCTGACCCTTCCACATTGGTAGCCATAAGTTCTACAACTTGATCATTTTCGTAGCCCGACACTACCTAGGAAAGTATCAATAAATAAATACTAAAAGAATAGGCAAATTTTCATATTCAAATACAGAAGTTTTCATGTCTATAAGTTTACTAATTAAGAATCACTTTGAAAGAATCTGTCTGCCTAAACATCATAAAGTTCTGGGATAAAACAAACTAATTATGGAATATGAATAGACTTCCATAAATACTACTGACATTTTTACACTAATTGTTGTGTAATTCAAGACCCAGATGTTCCAGACTCGTTGTACTAAAACAACTTGAATCAATTTGGCAGCTCATTTCACACCCCTGGCAGGCTTTGTGACACATCACATCCCATTTCCTACTTAGCTAGATTTGTCAACATTTTCTCCAATATGGTAACTGAATGGCTAAAGATAGAGCATCAAGAGAGGCTCAATGTTAGGATCAAAAAAACAATAAGATACTCATCATTTTAGAAGTTGCTTTCAAATTTGATTTCTTTTCATGAAATGTTAATAATTAAGATGATCTTTCTTTAGACAAAGTTATGTTATGTTCCCTGCTTATTTACCTTTTATGCAGAGTATATCATGCTAAATGCCGGGCTGGAAGACTCACAACCTGGAATCAAGATTGCCAGGAGAAATATCAACAATCTCAGATATGCAGATGATACCATTCTAATAGCAGGAAGCAAAGAGGAACTAAAGAACCTCTTGATGAGGGGGGGAAAAGAGAGTGGAAAAGCTGGCTTAAAACTCAACATTCAAAAAACTAAGATCATGGCCCATCACTTCATGGCAAATAGATGGGGGAAAAAATGGAAACCGTGACAGACTTTATTTTCTTGGGCTCCAAAATCACTGTGGATGGTGACTGCAGCCATGAAATTAAAAGACATTTGCTACTTGGAAGAAAAGCTCTGACAAACTTAGACAGTGTCAGGTGATACCTAGATGGTATCACTGACTCAATGGATGTGAGTTCGAGCAAACTCCAGGAGACAGTGAAGAACAGGGAAGCCTGGTATGCTGCAGTTCATGTGGTCACAAAGAGTGGGACACAACTTAGTACCTGAACAGCAACAATGTTTATAATGATTTTCAGAAGAATTTTTTTCCCTATCAGTTCAGTTCAGTTCAGTCGCTCAGTCGTGTCCGACTCTTTGCGACACCTTGAATCGTAGCACTAGATGTGAGTTCGAGCAAACTCCAGGAGACAGTGAAGAACAGGGAAGCCTGGTATGCTGCAGTTCATGTGGTCACAAAGAGTGGGACACAACTTAGTACCTGAACAGCAACAATGTTTATAATGATTTTCAGAAGAATTTTTTTCCCTATCAGTTCAGTTCAGTTCAGTCGCTCAGTCGTGTCCGACTCTTTGCGACACCTTGAATCATAGCACTCCAGGCCTCCCTGTCCATCACCAACTCCCGGAGTTCACCCAGACTCACGTCCATCGAGTCAGTGATGCCATCCAGCCATCTCATCCTCTGTTGTCCCCTTCTCCTCCTGCCCCCAATCCCTCCTAGCATCAGAGTCTTTTTCCAATGAGTCAACTTTTCGCATGAGGTGGCCAAAGTACTGGAGTTTTTTTTTCCTATGGAAGCCTACACATATTGGTGCACCTTGTAATGATATCAAGGCAGTAGAGGTCTGAGTAGAGTGAGCCACATCACCTGGGTCTGATCTCAAACTCCACCATTTACTAGCATGAGAGCTTAATCAAGTTATGTAACTTGTCTGTACTTCACTTTCCTCATCTTTAAGTGGCTTTAATCCTAGAACTTGTCTAACAGTGTTGTGTGTGCTTGCTCAATCGCTCTGCCACGTCCGACTCTTTGGGAGCCCATGGACTGTATCACGCCAGGCTTCTTTGTCCATGGGATCTTCCTGGCAAGAATACTGGAGTGGATTGCCATGCTGTCCTCCAGGGGATCTGCCCATGTCTTCTTGTGTCCCGTGTTGAACCCATGTCTCCTGCATCTCCTACATTTCAGGTGGATTATTTACTACTGAGCCACCTGGAAAACTCCTAACAGTGTTGATGCAAGCATTGAGATCTCATAAATGCAAAGTTTTTAGAGGAACGCCTTTCACACATGACAAGTGAAGTCCTATAAGGTTAATATTGTGCTTGGATATACAACTACAACAATCTCTTACTTACATGATTAATTTATGTGCTTTAAAAAATAAAGTAATGAAGAAATTTGAACTTAACATATGTATACCTGCACTATCTTTGAAACAGCTTGTTTAAAATTCTTGCCAATTCTGGTGGTGCCGTATGTCAGCAAAAAAGCTCAGAAATGCTCATAGTGACCCTGGAAAAAGAATAAGAAACTCTTCTCAGTCAAATGTAAGACTTTCTCTGGAGAATCCACCTTCCAGTTGCTGTTGTTAAAGGGCTCTGAGATAACATTTTATGAAATCCTGAACACTTTTTTGTTTTTCTTCATTTTATAAACAAATTCATTTGATTTAAACATTTTGATTAACCACTACTTTTCAACATCCATTATATGCATTTGTGAGTCAGGTCCATATTCTAACTTCACATCTGCTTTTAACCTTTCATGTCAAATGAGACATTTTAATATGTATTTTAATATGGGGATTCTAAGTGTACACCGAGATAATAAATTACTGGGTCGGATTTTGCCAGATGAACAGACTCTTTCAACTATAACCGGAACCCTAGTTCCCCTAATGGCCTGAAAACTAAACACACCTCTAAAAACACTTACCTTGAAGTCAGTGAGTTGTTGATTTGTGCCATGGGATCTGCCGGTTTTTATCACCTGAAAGTGTCTTCTTTAATCATCAATGAAATGTACATTTTTCACTTGGATGATATTTGTGATTATCTCAGTTCACTAAACTGCAAACCTGATTATTCTCCCAATTAAAACAGCAGTGGTTGCCTATTTCTCAGCAAGACACATGGATCCACGACAGGGTCCTGAATGACCAAGATTTCATTTCTTTCTCAGAATATTTTATACGATTCAGTAACAGTAAAATTGGTTCTTCTACAATGGGCACCCTCTGTCATTAGTGAGAATTAGCAAAGTTCTATTGCCTTTAAGAAAAAATAAAGTGGTCTATTACTGTGAATGAATATGCTCTTTTTTGTGTGAAGACTCCTTTTAATTTTAAGGAGGGCTTTCATGCCTTTGTGTTGTGAATTAAATCACCATTTCATGAGGTTTATCTTTGGCCAGGGAGGAAGAAAATCAATCTTTCATTAAATTGGTGAGACCAAAAAATCACGCTCACCAAAAGGCCTGTAGACCTGGCAGAAGCAAGCACGTGTCCAATCGAGAGCATCCAGGGACACGTCACCCTTCATCCCGTGCTCAGACACTGCAAAATGTACATTATTCCTGATAAGGAAATACCATACAATTTTCATTGGAAGAACTGATGTAGAAGCTAAAACTCCGTTATTTTGGCCACCTGATGCGAAGAGCCGACTCACTGGAAAAGACCCTGATGCTGGGAAAAATTGCAAACAGAAGGAAAAGGGGGCCACAGAAGATGAAATGGTTGGATAACATCATGGATTTTGTGGACATAAGTTTCAGCAAACTCCAGGAGATAGTGAAGGACAGGCAAGCCATGAAGTTGCAAAGAGTCAGAAACAAAGTGACTGAACAACAACAATAGTTTTTAATTTTAAACAGCTGCAATAATGTCAATATTCCTTAAGTGGCTTGTTGACATATGGGTTTGGATATATTGGAGTTAAATCTCGTGTGCTCTGAAGTATAACATGTGCAGCTTGTCCTGAGAGCAATCACACAGCCTATAGATTTGTTATGACAGAACCTCCTTGGCAAACATGTTAGCTGGTGTTTCCTGGTGGGCTGGGTTGGAACCTCAAATATCAAATCCTCTACAATGCTTTGTGTGTGTGTGTGTGTGTGTGTGTGTGTGTGTGTGTAGGGAGAGGTTGGGGATGCCGATGGAGATGAAAATGGGGATCAAACCAAACTGAGATGAGAGACAACACTGGTTCAGTGACGAGTCCAGGCCTGGAATCAATTTCCACCCAGCTTTGTCACTTACCCACTCGCTACCTTGGGCAGATTCACTAGCTGAACTGTGACTCCTTATTTATAAAATGGACATATGCTTAACTCATGTGGTAGTTAGAAAGATTCTTGGTAATGAATGTGCTTATTCCATAGTAGGTGTATCAGTTTGTTTTCATTGTGTAGCAAATCAACCCCTGGAGGTGGTGGTTGAGTCTCCTCTCTTGAGTGATTTAGAAAGAGCACTCAAGATGACTCCTTGAGTTTTTAGGTATTTTTTCTCAAAAACATATAGATGAGAACAAATGCACATGAGGGATTTCTATTAGACTGCAAATAGGCACTCTATAAAAGTAGGATAAAATAAAACCTTCCTTGTGAATTTCTTGTGAGCACTGAGTTATTTCATATAAATGTTTAAAATACTGCCTAAAACATACAAAATGCTCCAGAAATTCTACATATTATCATTATTGTCATCATCATCATCATCAGAACAGGACCAAAATGTCATCAGGGTCCCAGGAAGTCCTTGGGAAGAGCTTTGGTCCTTGTTTCTCCTCTTCCTTTTGTCTAATCTTTCACCTGTCTCTCTTCTCTGCATCACTTTCAGGACATCTTTCTCTTTCTACAAATCGGTTTCCTCCTACTGTCTTCCACATGTTTTTTGGTTTCTCACAATTTTGAAGTGCAGATATCCCTGGGCTGCCATGCTAAGTTAGCACTCACCTTCAGCTGCACTGCCAGGTGGAAAATTCACTTCATGTTTCCCACCATGAAAGAAGCTGATTAGTCCAGCTTATCTTTCTGCATTGGCCATAGGTGGTTAGATAGCCAGCTTAAGATTGACTCTCCTTGGATCAGATATCCATCTCTGGTCCAATCAGCTGTGGATGAGAAAAGTGGGTTATTTTTCTTGGAAAGGGGTATGGGGGTATAAATAAGACTGATCTTCTCAGTACTCTTCCAAACCATATTGGTCTGGTGAATTGAGAAGGAAACCCTGAGGATGCAGATAGCAAAACTGTTGCTTTATCAGGATGAAGGTAGGAACTGGAGACAAAATGTGCCTGAACTTCCAGCAATGCTTGAGGAAGAACAGGGGAAAGAAGTCAGGAAAAATAAAGAGGCTATATTACCAGTAAATACAGCTCTGAAAACTAAAGCATTCAACCTACCATTATAGATCTTCTATCATGTGCAAAAACCCTTCAGATACTTCATTAATAAAACGTCAATGTTTACTGAGTGTTACCATGCACCAGCACTTCCCAGGTGGCACTGGTGGTAAAGAACCTACCTGCCAATGCAGGAGACATAAAAGGCTCGGATTTGATCCCTGAGTCAGGAAGTTTCCTGGAAGAGGGCATGGCAAGCCACTCCAGTATTCTTGCCTGGAGAATCCCATGGACAGAGGAGCCTGGCAGGCTACAGTCCACAGAGTCACAAAATGTCAGACATGACTGAAGTGACTTAGCACACATGATACACCATGTACCAGGCACTAAGATAAGTCCTTGACATGCACAACATGCATTTCTCTTTTTTTACTAAGTGAAAAAAGTCAGTTTTATTGGGGTATAGCCGATCGATGAAGTTATGATAGTTTCTGCTGAACAGCAAAGGGACTCAGTCGTACATATACACATCAGTTCAGTTCAGTTCAGTCACTCAGTCGTGTCCAACTCTTTGCGACCCCATGAATCACAGCACGCCAGGCCTCCCTGTCCATCACCAACTCCCAGAGTGCACTCAGACTCACGTCCATCGAGTCCGTGATGCCATCCAGCCATCTCATCCTCAGTTGTCCCCTTCTCCTGCTGCCGCTAATCCCTCCCGGCATCAGAGTCTTTTCCAATGAGTCAACTCTTCACGTGAGGTGGCCAAAGTACTGGAGTTTCAGCTTTAGCATAATTCTTTCCAAAGAAATCCCAGGGCTGATCTCCTTCAGAATGGACTGGTTGGATCTCCTTGCAGTCCAAGGGACTCTCAAGAGTCTTCTCCAACACCACAGTTCAAAAGCATCAATTCTTCAGTGCTCAGCTTTCTTCACAGTCCAACT